>CM076578.1:480700483-481215641 GCA_034641835.2 Pinus albicaulis
TATAAGCCCGCGGACACTTTTTCGCGCAACTCGAATCCGGCGAAAAGGGATTCAATTGTGTCAATACATGACACGATCGGGACTCGTCGTGTCCTGTACGGACACGATCGAATCTGGGGCAGTTGGACACAAATCCCCACGAATCGTGTCCGATTCGCCTTATTCGGGACACAACGGGGGTAAACTACGAATCCAGTTTCTTAGATAATAATTGTATAGTTTTGGTTGCTCAAAAAAAATTTCCCTGTGATCTATTGGGACATGTCCTCCAAGGTAGTGGGTATGCTCCCCACGTTTCCGATGCTCCAAGGATTCAGGGAGACCTCAAGTGAAATTTCACCATGTCCCCCTTTGGGGGAAACTTGGGGAAACGTTTCCCCGGTGTGGGGGACACATTCCCCAAAAAGGGGACATTTGAGCAGCCCCTACCCCCACCCCACAAGAAGTGTTGAAGTTTGTAGCTCGAGCAGGTACTTCTTAACAAGGCTTGTGTCTAGGCGTGCAGAATGTTGGACACCTAATCCTCTAAGGGCTGGTGTAGAAGGAAAATGGACATAAGAAGTCCAAGAGACCTTGGAAGATGAATCCAAGGGTCACAATAATGTATTATAAAAGTACATCATGTGAATAATATGAACACACACAATTGTCTTTCTCATCCATTTTGTGTCCATTTCATGTGTGTTTAACATGGTATCACAGCCTAAGATCAACTAAGCTCTCTACATTCTCAAAATAGCGAAAAGTATGCAGTCCCTCTGTCATTGCTGCAACATTTGCACTCTCCAATTTGAGCCATATTCCTAACATACTCCATATACGTTTTTGTGCTTTGTACTCCATATACGTTTTTGATCCGTCAGCCAATCTACCTTCCTCCTAGTATTGATGAAAATCACACCTTGTGTGATTGCCAAAGTTTCATACAGATCACATAGTGTATCAAGCTTCTAATCTTCTTTCTCTACATTAACACAAAATTGTTTGATACCCTCCAGCATAAGCTCATCTCTTTTCACAAGAATTCTGACCGGATTAGTCATGAACTTCCTCGTAATCTCCAAGGCCTCAGGAGGCATTATGGCAGATAAAACACCAACTTGGAGATTTGCAGGTAGCAATTGAAAGATATCATATATCTGATCCTTAAATCCTCGTGATAGCATTTCATCTGCTTCATCAAGCACAAAAATTTTGATTGAATCTGGAGGCAAGGCACACTGCCACAACATGTCATAAACTCTACCTAGTGTCCCCACAACAACATGAATACCAGCGTGGAGTATACGGAGGTCATCTTGGATGCTTGTCGGTTCATACACCGCTCCAGGTCATTAACACACCTATAGGTCAGCTATTAACGCACCTACAGGTCGGTCATTACACTGCTCCAAGTCAGTTAATACACCTCTCCACTTCTCCTCAGCTCTGCGTCCAGTCTCTCGGCACTATATACAACGGCTGCTCCACGCTCCATATACACGCAACCCACTCATTCACTTTATTCCACTCTCCTCAACACCACTCCGGTCACACTGTCTCTCTTCACATAGTCAGCGCTCTCTCTCAAATCCAACACAGTCGTCCTCACCTCTGTTTGCACTCCTCCGCTCCCTCCTCCCTCCTGTCTGTAGATTTTAACCCTGAACAGAAATTATCTACACACGAATCTTATAACAGAAAATAAACAATAGCGAGAGCATAAAACATAAAACAGATAAACACAGAGATTTTCCCCTGGATCCCAAATCGGGACGACCAGCTTGATTTTTCATTATATTACTTTTAGTGTTACAACACATATATATACATGCTGAAGCATACATAAACCCCAATCCATTAACCCTGGATTAGAACATAACCGTAGTTCCCTTGACTGGATCTACAAAAATACCAGGGGCCGAAAACCATCATACCTCAATACCATGTGCAAAACCATGCACAAAACCATGGATGCGGACTACCGCCCAGAGTGGGACCAAAAATTTTCGTGGAAAGAATATAACACATACCCAACATTCTCCCACTTGTTGTTTTCTTTCCACGGGGGGCCACAAGAGGGCTTAGTCATTGGCCCAATTCTTCAACACCCATTGTTTCTCTACACCAAGAGAACTTCTGAGTGCTCACAGACTTTGTCAATGCATCTGCAACATTCTTCAAAGTGTCCACCTTTACCGGCAACACCCTTTTAGCCTCAACCATATCTCTAACAAAGTGATATTGAACATCAATGTGCTTTGTCTTTGAATGATAAGCAGGGTTCTTAGCCAAGAAAATTGCACTTTGGCTATCAGAGTCTATCCTTATAGCTTGCTGTACCAACCCCATACTTGAACACAATCTCTGCAACCAAACTGCTTCCTTGCTTGCATGAGTGGCTACTATGTATTCTGCCTCTGTAGTTGAAAGAGCCACTACAGGCTGTCTTTTACTCATCCAACTGACTGCGCCTCCAAATAGGCTAAACACATACCCACTTGTAGATCTTCTTTGGTCCAGATCTCCAGCCCAATCTGCATCAACAAAACCACGAATGTCCAACATTCTTTCCAATCCTGGTCTTCCCTGGTAGCACAAGCCATAATCACTAGTGCCACGTAAATATCTTAAAACCCGCTTCACTGCTGTCCAATGCTCCTTCCCTGGGTTTGACATAAACCTGCTCAATACTCCCACTGCATGTGCAATGTCTGGTCTAGTACAGACCATTGCATACATCAGGCTACCCACTGCACTTGCATATGGAACACGGGACATATACTCCTCTTCTTCTTGTGTCTTGGAACACTGTTCAGCAGACAGCTTTACACCTACAGGAATAGGAACCTTCACTGGTTTACTATCCTGCATATTGAACCTCTGCAATATAGTCTCGACATACTTCCTCTGGTTTAACCAGAGCTTCCTCTTTGCCCGATCTCTCTTAATTTCCATGCCCAAAATATAATTTGCAGCACCTAGATCCTTCATGTCGAATTTGGAGAACAGTTGGGTCTTCAAATCTTGGATAATTTCTTTGTCATTTCCAATCAACAACATATCATCCACATACAAGACCAAATAAATAACACGGTCACCAATTAATTTAAAATAAACACGGTGATCCTCCTTGCTTCTGGTGAAGCCAAGTCCCCATATATAGGTATCAAATTTCTGATACCACATCCTTGGTGACTGTTTTAACCCATACAGAGACTTCTTCAACCTGCATACCAGTTCTTTCTTACCCTTCACCATAAAACCTTCAGGTTGCTTCATGTAGATCTCCTCTTCTAGATCTCCATGAAGAAATGTTGTCTTCACATCCATCTGTTCTATCTCAAAATCAAATGCAGCAACAACAGATAAAAGTAATCTAATAGAAGTGAATTTGGCAACAGGAGAAAAAATATCACCAAAATCAATTCCCGGCACCTGGGAATAACCTTTCGCTACGAACCGAGCTTTGTATTTCTCTACCTTGCCTTCTGCATTCATCTTCTTCTTAAACACCCATTTTCTCCCAATGGGCTTCCTTCCAGCCGGCAACTCCACCAGATCCCATGCATCGTTTTTGTGCAAGGATGCCATTTCATCAACCATGGCCTCCTTCCAGAGTTTTCCATCCTCTGAATCTACTGCCTCCCTGATAGTTATGGGTTCATCATCAGTTATAGTTAAGGCAAAACCTGAACAGAAAGCAGATGGACTATACCTTTCTGGTTGCCTTCTTTCCCGAACTGATCTTCTCAAAGCTGGAGTTTGTGGCTCTTCATCTTATGAGTCTTCTTCTGTTGTAGAGTCTGATTCATCCTCCTTTAGCTCAAACTCTATCTTCTCAGGTTCCTTTGGTAGGACTTCATGTTTAACAACATCTTTCACTTCTCTAAACACCACATCTCATCTGTACACAACCTTCCTTGTTTCTGGGTTCCAAAGCTTGTAACCCTTTAAACCATCCTTATACCCAATAAAGATGCACCTTTCAGATTTATTATCCAACTTGGTCCTTTTCTCCTTTGGAACATGTACATATGCATCACATCCAAATACCCTTAGATGTGAAATAGAGGGTTTCTTACAAATCCATACCTCATGTGGATTCTTATCCTCCAACGCTGATGAAGGTGATATGTTAACTAACTAACATGCAATCTCCACTTCCTCTGCCCAGAATTCTTGTCCTAACCAGATACCACTGAGCATGCTTCTTGCCTTTTCCATCAACATTCTATTCATTCTTTCTGCAACTCCATTTTGCTGAGGTGTGTATGGAGTAGTCTTCTGCCGTGCTATACCACACTTCTTACAAAACTCTTCAAATTCCTTCTTGCAGAACTCCCCACCATTATCTGTCCTCGGCGCCTTTATCTTCTTCTCTGTCTGGTTTTCCACCAGAGCCTTAAATTCTTTAAATCTGTCAAAGACTTCAGATTTCTTCCTCAAGAAATATATCCATGTATTCTTTGAGAAGTCATCTATGAATGAAACATAGTACACAGACTTTCCCAGTGATGGAACTGACACAGGTCCAAACACATCACTGTGCACAAGTTCTAATATCTTGTTTGCCCTCTTAGCACCGGAAGGAAAACTCACCCGATTCTGCTTCCCATATACACAATGTTCTTAGAAATCGAAATCCAGAGAGAAATTAGACCTACCTTTCACCATACAATTTCCATGCAATATCTGAAAGCCCTTCTCTCCAATATGTCCACGCCTTCGATGCCATAGCATGGTCTTTTATCTAAAAGCCTAAGACTTTCGTCCCACTTTCGGGAACCACGGAGGCTTGTTACCCATGATATGAGTGCTACCTTGCTTAGCTTATACGAGTTGATCCAGAACTCCACTTGTTAATACTACAGTGCTCCCGAACCATCTTCTGAGGCACATCTTTCTCGAACAACTTTGTTTTACACTGCATCATCCATCTTAACTTCACAATCAGATTGGCCAATGCGCGGAATATGCGGAGACACCGGGAAGTGACCCTCAACCTTGTAGCCGACGGCCTTTCCCCGTCCAGTGATTTTGGCCTTCTATGTCTAGTAGATTGAGGGCATCACCACCATCATATTTCTCATACCATGGAGAACTTACTCCCCATAGGGAGTGAAGTGAAAGGATGCACCTGAGTCAATCAACCATGACTCATGATCTACATGTGTATTTGAAGAAGAAGCCAAATACACATCCCCACCTTCATCCGAGGTGGTTTTTGCCTCTGCAGAAGGACCTTCATCAGATCCCTTTCCTTTCTCGGGAGCTTTAGATCTGCATTCCTTTTTGTAGTGCCCTTCCTTTCCGCATTTCCAGCACACCTTTACAAACTTTCCAGGAGATTTAGATCTCCCTCTAGATTTAGATCTCCCACTCGAAACCTTATTCTTGTTTCTGTTCTGGGACCTTCCTCGTAGAGATAAGGCATCTCCATTCTGACCCTCCATATTTCTCCGTCTCATTTCCTCCGACAGCAAGGCTGAGACAATGTCATCAAAATTCAAGGTAGTTGTATTGCTAACTATTGCAATAACCAGACTGTCCCACGAGTCTGGTAGAGAACACAACAAACTGATGCACTTATCTTCATCTGAGATTTTAATATCAACAGATGACAGCTGACTTATCACAGTATTGAAGGCATTCAGATGCTCTGTCACCGAGTCTCCATCCTTCATCCTCAGGTTATACAGTTTTTTCCGCAGGAACAACTTATTCACCAGAGACTTAGATTGGTACAAAGTCCCTAGCTTTTCCCACAAGGTCTTCGCCGTAGCTTCCCCAGATACATTCAACAATATTGAATCTGAGACACACAACCGTATTGTGCTTTTAGCCTTCTGATCCAGTTTCTTCCAGTCTTCATCTGACATTCCTGTTGGCTTAGTACCTGGATCTACCGTGATCCACTGATCTTTATCCACCAGCAGATCCTCCATCTTGAGCTTCCACAACTCAAAACTCTGACCATTAAATTTCTCGATCTCTATCTTTTCGCCGCTCGCCATCTTCTCTCACCGCAAGAATCGATCCCGCAGATCTCCCACTGAACAGGGTCTACCTCAAGCCCGAACTAAAAACCCTCAGCAGCAAAGGCGTCCCCTTGAAGCCGAAATAGCTCCGATACCAAATGTAGGTTTTAACCTTGAACAGAAATTATCTACACACGAATCTTATAACAGAAAATAAACAATAGCGAGAGCATAAAACATAAAATAGATAAACACAGAGATTTTTCCCTGGATCCCAAATCGGGACGACCAACTTGATTTTTCATTATATTCCTTTTAGTGTTACAACACATATATATACATGCCGAAGCATACATAAACCCCAATCCATAAACCCTGGATTAGAACATAACCGTAGTTCCCTTGACCGGATCTACAAAAAACCGGGGGCCGAAAACCATCGTACCCCAAAACCATGTGCAAAACCATGCACAAAACCATGGACGCGGACTACCCACCGGAAATTAAGGAAAGAATATAACACATACCCAACATTCTCCCACTTGTTGTTTTCTTTCCACAGGGGGTCACAAGAGAGCTTAGTCATTGGCCCAATTCTTCAACACCCATTGTTTCTCTACACCAAGAGAACTTCTGAGTGCTCACGGACTTTGTTAATGCATCTGCAACATTCTTCAAAGTGTCCACCTTTACCAGCAACACCCTTTTAGCCTCAACCATATCTCTAACAAAGTGATATTGAACATCAATGTGCTTTGTCTTTGAATGATAAGCGGGGTTCTTAGCCAAGAAAATTGCACTTTGGCTATCACAGTCTATCCTTATAGCTTGCTGTGCCAACCCCATACTTGAACACAATCTCTGCAACCAAACTGCTTCCTTGCTTGCATGAGTGGCTGCTATGTATTCTGCCTCTGTAGTTGAAAGAGCCACTACAGACTGTCTTTTACTCATCCAACTGACTGCGCCTCCAAATAGGCTAAACACATACCCACTTGTAGATCTTCTTTGGTCGAGATCTCCAGCCCAGTCTGCATCAACAAAACCACGAATGTCCAACATTCTTTCCAATCCTGGTCTTCCCTGGTAGCACAAGCCATAATCACTAGTGCCACGTAAATATCTGAAAACCCGTTTCACTACTGTCCAATGCTCCTTCCCTGGGTTTGACATAAACCTGCTCAATACTCCCACTGCATGTGCAATGTCTGGTCTAGTACAGACCATTTCATACATCAGGCTACCCACTACAATTTCATATGGAACACGGGACATATACTCCTCTTCTTCTTGTGTCATGGGACAACATTAAATGAGCAACTTTACACCTACGGGGAATAAGACATTCTTCAGTTTACATCTTGCATATTGAACCTCTACAATATAGATCTCGTCACTACTCTATACAGGTTTGCTTGAGGCATTCATCTTTACTTAAACTCTCTTAATTTCCATGCCCAAAATATAGTTTTACGGCACTGGATCCTTGTGTTGATTTGGAGAGCAGGTTGATCACTGATCTTCCCAAATCTTGGATAATTTCTTTGTCATTTCAATCAACAACATATCATCCACATACAAGACCAAATATATAACACGATCACCAATTAATTTAAAATAAACACAATGATCTTCCTCGCTTCTGGTGAAGCCAAGTCCCCGTATATAGGTATCAAATTTCTGATACCACATCCTTGGTGACTGTTTTAACCCATACAGAGACTTCTTTAACCTGCATACCAGTTCTTTCTTACCCTTCACCATAAAACCTTCAGGTTGCTTCATGTAGATCTCCTCTTCTAGATCTCCGTGAAGAAATGCTGTCTTCACATCCATCTGTTCTATCTCAAAATCAAATGCAGCAGCAACAGATAAAAGTAATCTAATAGATGTGACTTTGGCAACAGGAGAAAAAATATCACCAAAATCAATTCCTGGCACCTGGGAATAACCTTTCGCTACCAACCGAGCTTTGTATTTCTCCACCTTGCCTTCTACATTCTTCTTCTTCTTAAACACCCATTTGCTCCTAATGGGCTTCCTTCCAGCCGGCAACTCCACCGGATCCCATGCATCGTTTTTGTGCAAGGATGTCATTTCATCAACCATGGCCTCCTTCCAGAGTTTTCCATCCTCTGAATCTCTTTACCTCTGATGAGTTCTGGTTCTCATGAGGTTACCAGTCCAAAGCCAAACACAGACAAAGCGAGATGGACTATACCTTTCTGGTTGCCTTCTTTCCCGAACTGATCTTCTCAAAGCTGGAGTTTGTGGCTCTTCATCTTCCGAGTCTTCTTCTGTTGTAGAGTCTGATTCATCCTCCTTCAGCTCAAACTCTATCTTCTCAGGTTCCTTTGGTAGGACTTCATGTTTAACAACATCTTTCACTTCTCTAAACACCACATCTCAGCTGTACACAACCTTCCTTGTTTCTGGGTTCCAAAGCTTGTAGCCCTTTAAACCATCCTTATACCCAATAAAGATGCACCTTTCAGATTTATTATCCAACTTGGTCCTTTTCTCCTTTGGAACATGTACATATGCATCACATCCAAATACCCTTAGATGTGAAAGAGAGGGTTTCTTACCAGTCCATACCTCGTGTGGGGTCTTATCCTCCAACGCTGATGAAGGTGATCTGTTAACCAAGTAACATGCAGTCTCCACTGCCTCTGCCCAGAATTCTTGTCCTAACCCGGTACCACTGGGCATGCTTCTTAAATTTTTCATCAGTGTTCTGTTCATTCTTTCTGCAACTCTGTTTTGCTGAGGTGTGTATGGAGTAGTCTTCTGCCGTGCTATACCACACTTCTTACAAAACTCTTCAAATTCCTTCTTGCAGAACTCCCCACCATTATATGTCCTCAACGCCTTTATCTTCTTCTCTGTCTGGTTTTCCACCAGAGCCTTAAATTCTTTAAATTTGTCAAAGACTTCAGATTTCTTCCTCAAGAAATATATCCATGTATTCCTTGAGAAGTCATCTATGAATGAAACATAGTACACATACTTTCCTAGTGATGGAACTGACACAGGCCCAAACACATCATTGTGCATAAGTTCTAATATCTTGTTTTCCCTCTTAGCACCAGAAGGAAAACTCACCCGATTCTGCTTCCCATATACACAATGTTCACAGAAATCGAAATCCAAAGAACAATTAGACATACCTTCTACCATACCATCTCTATGGAGTATCCGAAGGCCCTTCTCTCCAATATGTCCAAGCCTTTGATGCCATAGCATGGTCTTTTCTCCAGAGACAGCTAGACTTTCCGTCCCACTTTCAGGAACCACAGAACTGTTACACCCATCAATAACAGTGCTACCTTGCAGCTTGTACAGAGTTCCAGTCCGAACTCCCCGCATTAATACCAGTGCTCCCCGAACCATCTTGCAGGCATCTTTCTCGAACACTGTTTTTACACCTGCATCATCCATCTTGCTTACGGAAATCAGATTTCTGGCCAATGCAGGAATATGCAGAACACCAGGAAGTGTTCTAATCCTTCCACCTTGCAGCTTCAGCTTGACCTTTCCACGTCCGATGATTATGGCCCTCCTATCATCCCCTAGGAAGACATCACCACCATCATATTTCTCATACTCGCAGAACCACTCCCTATGGGGAGTGAAGTGAAAGGATGCACCTGAGTCAATCAACCATGACTCATGATCTACATGTATATTTGAAGAAGAAGCCAAATACACATCCCCACCTTCATCCGAGGTGGTTTTTGCCTCTGCAGAAGGACCTTCATCAGATCCCTTTCCTTTCTCAGGAGCTTTAGATCTGCATTCCTTTTTGTAGTGCCCTTCCTTTCCTCATTTCCAGCACACCTTTACAAACTTTCCGGGAGATTTAGATCTCCCTCTAGATTTATATCTCCCACTCGAAACCTTATTCGTGTTTCTGTTCTGGGACCTTCCTCGTACAGATAAGGCATCTCCATTCTGACCCTCCATATTTCTCCGTCTCATTTCCTCCGACAGCAAGGCTGAGACAATGTCATCAAAATTTAAGGTAGTTGTATTGCTACCTATTGTATGTGAAGAGGAGCATCCCACAGTGCGGTAGAGAACTATTAAACGATGCACTTATCTTCATCACGAGATTTTAATAACTGAATGTGGTGACCTGATATTGAAGGCATTCGAGATGCTCATCACCAGAGTCTCCATCCTTGATCCTCGGGTTATACGGCTTTTCCGCAGGGAACAACTTCACCGAGAGACTTAGATTGTTCTGAAAGTCCTAGCTTTTCCCACAAGGTCTTCGCCGTAGCTTCCCCAGATACATTCAACAATACTGAATCCGAGACACACAACCGTATTGTGCTCTTAGCCTTCCGATCCAGTTTCTTCCAGTCTTCATCTGACATTGTCGTTGGTTTAGTACCTGGATCTACCGCGATCCACTGATCTTTATCCACCAGCGGATCCTCCATCTTGAGCTTCCACAACTCAAAACTCTGACCATTAAATTTCTCGATCTCTATCTTTCCGCCGCTCGCCATATTCTTTCACCGCAAGAATCGATCCCGCAGATCTCCCACTGAACAGGGTCTACCTCAGGCCTGAACTAAAAACCCTCAGCAGCAAAGGCGTCCCCTTGAAGCCGAAACAGCTCTGATACCAAATGTAGGTTTTAACCCTGAACAGAAATTATCTACACACGAATCTTATAACAGAAAATAAACAATAGCGAGAGCATCAAACATAAAACAGATAAACACAGAGATTTTCTCCTGGATCCCAAATCGGGACGACCAGCTTGATTTTTCATTATATTACTTTTAGTGTTACAACACACATATATATACATGCCGAAGCATACATAAACCCCAATCCATAAACCCTAGATTAGAACATAACCGTAGTTCCCTTGACCGGATCTACAAAAATACCAAGGGCCGAAAACCATCGTACCCCAATACCATGTGCAAAACCATGCACAAAACCATGGATGCGAACTTAGTCGTGGAAAGAATATAACACATACCCAACATTCTCCCACTTGTTGTTTTCTTTCCACAGTGGGCCACAGGAGGGCTTAGTCATTGGCCCAATTCTTCAACACCCATTGTTTCTCTACACTAAGAGAACTTCTGAGTGCTCACAGACTTTGTCAATGCATCTGCAACATTCTTCAAAGTGTCCACCTTTACCAGCAACACCCTTTTAGCCTCAACCATATCTCTAACAAAGTGATATTGAACATCAATGTGCTTTGTCTTTGAATGATAAACAGGGTTCTTAGCCAAGAAAATTGCACTTTGGCTATCACAGTCTATCCTTATAGCTTGCTGTACCAACCCCATACTTGAACACAATCTTTGCAACCAAACTGCTTCCTTGCTTGCATGAGTGGCTGCTATGTATTCTGCATCTGTAGTTGAAAGAGCCACTACAGACCGTCTTTTACTCATCCAACTGACTGCGCCTCCAAATAGGCTAAACACATACCCACTTGTAAATCTTCTTTGGTCCAGATCTCCAGCCCAGCCTGCATCAACAAAACCACGAATGTCCAACAGTCTTTCCAATCCTGGTCTTCCCTGGTAGCACAAGCCATAATCACTAGTGCCACGTAAATATCTGAAAACCCGCTTCACTGCTGTCCAATGCTCCTTCCCTGGGTTTGACATAAAACTGCTCAATACTCCCACTGCATGTGCAATGTCTGGTCTAGTACAGACCATTGCATACATCAGGCTACCCACTGCACTTGCATATGGAACACGAGACATATCCTCCTCTTCTTCTTGTGTCTTGGGACACTGTTCAACAGACAGCTTTGTACCTACAGGAATCGGAACATTCATCGGTTTACTATCCTGCATATTGAACCTCTTCAATATAGTCTCGACATGCTTCCTCTGGTTTAACCAGAGCTTCCTCTTTGCCCAATGTCTCTTAATTTCCATGCCCAAAATATAGTTTTAACACCAAGATCCTTCATGCCGAATTTGGATAACAATTGGGTCTTCAAATCTTGGATAATTTCTTTGTCATTTCCAATCAACAACATATCATCCACATACAAGACCAAATAAATAACATGATCACCAATTAATTTAAAATAAACACAGTGATCCTCCTTGCTTCTGGTGAAGCCAAGTCCCCGTATATAGGTATCAAATTTCTGATACCACATCCTTGGTGACTGTTTTAACCCATACAGAGACTTCTTCAACCTGCATACCAGTTCTTTCCTACCCTTCACCATAAAGCCTTCAGGTTGCTTCATGTAGATCTCCTCTTCTAGATCCCCGTGAAGAAATGCTGTCTTCACATCCATCTGTTCTATCTCAAAATAAAATGCAGCAGCAACAGATAAAAGTAATCTAATAGAAGTGACTTTGGCAACAGGAGAAAAAATATCACCAAAATCAATTCCCGGCACCTGGGAATAACCTTTCGCTACCAACCGAGCTTTGTATTTCTCCACCTTGCCTTCTACATTCTTCTTCTTCTTAAACACCCATTTGCTCCCAATGGGCTTCCTTCCAGCCGGCAACTCCACCAGATCCCATGCATCGTTTTTGTGCAAGGATGTCATTTCATCAACCATGGCCTCCTTCCAGAGTTTTCCATCCTCTGAATCTACTGCCTCCCTGAAAGTTCTGGGTTCATCATCAGTTATAGTTAAGGCAAAACCTGAACAGAAAGCAGATGGACTATACCTTTCTAGTTGCCTTCTTTCCCGAACTGATCTTCTCAAAGCTGGAGTTTGTGGCTCTTCATCTTCTGAGTCTTCTTCTATTGTAGAGTCCGATTCATCCTCCTTTAGCTCAAACTCTATCTTCTCAGGTTCCTTTGGTAGGACTTCATGTTTAACAACATCTTTCACTTCTCTAAACACCACATCTCGGCTGTACACAACCTTCCTTGTTTCTGGGTTCCAAAGCTTGTAACCCTTTAAACCATCCTTATACCCAATAAAGATGCGCCTTTCAGATTTATTATCCAACTTGGTCCTTTTCTCCTTTGGAACATGTACATATGCATCACATCCAAATACCCTTAGATGTGAAAGAGAGGGTTTCTTACTAGTACATACCTCATGTTGGGTCTTATCCTCCAAAGCTGATGAAGGTGATCTATTAACTAAGTTACATGTAGTCTCCACTGCCTCTGCCCAGAATTCTTGTCCTAACCCGGTACCACTGAGCATGCTTCTTGCCTTTTCCATTAGTGTTCTATTCATTCTTTACGCAACTCCATTTTGCTGAGGTGTATATGGAGTAGTCTTCTGCCGTGCTATACCACACTTCTTACAGAACTCTTCAAATTCCTTCTTGCAGAACTCCCCACCATTATCTGTCCTCAACGCCTTTATCTTCTTCTCTGTCTGGTTTTCCACCAGAGCCTTAAATTCTTTAAATTTGTCAAAGACTTCATATTTCTTCCTCAAGAAATATATCCATGTATTCCTTGAGAAGTCATCTATGAATGAAACATAGTACCCAGACTTTCCCAGTGATGGAACTGACACAGGCCCAAACACATCACTGTGCACAAGTTCTAATATCTTGTTTGCCCTCTTAGCACCAGAAGGAAAACTCACCCGATTATGCTTCCCATATACACAATGTTCACAGAAATCGAAATCCAGAGAACAATTAGACATACCTTCTACCATACCATCTCTATGCAGTATTCGAAGGCCCTTCTCTCCAATATGTCCAAGCCTTTGATGCCATAGCGTGGTCTTTTCTCCAGAAACAGCTAGACTTTCCGTCCCACTTTCAGGAACCACAGAACTGTTACACCCATCAATAACAGTGCTACCTTGTAGCTTGTACAGAGTTCCAGTCCGAACTCCCCGCATTAATACTAGTGCTCCCCGAACCATCTTGTAGGCATCTTTCTCGAACACTGTTTTTACACCTGCATCATCCATCTTGCTTACAGAAATCAGATTTCTGGCCAATGCAGGAATATGCAGAACACCAGGAAGTGTTCTAATCCTCCCACCTTGCAGCTTCAACTTGACCTTTCCACGTCCAACGATTCTGGCCTTCCTATCATCCCCTAGGAAGACATCACCACCATCATATTTCTCATACTCGCAGAACCACTCCCTATAGGGAGTGAAGTGAAAGGATGCACCTGAGTCAATCAACCATGACTCATGATCTACATGTGTATTTGAAGAAGAAGCCAAATACACATCCCCACCCTCATCTGAGGTGGTTTTTGCCTCTGCAGAAGGAGCATCATCAGATCCCTTTCCTTTCTCAGGAGCTTTAGATCTGCAGTCCTTTTTGTAGTGCCCTTCCTTTCCGCATTTCCAGCACACCTTTACAAACTTTCCAGGAGATTTAGATCTCCCTCTAGATTTGGATCTCCCACTCGAACCCTTATTCTTGTTTCTGTTCTGGGACCTTCCTCTTACAGATAAGGCATCTCACATTCGACCCTCCATATTTCTCGAGTCTCATTTCCACTTAAGGAGCAAAATTTGAGACAATGTCATCAAAATTCAAGGTAGTTGTATTGCTACCTATTGCAATAACCAAAGAAGCTTGTCCACAGTGCAGTTTAAAACCTGATGACTTGATGAACTTATCATCATCCCCAGTTCAATATCAGCAGATGACGGTGACCTGCGATATTGAAGGCATTGGATGCTCTGTCACCGAGTCTCCATCCTTCAACCTCAGGTTATACAGCTTTTTCCGCAGGAACAACTTATTCACCAGAGACTTAGATTGGTACAAAGTCCCAAGTTTTTCCCACAAATTCTTCGCCGTAGCTTCCCCAGATACATTCAACAATACTGAATCTGAGACACACAACCGTATTGTGCTCTTAGCCTTCAGATCCAGTTTCTTCCAGTCTTCATCTGACATTCCTATTGGTTTAGTACCCAGATATACCGCGATCCCTTACGTCTTTATCAGTGGATCCTCCATCTTGAGCTTCCACAACTCAAAACTCTGACCATTAAATTTCTCGATCTCTATCTTTCCGTCGCTCGCCATCTTCTTTCACCGCAAGAATCGATCCCGCAGATCTCCCACTGAACAGGGTCTACCTCAGGCCCGAACTAAAAACCCTCAGCAGCAAAGGCGTCCCCTTGAAGCTGAAACAACTCTGATACCAAATGTAGGTTTTAACCCTGAACA
This sequence comes from Pinus albicaulis, assembly GCA_034641835.2. Taxonomy (NCBI): domain Eukaryota; kingdom Viridiplantae; phylum Streptophyta; class Pinopsida; order Pinales; family Pinaceae; genus Pinus; species Pinus albicaulis. The sequence goes on from CM076578.1 coordinate 480,715,578, forward strand.
GAAATTATCTACACACGAATCTTACAACAGAAAATAAACAATAGCGAGAGCATAAAACATAAAACAAATAAACACAAAGATTTTCCCCTGGATCCCAAATCGGGACGACCAGCTTGATTTTTCATTATATTCCTTTTAGTGTTACAACACATATATATACATGCCGAAGCATACAGAAAACCCAATCCATAAAACCTGGATTAGAACATAACCATAGTTCCCTTGACCGGATCTACAAAAATACCAGGGGCTGAAAACCATCGTACCCCAATACCATGTGCAAAACCATGCACAAAACCATGGACGCGGACTACCCATCGGAAATTAAGGACCAAAAATTTTCGTGGAAAGAATATAACACATACCCAACATTATCCCACTTGTTGTTTTCTTTCCACAGGGGGCCACAAGAGGGCTTAGTCATTGGCCAAATTCTTCAACACCCATTGTTTCTCTACACCAAGAGAACTTCTGAGTGCTCACAGACTTTGTTAATGCATCTGCAACATTCTTCAAAGTGCCCACCTTTACCAGCAACACCCTTTTAGCCTCAACCATATCTCTAACAAAGTGATATTGAACATCAATGTGCTTTGTCTTTGAATGATGAACAATAGTATTGTGCTTTTAGCTTGTAAATCTCGTCCTTCGAGTCTTCATCAAACATTCTGTTGGCTTAGTACACAGGATCTCTGCGATCCACATTCTTTATCCACCGTAGATCCTCCATCTTTTCTACAACTCAAAACTACGACCATTAAATTTCTCGATCTCATCTTTCACGGCATCTTCTCTCACGCGAGAATCAGATCCATGGATCTCCCCCTTCAAAACGAGAGTCTACCTCGAGGCCCAGAACTAAAAACCCTCGGCAAATCCCGCAGGCCAAGAAAGCAGCTCTGGAAGTACCAAATGTAGGTTTCAACCCTGAACAGAAATTATCTACACACGAATCTTATAACAGAAAATAAACAATAGCGAGAGCATAAAACATAAAATAGATAAACACAGAGATTTTCCCCTGGATCCCAAATCGGGACGACCAGCTTGATTTTTCATTATATTGCTTTTAGTGTTACAACACATATATATACATGCCGAAGCATACATAAACCCCAATCCATTAACCCTGGATTAGAACATAACCGTAGTTCCCTTGACCGGATCTACAAAAATACCAGGGGCCGAAAACCATCGAACCCCAAAACCATGTGCAAAACCATGCACCAAACCATCAGACGCGGACTACCGTAGGAAATTAAGGACCAAAAATTTTAAATTGGAAGAGAATATAACACATACCCAACATTCTCCCACTTGTTGTTTTTTCTTTCCTGAGAAGTGCAAAGAGCTTAGTCATTGGCCCAGTTCTTCAACACCCATTGTTTCTCTGCACCAAGAGAACCATCAGTGCTCACGAGACTTTGTAAATGCATGCAACATTCTTCAAAGTGTCCACCTTTACCTGACCCAACACCCTTTTAGCCTCATCCATATCTCTAACAAAGTGATATTGAACATCAATGTGCTTTGTCTTTGAATGATGAACCGTGTTGTGCTTTTAGCCTTCGATCCGAGTTTCTTCCCGAGTCTTCATCGACATTCCTGTTGGCTTAGTACTGGGATCTCGCGATCCACTGATCTTTATCCACCAACAGATCCTCCATCTTGAGCTTCCACAACTCAAAACTCTGACCATTAAATTTCTCGATCTCTATCTTTCCGCCGCTCACCATCTTCTCTCACCGCAAGAATCGATCCCGCGGATCTCCCACTGAACAGGGTCTACCTCAGGCCCGAACTAAAAACCCTCAGCAGCAAAGGCGTCCCCTTGAAACCGAAACAGCTCTGATACCAAATGTAGGTTTTATCCCTGAACAGAAATTATCTACACACGAATCTTATAACAGAAAATAAACAATAGCGAAAGCATAAAACATAAAACAGATAAACACAGAGATTTTCCCCTGGATCCCAAATCGGGACGACCAGCTTGATTTTTCATTATATTCCTTTTAGTGTTACAACACAATATATACATGCGGAAGCATACATAAAACCTAATCCATTAACCCTGGATTAGAACATAACCGTAGTTCCCTTGATCGGATCTACAAAAATACCAGGGCCCGAAAACCATTGTACCCCAAAACCATGTGCAAAACCATGCACAAAACTCCCATCAGACCTTGATTCTGCCGCCCATTAAGGACCAAAAATTTTCGTGGAAAGAATATAACACATACCCAACATTCTCCCACTTGTTGTTTTCTTTCCACGGGGGCCACAGGAGAGCTTCGTCATTGGCCCAATTCTTCAACACCCATTGTTTCTCTACACCAAGAGAACTTCTGAGTGCTCACAGACTTCGTCAATGCATCTGCAACATTCTTCAAAGTGTCCACCTTTACCAGCAACACCCTTTTAGCCTCAGCCATATCTCTAACAAAGTGATATTGAACATCAATGTGCTTTGTCTTTGAATGATGAACTAATAGTAATTATGCTTTTGACCTTAGATCTAGTTTCTTCCGGTCTTCATGCGACATTCTGTTGGCTTAGTACCTGCCTGGATCTACCGCGATCCCTTTGATCTTCCCCCCCACCGACGAGATCCTCCATACATCTTGAGCTTCACAACTCAAAACTCGGCCATTAAATTTCTCGATCTCTATCTTTCCACCGCTCGCCATCTTCTTTCACCGCAAGAATCGATCCCGTAGATCTCCCACTGAACAGGGTCTACCTCAGGCCCGAACTAAAAAACCCTCAGCAGCAAAGGCATCCCCTTGAAGCTGAAACAGCTCTGATACCAAATGTAGGTTTTAACCCTGAACAGAAATTATCTACACATGAATCTTATAACAGAAAATAAACAATAGCGAGAGCATAAAACATAAAACAGATAAACACAGAGATTTTCCCCTGGATCCCAAATCGGGACGACCAGCTTGATTTTTCATTATATTACTTTTAGTGTTACAACACACATATATATACATGCCGAAGCATACACAAACCCCAATCCATAAACCCTGGATTAGCACATAACCGTAGTTCGCTTGACCGGATCTACAAAAATACCAAAGCCGAAACCATCGAGATTTGGTTAGACTATGCAAACCTATGATACAAAACTATGTACGCGGACTACTCCGCTTAAATTAAGGACCAAAAATTGGAAAGAATATAACACATACCCAACATTCTCCCACTTGCTGTTTTCTTTCCACAGGGGGCCACAGGAGAGCTTAGTCATTGGGCCAATTCTTCAACACCCATTGTTTCTCTACACCAAGAGAACTTCTGAGTGCTCACAGACTTCGTCAATGCATCTGCAACATTCTTCAAAGTGTCCACCTTTACCAGCAACACCCTTTTAGCCTCAACCATATCTCTAACAAAGTGATATTGAACATCAATGTGCTTTGTCTTTGAATGATGAACAACCGTATTGTGCTTTTAGCCTTCCGATCCAGTTTCTTCCAGTCTTCATCTGACATTCCTGTTGGCTTAGTACCTGGATCTACCGCGATCCACTGATCTTTATGCACCAGCAGATCCTCCATCTTGAGCTTCCACAACTCAAAACTCTGACCATTAAATTTCTCGATCTCTATCTTTCCGCCGCTCGCCATCTTCTCTCACCGCACGAATCGATCCCGCGGATCTCCCACTGAACAGGGTCTACCTCAGGCCCGAACTAAAAACCCTCAGCAGCAAAGGCGTCCCCTTGAAGCCGAAACAGCTCTGATACCAAATGTAGGTTTTAACCCTGAACAGAAATTATCTACACACGAATCTTATAATGTAAAATAAACAATACAGAGCATAAAACATAAAAATGTATAAACACGTAGATTTTCCCCGGGATCCCAACCGACTGACCAACATAAATTTTCATTATATTACTTAGAACACAACACACATACACGTCACATACATAAACCCCAATCCATAAACCCTGGATTAGAACATAACCGTAGTTACCTTGACCGGATCTACAAAAAATACCAGGGGCCGAAAACCATCGTACCACAATACCATGTGGAAAACCATGGACGCGGACTACCCGCCAGAAATTAAGGACCAAAAATTTTCGTGAAAGAATATAAATACATACCCAACATTCTCCCACTCGTTGTTTCTTCCCCACAAAGGGGCTCACAGGTAGAGCTTAGTCATTGGCCCACCTCTCAACACCCATTGCTTTCTCAACACCAAGAGAACTTCTGAGTGCTCACAGACTTTGTTAATGCATCTGCAACATTCTTCAAAGTGTCCACCTTTACCAGCAACACCCTTTTAGCCTCAACCATATCTCTAACAAAGTGATATTGAACATCAATGTGCTTTGTCTTTGAATGATGAACAACCGTGTTGTGCATTTAGCCTTCCGATCCAGTTTCTTCCAGTCTTCATTTGACATTCTTGTTGGCTTAATACCTGGATCTACCGCGATCCACATATCTTTATCCACCAGCAGATCCTCCATTTTGAGCTTCCACAACTCAAAACTCTGACCATTAAATTTCTCGATCTCTATCTTTCCGCCGCTCGCCATCTTCTCTCATCGCAAGAATCGATCCCGCAGATCTCCCACTGAACAGGGTCTACCTCAGGCCCGAACTAAAAACCCTCAGCAGCAAAGGCGTCCCCTTAGTCGTGGAAAGAATATAACACATACCCAACACTGCCTACTCCGCTCTCCCCCGCTCTCGTCCTCCACCCATCGCAGCTTCCACAGCACCCCCTCATCGCCCTCCTCTACTCTCCCCCACTCTCTCCCTCCATCCTCCTGCTCTCCCTTCCTCTGCTCCCCTCCCCTATCCCCCGCTCCCTCCTTCCACCCTCCCGCTCTCCCTTTCTCCGCTCCCCTCCCCTCTCCCCCCGCTCCCTCCTCCACCCTCCTCCCTCAGCCGTCACCTCCCACAGCTCCGCTCTCCCCTATTTGACCTCCCCAGCTCCCACCTCCCCTTATCTGACCTCCCCAGGTCTGACCACCCCCAGGTCCAACCTCCCCCAAGTCCGACCTCCACTAGAAAAACCTCTGCAAAAAAAAAATTATTTAAAAAAATAAAATAAAAATTCACCAGAATATAGTTTTTTGCAGCAGATAGAAAATAACACAAGAACCTAATGCAGCAGACCCATATTTGTTGTGGTGTATGGCCCACTTTCAACCCATAACTTCACTTGAAGTGGTACAAGCTTGGACATGCTTTCCATGTGGATACTTTAATGAACATGTTGTTTGTTGACATACAGTAGAGGAACTCATTTGACAGCCAGAGACAAGGAGAATCACATTTTCAAGGATAATTAAAATTGCTTGCAAAAGGTTATTGATTGAGTAGATTTCCCTCTTATAATTGGGCACGTTTAATTTGGAAGAATATTGCAAGTACATTTGTGATCATTTCTTGACTAGATTTGTTTGAACAATGACAATAATTCATGGATTATTAGAGTTATTGAGAACTCTAATCATGTCCACTACTAACAACTGTGAAATTTTCACTATGAAAATTTATTACTACAGTATTCGATTTATTTCGCCTACTTATTTGATAAGTTATTTAAAGATGTTGTAGTAAATTTTGAAATAAATACAGATGCAGTACTTCACTCTAATCAAAAGCAGAAGAACAAAAATAACGCATATAGCACAATAGAAACAACCACATGAACACAGTGATTTTTGGACAATTGTCCCCAGAAAAACCCAATGTGGGAAAACCGTTGCAGCAGATCAGGGTTTGTATTTATCTTCAGCAGTGAAAAGATCTTTTTACAGAAGTCTTGACGAACAAAATAAAATAGCATACACCTAATGTGATTTTTTCAGACAATTTGGAAGAAATCCCGACACACGAGATGACCCCCTGCACCCTCTGTGTCAGTCTGCGTAGACTCTCTGTGCAGTCCCTCCCTGGACTGCGTAAGTCTACATGGAGGGCTTAGTGTTGTTGCCCAACACTGCCTCCCCTTCAACCTTTTTCCTTTCTGCTTCTCTGTTTGTTGACTTCTCCCTCCTCCTTCTGTCTCTGGAACCCCGCCTCTACAAACTCACCCACTGAAATTGAATTCTCTTACTTCATAATCGATTTCCTTCGAGTACTGAGAATGTGCCCGGCTTACTTTCCAAATGACCCTCAAGCCTCCTCTTATAGTCTTCTCACTGATGAATCAACAGCCAAGATTATATATTTAATCAATGGCTTAGATTAAAAGATGACTTGATCTTCGTTTTCTAGAAGATTCACACTCTATTTTATTAATACCCTTAAATTATTTAATTTCCCTAAGTTTAGACTTAGGGACTACATTAAGATAATTAATTATTTTAATAAAGCAAGATCCGAGTGGAATTTCCACAAACGATTTTTGGGTTCTTTGGATAACTGTTGTCCAAGTCTCTCCACAAAATGAGACCTGGAACACTTTCCGATGCTATAAAATCAACACTCCCTCTTAGCGAGGAAAGTGTTCAAGCAAGGTACCAACTGCACTGCTCTGATTCTAGAGCATTTGCTGTGTTGTTGATGTCCTGGCTGCTGCCCCTCATCTCTGCGCTGTTGCCCTCTGTACTGCTGCCTGTGACACTATCTCTGCCACTGCCTCATCTATACTGCAGCTCCCTCTGTCTCTATAGACCACCCATTCCCCTACTGGAAAGGGTTCTCGACCATCCCCATCTTCTCTCTGAAGTAAGTAAAATTGACCTTACTCAGAGCCTTGGTGAGGATATCTGCCACCTGTTCTCTTGTAGGAGTGTACCTCAACTGTATAGCTCCCCGTTGGACGTAGTCTCTGATGAAATGGCACTGAATGTCAATGTGCTTCAACCGGTCATGGAACACAGGATTCTCAGAGAGCTTGATGCAGATCTAATTATCACACATAATTCCAGTCGGTTCCATCCTCTTCTTGAGTAAGTTCAGGAGCAGTTTACGAAGCCATATGGCCTCGTACGAAGCTGTACTTCCTGCCATATATTCTACCTTAGTTGAGCTCAGTGCGACAGACTTCTATTTCCTACTGCACTAGGAGGTCATTCCTAATCCGAGACTGAAACAGTACCCACTGGTACTTTTCCGATCTACTGTGCTACCATCCCAATCTGCGTCTGTGAACCCAGTCAACTGGATTTCACAGTCTTTGGTGTACTTCGACCCATACTCGACTGTCCCCTTCTATCTAAGAACATGTTTGCCTGTTTCCCAGTGAGCACTCCTTCGTTCAACCATGAACTGACTGAGGGTGTTCACTGCATAACAGATATCTGGCCTAGTATTGACCAGATACATCAATGATCCAATGAGCTGCCTATACAAAGTAGGGTCAGCTTCATCATCCTCGAATGTGTCTATCTTCTTCCAGTTTGTGATCATGGGCGTAGTTATGGGCCTACAGTCTTCGATTTGAAACCCCTTCAGGATCTCTGTAGTGTATCTTCCTTGACCAAGGAAAATTTCTCCATTCTGTTGTCGGGCCTATAAACCAAGAAAATAGTGCATCTGCCCTAGATCCTTCATGTCGAATTCGGTAGCCAGATTCTTCTTGCAGTCTAAGATGAGCTTAGATAATCCAGTGAGGAACAGATCATTTGGCTGCTGCCCAGTGAGCCCTCCTTAGTTCAACCATGAATTGACGGAAGTTGTTCACTGCATAACAGATATCTAGCCTAGTATTGACCAGATACATCAATGATCCAATGAGCTGCCTATACAAAGTAGGGTCAGCTTCATCATCTTCGGATGTGTCTATCTTCTTCCAGTTTGTGATCATGGACGTAGTCATGGGCTTACAGTCTTCCATTTGAAACCTCTTCAGGATCTCTGTAGTGTATCTTCCTTGACCAAGGAAAATTTCTCCATTCTGTTGTCGGGCCTCTGAACCAAGAAAATAGTGCATCTGCCCCAGATCCTTCATGTCGAATTCGGTAGCCAGATTCTTCTTGCAGTCTACGATGAGCTTAGATAATCCAGTGAGGAACAGATCATCTACATATAATACCAAGATTAACGGCTCATCCCCTACTCTCAAGTAGTAGAGATTGGGATCTGCATCACTCTTGACAAATCCCATTTGTTGCAAGTAGCTATCAATTCACCCATACCACGCTCTGGGGGCTTGTTTCAACCCGTAAAAGGTTTTCTTAAGCCTGCATACATGAGTCTTTTGCTCATGTGTTTCAAAACCCTCTGGTTGTTCGATGTACACTTCTTCTATCACCCCATTTAAGAATGTTGTCTTGACATCCATCTGGTGAATCTCCCATCCCATCTGCAATGCTAGAGAGATGACAAATCTAATTGAAGTGTGTCGAGCTACAGGGGCGAAAGTTTCCTCATAGTCGACTCCTTTTTGCGCATACCCCTTAGCTACAAATATGGCCTTGAACTTCTCTATGTTATCGTCTGCAGCGTACTTGATCTTGTAGATCCACCTCGAACCTACAACTGATATGTCCTGAGGTCTAGGGACTACTTCCCATACATCGTTTGTCATGATGGAGCTATACTCCTCCACCACGGCATCCACCCATACCTGATGCTGCGCTGCCTCTTGTAAGCTAGAGGGTTCTCCAACCTAAGATACTAGTGCTTGGTATCTATCAGGTTGCTTCCGTACCCTCTTCCCGTCTCTAGGGGCTCCAACAAATTCCTCTGCATCCCTCAGAATTTGTTGGAGTTCTCTGCTCGATCTTCCACTGATGGTGGGTGGTCTTACCTGCTCTTCTTCGGAGGAACTCTCCTCAGAATCCTTGTGTCGTGGAGAGGCACTCGACCCGTTCTCTGCAGGCCATTGAGGCTATACTAGTGGATCCTCCTCAATCTGCGTATCTGTAGCCATTTCCCGGGATCTTCTAAAAGCTCTCTCCTCCATGAATTTTATGTCCCACCTTACCACAATCTTCCTGTTTCCTAGAGAATGGATGCGATATGCTTTCGCATTTTCACTATAGCCCACAAGATAACCCTTCTCCGCAGTCTGATCCAACTTCTTCCTCTTCTCATCTGGTACGTGGCAGTACAGCATACTGCCGAATATCCTGATATGGCTCACCTCAGGGTTGCTGCCTATGAACACACTCTCAGGAGTTACCTTCCCCAAAGCTCTATGGGGCACCCTGTTCTGCACATACACAGTTGTATTGCAGGCTTCTACCCACAAAAATTTGGGCATGTCTTGGTCATATAGCATCGCCCCTGCAGCTTCTACAATGGTCCTGGTCTTCCTTTCTGCAACTCCATTCTACTCTAGATTGTATGGAGTTGTCCATTCTCTCTTGATGCCTTCCTTTGCACAGAAACTGGTGAAATCTTTATCAATATAGTCTTCACCATTATCTGATCGCAGCTTCTTGATCTTCTTTTCGGTTGAATTTTCTACTAGCGCCTTGAATTCTTTGAAACGCTCAAAGACTTCATCTTTGGTTTTGAGAAAGTAGATCCAAGTTTTTCTGGAATGGTCATCAATGAAGGTAGCAAAATACTTTGCACCACTGAGAGTAGTTCTGGACATTGAACCGCCGATATCTAAGTGTATCAACTCCAATATGCTCTTGGCCCTGCTATTGCTTCTTGGAAATGTTGCCTTGGCATACTTCCCTAGTATGCACCCCCTGCGGACCTCATCTTTCCTTGTGGTGAGTTATGGAGCTCCTATGACAGTTTTCTTGAGAATCTTCAAGGCTCCATGATGTAAATGCCCCATCCTTCTGTGCCATAATTCATTCAGATCCCTTTCGTCCGTACTGTCGATTAGTGCCATTAGGGAATCAAGCTGGAGTTTATACAACTTATGGCTCCTTACTCCGATCTGTGCCTTTCTTTTCCAGCTAGGGTGTTTTACATAAACTTTATTTCCAATAAAGTATACGTCATAACCTTTATCCCCAAACCTAGCACATGCAGAACGTTTGTAGCCTGAATCTTGTTGCCAGCTTTTGTCTGATATATTATGGTACCTCTTCCAACGGGGGTACACTTGGCCTTGTTTCCCATTTTGATCTAAAAATTCATCTGCTCTTCTTGGTAGCTCGAAAAACATTCTCAAACTCCCGTCATCTGAGCAGATGTTCCACTGTCAATGTACTAAACCCCTGGAGAGATCGTGCTTGACACACAAGCGAAATCCTCCTCTAGTCTGGATTCCAAAACAGATATGTCATGCTCCCACTGTTTCTCTATGTGCCCTGAGGAACTGCGTAAGTCCTTCCGAGCTGTGTTACTGTCGGAGAGTCTTTCCATTGCAGAACCCCCTTTTCTGTCTTTTGCCTTTTGCTCTAATACCATGTGAAATTTTCACTATGAAAAATTATTACTGCAATATTCGATTTATTTCACCTACTTTTTTGATAAGTTATTCACAGATGCTTCAGTAAATTTTGAATTAAATACAGCTGCAGTACTTCACTCTAATCAAAAGCAGAACAACAAAAATAACGCATATAGCTCAATAGAAACAACCACATGAATACAGTTATTTTTGGACAATTGTCCCCGGAAAAACCCAATGTGGGAAAATTGGTGCAGCTGATGAGGGTTTGTATTTATTTTCAGCAGTGAAAAGATATTTTACAGAAGTCTTGATGAGAAAAATAAAATAACATACCCCTAATGTGATTTTTTTGAACAATCCGGAAGAAAATCCAACACACGGGATGACCCCCTGCACCCTCTGCGTCAATCTACGTAGCCTCTCTGTGCAGTCCCTCCCTGGCCTGCGTAAGTCTGCGTGGAGGGCTTAGTGTTGCTGCCCAGCACTGCCTCCCCTTCAACCTTCTGCCTTTCTGCTTCTCTGTCTGCTGACTTCTCCTGCCTCCTTCTGTCTCTGCAACCCCGCCTCTACAAACACACCCACTGAAATTGAATTCTCTTACTTCAGAATCGATTTCTTTTGGGTACTGAGAATGTGCCCGACTTACCTTCCAAATGACCCTCAAGCCTCCTCTTATAGTCTCCTCGCTGATGAATCAACGGCCAAGATTATATCTTTAATCAATGGCTTAGATTAAAAGATAACTTGATCTTCGTTTTCTAGAAGATTCACACTCTGCTTTATTAATACCCTTTAATTATTTAACTTCCCTAAGTTTAAACGGACTACATTAAAATAATTAACTATTTTAATAAAGCAAGACCCGAGTGGAATTTCCACAAACGATTTCTGGGTTCTCTAGGTAACTGTTGTCCAAGTCTCTCCACAAAATTTGAGACCTGGAACACTTTCCGATGCTATAAAATCAACAACAACACAGTCCAAATCTGTAAGGACAATGTCTCTGATATTCTAGCCTGTTTACAAAATGCACAAGATGAGATTGATTTTTTGCAGCTTGAATCTTAGATACAACAAGAGGGAGTTACAACAAAAGGGTTGTCATTCTGAACTTGTTTTTGTACTCCCATTAGCAACAAGATATTGGTCAGATCACTAAGCCCAGTACAAGAGCAGATTTGTATGCAGATGGAGAAGCTCACGCTTCACTCCCCAAGCCCATCATCAGACCTTGGGAAGAGCTTGTCCATAACAAGCACATAACCAGTCTTGGATATGACAAGGAGGTGTCCTTTCATATTCGGGACTATTCCAAGCCCATTCAATTTCAAAGTGCCGAATTTCTTCATGATAGCTCACCTTCAATTGTTCGGGATTTTGCTCCTCTTCCACAGCAGCCACAACAGATTGATAAATGCCAACACTGTGACCGAGTTGGCCATATGAAAGATCATTGTTTCGATCTTCCCCCATACATGCACTGTAGTCGGCACACTCATTCTTCACACGGATGCTTCAGAAACAAGCCTCCTGCAAGAACAAAGATTTATCTTGGATGGATCGCTTCTTGGCAATGGGCATCAACAGCCAAGAAGATGTTTCAGTCATATGTTCGAACTTGTTCTAGAGTATTGAACAGTCTTGCAGTTGAGTTTTCACCATCATCTCACCTTGTATCTGATGGGGGGGAAAATGATGGTCATCTACAAGCTTCAAAGCCACATCAAGCAAGCCTAAGCGACAACCTATCATTCCAAATTCAAAGTTGTAGCTAGAGACACGGAAGTTTAAGCGAGCCTGAGCCACAACCTATCATTCCAGATTCAGAGTTGTAGCTAGAGACACAGCAGTTCAAGCGAGCCTGAGCCACAACCTGTCATTCCAGATTCAGAGTTGTAGCTAGAGTCACAGAGATGCCCATGAGCATGCCTTTGGTTGGTGGTCAGCCTTAAACCATCTATGCGAGTTTGATATTCTTCCTCTTCGAAGAATTCAGGACACTTCCTCTAGCAGAAGACCTCAGCTTCTTGCTAGTTTTGGTAGAGTTCCAGGAAATGCATCTAGCATTCCAGAGTTGGTGGTCATCCTTAAACCATTGCGGTTGTAGACCTCCCTTCTTCCAGGTTGAAGGTCTCCCTTTTCAAAATATGAGGAGCACTTCCTCTAGCAGAAGACCTCAGCTTCTTGCCAGATTTGGAAGAGTTCTGGGAACTGCACTAAGCATTCCAATGTTGGTGGTCATCCTTAAACCACCTCTTTATGCCAACATTTCAGAGAGTTCATTCAGCCTAGTGCTATCATGCATACCTTGCATATTTTTATTACAGCTCTCTTCTTGGACTCACACATACCCCTTCGGATTAAGGGGGGAATGTTGGACACCTAATCCTTTAAGGGTTGGTGTAGAAGGCAAATGGACATAAGAAGTCCAAGAGACCTTGGAAGATGAATCCAACGGTCACAATAATGTATTATAAATGTACATCATGTGAATAATCTGAACACACACGATTATCTTTCTCATCCATTTTCTGTCCATTTCATGTGTGTTTAACACAGAAGTCGCCCACAAATCACCTTAGAATATTTGTTGATGTAACTTAGCCTAAGTTTAACTTAGGAAAAAACACATAATTATATGTTGGCTTTTTGAGCTAAAAATAAAATTTAGATAAAGTAAATTATCTTCTTTAGTGACTAAGTTTTAATCTGAGCAATCGATCTCAAATGAGGCGAGATCTAATCTTGGTCGTCCATCACTTTGAGATTAGGGTTAGGGTTAGGATTAAGGTTTTGGCTCAAATGTAAAGTTATAAAGGTGAGGCTAAGATGAGGAGAAGACACAACAACAGCACAAGATTGAGAGAGGATTCTCAGTGAGCATGTGTTGGGTCCGAGAGAGTGCAGAGAGGTTGGTGATCAGTTTTGTAACCTATAATTTCTCAATTGGGCCATTATCCCAGGACGGGAACCCAAGTAAGTTCTGTGATTAATTTTAATTAATGAAGAACTATTGAGTGGGCAGAAATTTGTTTGTGTATGTGTCATGTGATTCAAATCGAATTGTTGTTTTCGCTATATTTTTTTGTGTTAGGAATATGGCCATGCATTCGTTCAAATAATAGTTGTTGGGAATTGAATATCGGGTGTTGGGTTCAGTAAAATTCTGACACATGGGACTCTCGGGTGCTCCCCCCAAATTTTTTGTCTAACCCATGAAAATAGAAAAAAATAATAATAAGGGATAGAACTTTAAGGGAGTCTAGGACCTTGGTAATTAATGATAATATTAAATGCAGTAGTCTAACGGTTAGACATTTTTCCCTTTTCCAAGCAACTTATACAGTCAATTTTCACTGAAATATAGCAGGAATTTCTTGGAATCTTAAGTTTCAGTGATGTATTCAACAGAAATAGAGTGCCCCATGGGTTTTTCAGGACACAAAATCCATTTATACACTTAAAAACACATTTTAAACAACTTAAATTCATGATTTTACCAAAAATTGTATCATTGGATTCTAGCGAAAAAGGCAAAAATGTCTTATAGTTAGATTGGTCCATATTAAATTCTTAAAGTAAAAAGATAGAAAAGGTAAGAATCCTTTATCCTACCTCTTTTGTCTATCCTTTTACTTATATTTTAACAATGCCATTAATTGTTTCAGGATGTTAGACAAGTTAATGGAGAATGTAGAATTTCATATCCAATTTTAAGTTCAACACATTTAACAGTTTTCAAGATTTCAGAATTGGCACGATTATTGCATTTCCACTAGATTGCACAATGATGAATTTGTATGGGACGAATTCTATTGCTAGGATTTTATCATTATTTTTTTATATTTTAAAATTTCAGAGACGAAGACCAATAAGTAGCGACCCTAACGTCATCCGTCCCCCATGAATTTTCCTAAAATTTGGGGGTGCTCCAACATGTCCCCCTTCCTGCATTCTGAAAACTTCCCTATCCCGAAAACTTGGTGAAAATAGATGTTTTCACCTAGCTAAGAGAGTGCTCCATGGGATGTGAAGGTCTTGTAGTTGTTAAAATTGGCAACTAGGGCCAAATTCCACCTTGGGACAGCCCATTTGATGGAGATGATGATTGCATTAAATTTCTCTTTTCGAGAGGACCAAAATTGATATAAAGATCATCCAATTTGGACAAGAAGAAGTGTGTTTTTGAATTTATGCCCACACATGTGCAAATTGTTTTGGTCGAACACATCATCATGTAGGCTCATGAAGCCCAATGGACGTGACTCTTCACCTTCAACAAATTGTATAAATACAAGTGACCTCTCACCTCATTTGGCATCATCATCAATCACAAATTCTTCTCTCCTCTCATTGGTTCGTACAACATTAGGCATTCTCTCTCACGTGTGTAGAACAAGAAGGACGAATTTCTGGACATAACTGCAGTGCCAAAAATTTCAAGAAGTTGACCAAGTTAGACCAGCGTTGACCAGGGGTTGTTTGACCAGTTTTGACTGCGATTTTTGGAGGAATATTTTTGTTTGACCAGCCCGCATTGATTCGCACAAAAATCGAGATTTTCTTGTTTGTTTGACCTACGTTGACCGCATGCTTGTTTGACTACAGGGTTGACTTCAGGTTGACAAAGTTTGACAACAGATTTTGTGACTATTTTGGGCTGACTTTGACCGTTATTGGAGGTCGAGTTTGACTATGGTTGACCAAGCTCAAGAAGGCAAGTTTGACAGTTGCGTTGACCATCATTGACTTTTAGGTTAGGGCTTATTTGACTGCAGTTGACTGCATATTTTGATAGTGTTGTTTTGACTTGAATTTGGCAAGTCAATTTTGACTTTTGTACTCTCTCTCTGCTGAGCATTTTGATATAATAATAAGAAGAATTGATCAAAGGGTTTTCCCCACATTGGGGTTTTTCCCTAGCATCCGCCAAATCTGGTGTCCTCTTGTCTTGGCTTGTCTTCTGCATTTTATTTTATGTTCTATCTACAGTTACTGTCAGTGTGATTTATGGTTAATGTGATTGCGATTGGAAAACTAAATTGAAATCGTCATTGGGTTGTTAAAGGAACATTGAAGTAATTGTGCTAACCATAAAACATACCATTGTTATCTAAAATTAACATGGTATCAGAGTCCAGGTGAAGACAAAGCCCAAGCAAGAGAGAGAGAAAAGCAATCACTAAGAGAGAGTTGTTAGACAAGAATATTGGTCTAGCTTCAATGGCTACTACATCTTACTTCAAATATGAGGATAAGCTCAAGGACAAATCTAACTATCATGCATGGAAGATGAATTTCGACTTGACTTTGCAAGAGCATGATGCTATGAACTATGCGCAGGGAAAAGTGGTGGAGCCTCCTTCAAATGCACCTGTTGCTGCAAAGACGAAGTACAAGAAAGGTGAGGTCAAAGCTAAAATAATTATCATAGACTCCATTCAAAAGCATTTGGTTGCCTATATTTCTAATCTGGGAACATCTAAGGAGATGTATGATAAGTTGATTGGGACGTTCAAAGTAAACAATGCAAATCAAATCCTCTTCCTCAAGAACAATTTGAACGACATCAAGATGGACAAAGGGGATTCTATCCAATCCTTCTTCATGAGGATTACAAAAATCAAGAATGACCTTCTATCTATTAGAGAAGTTGTTGCTAACAGGGAGCTCACTCACATCGCTCTTGGAGGTCTTACAATAGCATGTGATGTGTTTAACACCATCATTCTCAACAATGACAGGATTCCTAGTTTCGATGATTATTGGCTAGATGCACTCAAGAAGAAACGAGGATGATGGAGAGAGACAAGCCTTTGTAGAAAATCTCTAACACAGCTCTGATAACATGTAGAAATTATACAAACAATATGTATTTCAATGGATTCAATTTGATCATGCAATGTTCTAAAGCAAGTTACTGAAACCTTCTACAATTAATTCTACGGAAATTAAACATGATCGCACAATCACGCCAAGTAAAAGAAAGAAGCAAATACATACACAACACAGATAATTTTTCTAGGGAAAGCTTGCTGCTCAAAACCCCTTTATCTTCTATTGTATATTCAACCAAGGAATCATAAAACAATACAATGCACTCTTCTCACAAGAGTCTCGTGCACTCTGCCAACTGTCTCACACTGATCTAGGCAAAATTGATCCAACACTTAGCCGATTCTCAGCCGGTCTTCAGCGTGCCTTGCTCACGCAATCCCTATGGAAAGCAATCCCTATTCTTTAGGACTTTCAGCCTTCCTTGACTGCATTGAATACAATGGGCATCCTATGGTGTTTTCACTGCATCTGGGCAGTTTTCTAAAAATACAACTGATAGTTAACATCCCTTTAACCTCTGTCTCAACTGGGTCTTCATCAGAACTAACATGCATGCAGCTATTAATTGTAAATCATCAGTCACTTGACAGATCACTGCATGTGAATTAAATCTAATTTAATTCACTTGACCTCTCACTAGTGAAACAATCAGTTAAAACTAGTTAGACTGACTTTAACTCACTTAATTGTATTAACTGATTTCTCATGCATTAAAACTAATACACTAACTGCAACTTGAACTCTAAAACAATTAGAATCACTCTACGTGCCTCACCAACCACCCTCAACTCGAAATTCATGAGCTAACTGAGTCTATCACACTCAGTTAACTATTACAAGTGATTTTGAAATAAGATTACAATTTATTGTCCAATTTAATTAAGGGAAAATTAAATTAGAGACACTAATGTATCGCTAGGACCCATTGCTGTGTGACTATCACTAGGACCCATCACTGTGTGACCTGTGATCCCACACCAGTGTGTGTGTCATCATGTTGTTTCTGGATGCCAATTTCACTGTTTCTTGTTGCAAATTTCAACAGCCTTCAAATGGAAATGAACCTATTGCTTTCTCCGCTCATGCAAAGAGGAAGAACAATGTTGGTCCAAAGAGACAAAGTCAAGGATTAAAGCAGGGATTCAAAGAAGGAAGAAAAGGAAGGTGCTACAATAGCAACAGGTTTGGCCACTATGCTAGAGAGTGTCCTCACAAGAAGGATACTCCACAAGATGACGACAACAACCACAACAATTTCAAAGGCAATGGAAATCAAAGGAACAACACGTTCAACAATAAAGGGAAGATAAATGCTTCTGCTGCTCGATATGGAAATGGTCGACCTTCCAAAAGGACGAGAAACTCCAGGTATGAGGGGAGTAATATTATAGAAAAACAAAAGAAAAATTATCTTATTTCTACCTCTTCTCCAGATACTTTGGATCATTGGTTGATTGATAGTGGAGCCTCAAGGCACTTCACTGGGTACAAAGAGACCCTCTCTGAAAAGAAGATTAATTTGGAGATCATACTTGGAGACAATGCCACCTACCCTGTGAAAGCGATAGGTTTTGTCACTCTTCACTTAAATCAAGGTCAAACCATTCATCTACAAGTATTGTATGTGCCCGATTTGAAGAAGAACCTAGTGTCTATTTCTACGATGGAAGATAAAGGCTTCAAGGAGCATTCATTTATGAAAAGGTACATCTTTGGCAAAGAAACCCTAAAGATGCTTTTATACTTGGATTTAGGGTTGAAGGTCTCTACCAAGTTGGAGGAAGTCCTTTGGGAGCTTTGACTTGCGATACTTCTCTTCAATCTGAATTATGGAATCGAGGATTTGCTCACCTTCATTACAAAGCCTTACCTAGGGTAAGGAAGATGGTCATAGGTATGCCCAAGTTCAACATGAATCATGAAGGAGTTTGTCAAGGTTGTGCAGCTGGGAAACTTACAACGGGACCATTCCTGTCAAGTGAAAGTCAAACTACCGGCATTCTTCAATTGGTCAATTCTGATCTATCGGTTATGTTGCTTGTAACATCATTGGGAGGATACTTATACAATGCAATTTTTGTGGATGACTTCTCTCACAAAAAGTGGATCTATTTCTTGAAGAAGAAGGACGATGTGTTCAAACTTCAAATAGTTTTGTTCTTTCAAAGCCTTGGAGGAAAATCAAACAGGGAAGAAGATCAAAATATTGAAGACCGATAATGGAACCGAATATGAATCAAATGAATTCAATGACTTTTGCAAAGAGGTTGGCATTAATAGGGAGACCACCACTCCATATACTCCTGAGAAAAATGGAGTTACTGAAAGGAAGAATTGAACAATCATAGAATCCACCCATGCCATGCTCCATGACCAAGGCCTACTGATGTTCTTATGGGGAGAAGTTGCCAACACTGCCCTATATGTTCAAAATAGGAGCCCGCATCAAGCATTGGATTTCAAGACACCCGAACAAGTTTTCACTTGTAAGAAACCTGATGTTTCTCATTTTAGAAAATTTGGTTGTCTCGTGTATTTTCATGTGCCTAAAGATAAAAGAAACAAATTAGAAGCATCTGGGAAGAAAGGTACATTTGTAGGCTATAGTGAAAATTCAAAGGCATATAGAACCTATGTGTCTGGTCAAATAGAAGTGGAAATAAGCCATGATGTCACTTTCGATGAATATTTTGCCCTTGGGAAAGCCAGAGATCTCCCTATCCCAAGAAAGGACAACGATGATGTTGCAGGAAAGCAAGATGAACCTCCGACAGATGAGTTGATGCCCGATGTTGAAGGCCCCATGGTTCTCATTGATCGACTTCCTGGTGATCCCTCTACCTAAAGGAAAAGACCTCTGTGGCTCAAAGATACTCTCGAAGACGCTGAAGGACATATTGCTCCAAGAGGGGCATTCTGTGAAAGTAAGAAGTCGAAGACATTTCAAGGGTACTTAGTTGCAATGAGTACTATTGTTCAATCTGAGCCATGTACATTCGAAGAAGCCATAAATCACCAAATATGGAAGAATGCAATGAATGAGGAGTACGAATCAATCATGAAGAATGATGTCTAGGACGTGATTCCTAGACCGAAGGACAAGTTTGTGGTCACTTCTAAATGGCTTTACAAAATCAAACATGGAGCTAATGGGAGTGCTGAAAAATACAAGGCTAGGTTCGTTGCTCGAGGCTTCTCTCAAAAGGAAGGAGTGGACTATTGATGAGATATTTGCACTGGTTGCCCGATACAACACTATCTGATCTATTATAGCTCTCGATGCCTTTCAAGGATGGAGCCTACACCAAATGGATGTTAAGACTGCCTTCTTGCATGGCTCGCTTAAGGAGGAATTCTACGTGGAACAACCTCATGGGTTCGAAGTACAAGATCAAAGGACACGCGTATGCAGGTTGAAGAAAGCCCTTTATGGGTTGAAGCAAGCCCCTCGAGCTTGGTATGAGAGGATTGATAGCTATCTTATGAAGTTGGGATTTACAAGGAGAGAAGTTGATCCTAACCTATACTTCAAGGTTGAAAAGGACATGCCAATCATTCTAGTCCTTTATGTAGATGATCTCTTTCTGACAAGTGCAGAGTCTCATTTATCAATGCAAGAGGGAGTTGGCTTCCGAGTTCGAGATGAAGAACCTAAGTCTGATGCACTACTTCCTAGGCCTGGAGGTCTGGAAAAATCCAGGTGAGATTTTCCTTTCTCAAGGATAATACATTGTGAAGTTGCTTGAGAGATGTGGGATGGTAGATTGCAAGTCTGTGTCTACTCCGATGGAACTCAACTTCAAGAAGATATGTGGAAGTGTTGTTGGGCCCGCATTGGCAAATCCTTCCGAGTATCATCAACTTGTGGGGGACCTGATGTTCTTGGTAAACTCTCGTCCAAACATATGCTTTGTTGTGAATACATTGAGTCAATTCATGGTCGAGCCGCATCACATACATTCGATTGTTGCTAAGAATCTCTTGAGATGTCTTCGTGGCACAATCAACAATCAACTATGGACTGAGATACACTGCCGAGAATTTTAGGCCACATGGATATTTTGATGCTAACTGGGTTGGCAGTGTGGTGGATTGTAAAACCACGTTTGGATATTGCTTCTCATTGGGGTCTGCTTCAATATCTTGGATGAGCAAGAAGCAGAAATCGGTTGCTTTAAGCATCGCTGAGGCCGAATACATTGTTGTTAGTATGGCTTGTTGTAAAATTGTTTGGACGAGGAAGCTCTTTAGTGAGCTATTTGAGCATGTGTTGGATATCACCGTGATCTACTGCGACAACAAAAGTGTGATTCTCCTTTCAGAGAATCCCGTGTTCCACGACCGCTCCAAGCACATTGATATCAGGTACCACTTTATCCGAGATATGGTACAACAGGGAGCAATAAGGCTCCAACACATCAGGACAAATGAACAAGTCACAGACGTCCTCACGAAGCCCTTAAGGAAGGTCGAATTCTTAGCCTTTCGAGAGAGACTTTGAGTCGTGGAAATACCCTCCTATGAGGGTCCCGCTTTAGTTGGACATTGAGCTTTGGGAGCTCCCGGGGCTTGGGGTACTTTTTGGAGCTATTAGCAACCATAGGGTGAGTGGTTCACCTTCCCGTATTGGTGCGTTATGTACAAGGTGAGTGGTTCACCTTTCCCTGTGATACCCCATGATGGTTGACATGTATGTAGAGTGAGTGGTTCACCTTCCCCTACGATTGATGATACATGTGTGTAGGGTGAGTGGTTCACCTTCTCCTACGATTGACATATGCATAGGATGAGTGGTTCACCTTCCCCTATGGCATATGAGCAAGATGAGTGGTTCATCTTCTCCTTTTGATGCCCCAGCATACATCCTACGCATGTAGTCTGGGACTCATGGGAAGTACCTCTCATCTGGCCAATGAGTTGAGAAAAGTGGATAAGGGCCGTAGCACTACCGATGGACGCATCGTTTAGTGTTGTACCCCCTATGTCTAGGATGCATGATATTCAACAACTTGATCTTGGATCAAGTCTGATTGAGGTTCTATCTCTAGACTGACTTTTGTCAGTGGAGAGCGGTAAGGTCTTGTGACTCACACTCGATCGATTCTTCTTCATTATTCATATCAGTGTTCAACAGAGCAGAGATGAGATGAGATACAAAGATGGTACATGACGACAAGATGGCATGGTGATCGATGATGATGGATGGATTGGCAAGTGGAATTCTCTAGAATTTGGTAGGGCATAGTTTGACTCAATTCTCTACTTGATAATTACTTGTGAACTTATTTCTCTTACGCAGATCTTCTCTTTACTAGCTTATTATGTCTTTCATCAATTCAATTACCAAAACACAAGAGACACAAGTTTTAGGCCCTTCAAGCCAGGGCCAAAACCTCTCCCTCTTGGAGAGAAAAACCCGCAAGTAATTCTTTTTATAGACTTTCAGTTGACAAGTACCATGACCATGACACAGACCCTTGACGTATGTATGCCTCCAAGTCCTTGTCATTGCTCCCTTCTTAACTTCTTACGTTGATCTCCTTTCTGCACCGTTCTACACCAATACTAGGGAGACTTGGTCCCTAGTCTAACTTCTTCCTCGACCTTCTTCTGAAGTTTCCTTCTTAGTCTTCTTTCAGTATCCTTGATGCCCAAGACAAAAATCCCCTTTTCTCCTCTTCACTATATATATATATATATATATATATATATATATATATATATATCCTTGGTTCCCTTAAATAGGATGATCCAAGACCAAAGCTTTACATCCTTTCCGAGCACTGATAGTGGCCTTCTCACGCATTGTACAACTAACCTTTTCCTTTACCATAGTAACCTTTTGACGAAATAGGAAGTATAATCAATTCAGAGGCTGGCACTGCCTATCCTTTGAATTGATGACAGTCTCCTCTCCTTACTGTAATTCGGATTCATATTACAGACTTAGACTCAAATACAAAGTCCTAATCCTTCGCTCTATATCCTCTTTTCTTTGTTGGAGTCTCTTCTTTTATGCACCAATACACCTTCTCTTCTTCGCATATATGTCTTCTACAATACCACAAATTCGTACCATTTCTTGTCTAAAAACTTCAGATATGTCCGAACTTTTCTGTCTGTAATTTCTGCGAAGTCTATTAGGGTATATATAGTGGTTCGTCCCTGTATATTAGCCGACCTATCTTTGTGAACCGATGTGACTATTTCTGGGAGCCAACATGACTGTTAGGCCGACTTGATCATCTGTTATGAGGCTGACTTCTCAAGGGATATTTTGAGCATCTTCTAAGCCATCTTCAAGGAGTGCTTTGACAAGGTTAGGAGGCATACATTTACATCAGTCATAAGGGTAACAACACTTCATATACATGACTCTAACTTATATATATTTATGACAAGATGACAGACCCTGAAAGACATCAAGAAGAAGTATTTGACCTATAATAAAAATTCCTTGCTCATGAAACCCATGAAGCAAGCTTTACAAAAATATATTTTATTATCTTTGTCTTCTTCATTATATAAATTCATAATTACTAATCATTATGAAGACTGAACCTAGTTACACTTTCCAACACTCCCTCTTAAATAGGGAGGTATTCATAATGGTACATGGTTATTTTCAATCTGAAGAATCTCATAAGAAGAATCGGATTGGTAATCGCATATGTATATCATCATATCAACCAGCATTGTCATAGTGCAAGGCCTTGACTAACAGCTCCATCTCTCAACGAGACAATGAGCTACAATGCTAGCGAGACAAATGACTTATAGACACCATAAATCATTCTCTTCAAGGTACATACTCCACCCGGGTGTTCACAGAGTATGACCTTAGTAGACTATTCTTATCTTGGGTAGCTAATCCTCAAAGAATATCGGTCCACGGCTACTCTTATCTTGAATGCCCTATCACATTCTCAAAGAGTAACGGATGCCAAATGATTACCCAATCCTCCATTCTGTCTTCCCAGGTGAAGACCAGAATGATGTGTCTATCTCTCCCTCTCAACTAGGGAGGACATATTCCACAAAGGAATGTACCTAAGCTCATTCTTAGGAATTACCAAGTTTCTTCCAAAAAAGAAACTTACCACCAAGCTCCCTCTTAACTAGGGACCTGCAGCAGTAATGGCGAGACACCCAGCTGCTCATGAAGAATTCCTCCCTTCGATGTCATGTATTTCTTCGATTTTGAGGAGTCTTCAACGTTGGGATCTCTTCATAGGGCACAGATCATCCATCACTTTCATCCATGAGTCATGTCATCTATTAGAAAGTGATTCATCAGTCTTTCCCATCTGGTCCAGCTTCATGCCATGCTACTTTACTTTGAACCATGTTTCTTCCAAGGATCTTTCATCCTTCCATATGGTTGGCAGCCCTGCATAAACTTATCCAGATATACATATACATATGAACTTTTAAATCAAAAGTTACCTCAGTGATGATCTTTCATCATGACATCTTCTTGTAGGCATCGACATCCTTCATACAGATTGACACATCTCCTAAAGATATGTATTGACAAGTGTCTTCATCTTTACCAAACTTCTATTAGAGTCTACATATCTTCCCAAGAGATCCCCCAGTCAAGTCTTTTTGGCTTCCGAATAATAATCGCCTCTTATCATGGTTGCATTTCACGATCTCTTCTCTCTTTCTCCACATAGTTTTACTTTATTCCCAAAAACTTCCAGTATGCAATTCCCTGTTAGTACACAACCACCTCATATTATGTAGATTTCATCTATTGTTGATCATGCCTATTGGCAACCTGCGTATCGGAAGAGATTCTCCTTTCTTTTGATCATACTTCTAAAGATACAAATCTATTACCTGCAACCATATGACATAACTTCATAGCATCCAGTGTAAGCACATATATACATGTACCTCATCTCTTTTTCTTTTGAGTCATCCTGCAGCAATGTGCCCTAGAATGAAGAATCTCATCCCCTTGACTTGCTTCATCAATATGTCATCATATCCTAACCCCAGAATTCTGTAAGGTAGAATTCTTGATGAAACCTTTTGCTTTCTTTCTAACCAGTGAATCCAAATAGAACTCCATTAGAAAATGTCAGCACTTGTTTCCATATTGATTATTAAATGATGACCCTTGATCTAGATGACTGCCTTCCATCAATGTTTTCTTCAATGAGGTTCCCAGGAGCCACTTCTTTCATAGCATAGTTGTATTGCAGACATTCTCCTATGACAAGTTCTCCTTCCTTCAATGCTTCTATCATGATGTCTTTTCTAGAGTGATGCATTTATCTAATGTACAATGTGTAGTATACCTAGGGGGGTTAATATGGGGTATTCCTAGTGCAAGGTTCCATACACACAAATTTAATTTAAAACCAAAATTTAACTAAGTATATATTCAGCAGTAAGGTATTTCAATGAAAATCAGCGGAAATAAACAGTGAAATTTAATTGAGAACAATTCTATACATAAAAGAAGTACCTGGAACACGGTTGGTGATTTTAAACGGTGACTCTCCTCCGGTGATGCAGATGCTGTGTAATGCTGTGGATAGATAAACAGTTTACCAAATCAATCAAGTCCTCCCAGCGAATCCGGGAACAATCCCAGACCCAGAGGATGTCTCCTCTACCCCCGTGCCCAGATTTCCAAGAAGAACAGAGACTCCTCTCCAAACAATTCAATCTCCCTTCCGCCGACCCCCCTTCTTTCCCTCAAAACCTCCTTATATAAATTTTCCCCATCGCCATTCAGCCTCCTCACCGCCTCTTCTCCATCTAGATAAGGTCTTCTTAAAGAATGGTACGGTTATCATTTAGGGAGATGTCAGTGGCATTAAAGAGGAGATGTGATCTTTGTGTTTATATAATCTACTTAGAAGTATACGGCCTGACTTTGAAGGATATTTCAAATTAAGGCTTATGTTATAATATTTAACTCAACTTTGAGTATATGTATGTATTTTAATTAAAGAAAATTTTCTTTTCTTTTCATTAATCCTTTTTATATACTTTTATGCTAAACCCATATGAATTTTAGTCTGAAACCTTATCATTAATTTTTAACTCAGGTAAGTTTGATATTAGTAGTTAGGTGTACTAGTGCGGTGTGTGCGAGATAGGCAGGTGTAGCTATCAACTGTCTATACCGTACACACGCTAATATCATTGTGTATAACTCGGGAATGGGTCGTTACATACTTCCTCCCTTCAGAAAACTTCGTCCCGAAGTTTATGGTTTTATATACTCATATCAATATTGTGTTTTTAGAGATCAGGGTGATTGTAGAATGCTTGTATTTTAAGATTGAATTTTCGTTTTAATAAGTATGTATTGGTAATTTAATTGTTACTTCCCATCTTTACCGAATCTCCAAACTATTCTAAAATCATCCTATCCTTCCTAATCTCTTCCACTCCCATCCTATCCATCCTCTACAGGAATATGCCATGGCATCAGTTTTACTGATCCATTCATAGACCTCGATGATATCAGAGTCGATTACGTCGACCTGACATGCTTGTAGGCATCCGGCAGTCATCATCACACGTCCAGGGGAGCATGACTCACACAGTCCTCCCATGACTCCAGGTATTGGAGGATAAACAGTGGGCAACACCTCCACTCCTCCCAGTAGGACCAGGGTCAACACCCTATCGTGGGATCTCGGGGAGTCTCAGCTGTTCTTGGAAATCTGTCATCACGTAGATTGTTTCGGTAATCTGTTTTCACTGGTACATCATCTGCAATGTAAACACTCGTACACATATTACAGCATATGCATCTATATTGTTCATAACCAATTGTTACCCATATAACAACCTCTACGTATTCAAAATACTTTGATCTGGATGATATCAATCCTAGAACTGAGATATAAAAAGAAAATTTGTTCACAAAGGTATCCATATGTTCATTAAAATTTCTCATTTCAGATGTTGCTTCTGTTTAGTTCATTCATGTTCTATTTATGATGCATTGTTTTAACCATTTTCAAACTGCATACCTATATGTTTCACTTTTCATATTCAAAATGTAGTTACTCTTTTATTTCCTTTCCTTGAATTATATTTGAAATGCAATGAAATAAATTGATAGATATTTTCATCTATAGTGTCTAATCTATGACTTCTCATTCTTGCAATGTTAATTTAAATGACATATTGCATATCGGTGTCCATGCACCAGTAAATTTTAAACACAGCATATATCCTGTATCAATAGAGTGAAGTAGCATTCTAGCTTTATGGGTATCCATGTACCAGCAAAGTAAAACTCATCTTTTCATAGTGTTTCAAAATGTCAAGTATCAAAATAGAGCAGTCATATACATAAAAGTTTTCAGTTCTCAAAATTTAGCATAAGCTGGGGTAATTCTGGCAAAAAGTCTCAGCATCCTCCCAAGTCGTTGATCCAGGGCTATACTTGTCCCACTGGACTTTCACTTGGTCTATCCGGCGGTTCCTGAGCTGTCGAACCCTACGTTCCAGAATACGTAACGGTTCGACCGTTAGGGTTCCCTCATCCGATACCTGCAGTTCTTTCCATTGAAGGTCATGAGATTTATCAACAATATAGTGTCGTAAGGCAGATACATGAAATACATTATGAATCTTGTGCAGGTGGGGTGGCAGTGCAAGACGATAAGCGACAGGTCCAACTTTTTCCAGGACTTCAAATGGTCCTATAAACCGGGGGGATAATTTTGTCCCCTTCCCAAACCGAATGGTGCTCTTATTTGGTCTGATTCGGATGAAAACTTGATCTCCTACCACATAGCTTCTATCTGTCTTGTGAGTGTCCGCATAACTTTTCTGTCTATCCTAAGCCTCTTTTAACCATTGTCTAATCAGTTTTACCTGATCCTCCATCTCCTGGATCAAGTCGGGTCCGACGATTATTCGATCTTCTAACCTGTCCCAACTCAACGGCGTTCTGCAAGGTCTTCCGTATAAAGCTTCAAATGGCGGCATCCCGATTGAACTATGATAGCTATTGTTGTAAACAAATTCTACCAAGGGTAAGTACTTTTCCCAACGTGATTGTTGGTCCATAACATACATCCTTAGCATATCCTCGAGTACTTGATTTACCCTTTCTGTCTGTCCATCGGTCTCAGGATGATAGGCAGTACTCAAATTTAACTGAGTTCCCAAGGCCGACTGCATACAATTCCAGAACCTTGATGTGAACCGGGGATCTTTGTCGGATATAATTTTCTTAGGTACTCCATGAAATCTGATGATTTCATTTATGAATACCCGAGCTACATCAGCTACTTCATAAGTATCTCTTACTGGGATGAAATGTGCGCTTTTTGTTAATCTATCCACCACGACCAGAATGGCATTATGATTTTGTTGCATAAGAGGCAGCCCAACGATAAAATCCATAGAAATTATCTCCCATTTGGTCATAGGGATGTCATTAGGTTGTAAGAGACATGTTGGGTGACGATGATCAGCTTTTACTTGCTGACATTCAAGGCACCTAGCGACAAATTTGACAATGTCGTTTTTCATGCCTGACTAGAAGAAGAGTCTCTTGGTGTCAGCATACATCTTCTTTACCCTGGGATGTGCACAATATACTGCTTGGTGTGCTTCCTTCAAGATGGTGTTTCGGAGATCTCCACTGTCTGGTATATACATCTTTCCGTGAAATCGTAGAATTCCGTCCTCTTCTAAATCATACCCTTCGAACTTAGGTTCCTTCGAACGGTTGCTTTCGAGTCCCGACCTTACTTTTAAGTACCAACTATCTCTTA
The DNA here is from genome assembly GCA_034641835.2 of Pinus albicaulis. Taxonomy (NCBI): domain Eukaryota; kingdom Viridiplantae; phylum Streptophyta; class Pinopsida; order Pinales; family Pinaceae; genus Pinus; species Pinus albicaulis. The sequence goes on from CM076578.1 coordinate 480,743,471, forward strand.
CAAGATGTTCAAGCACTTGATTTCTCAAGTTCACCTTGATAGGTACGAGGGAGAATATTTGGGGTCTTCTACTTAAGGCATCTGCTACCACATTCTCCTTCCCTTTGATATATGAAATTGCAAAATCATATTCGCTTAGGGGTTCACTCCATCGTCTTTGTCTTGCATTCAAGTCTCTCTGGGTGAATAAATACTGCAAACTTTGGTGGTCACTTTTAAGCACAAAGTTTCTCCCCACCAAGTAATGTCTCCACATCTTTAAAGTTAAGACCACCGCGGCTAACTCCAAATCATGCGTAGCATAAAGTTCTTCATAAGTTTTTAATTTTCTCGAAGCATATGCTATTACGCCTCCTTCCTGCATTAAAACTGCACCTAACCCTTGCTTAGGTGCGTCAGTACACAGTAAAATCTTTATCCATATCCGGTACCCGTAAAATCGGTGCACTAGTCAATAATCGCTTAAGTTCAGAAAAAGCTTTATCACATTCCTCAGTCCATTCATACTTAATGCCCTTGCGCTGAAGATTTGTGATTGGTTTCGCAATTTTGGAGAATCCCTCCACAAACCGTCGGTAGTAACCTGCTAAACCCATAAAACTACGTACTTCATGTGCATTCTTAGATATCGGCCACTCCCTGACTGTATTTGCCTTTTCAGGATCTATAGAGATTCCTTCGCCTGATATGATATGACCTAAGTAATGGATTTCCTTCTGGAAGAAAGCGCATTTGGATAATTTTCCATATAACTTGTGCTCTCTGAGACAAGATAACACTATCCGAAGATGCTCTTCATGCTCCTTCTCATTCTTAGAGTAAATGAGAATATCGTCCAGGAAAACTTGTACAAATTTGTTAAGATATTTGCGGAGAACGCTATTCATAAGGTTCATGAAGACTACAGGTGCATTGGTCAACCCAAATGGCACCACAATGAATTCATAATGCCCGAAACGAGTTCGGAATGCAGTCTTAGAAACATCACTCTCGCTAATCCTGAGTTGATGATAACCTGATCGCAGATCGATCTTTGAAAATACTGTAGCTCCCTTCATTTGATCGAAAAGGTCGTCAATGCGAGGCATCGGATGCCTATTCTTTACCGTGGCTTGGTTCAAATCTCGAAAGTCCACACACAGTCGTAATGAACCATCTTTCTTCTTGACAAAGATTACAGGAGCACCCCATGGTGAAACACTAGGTCGAATGTGCCCTACATCTAACAATTCTTTGAGCTGTATTTGCAACTCTTGAAGTTCCGGGGCAGTCATTCGGTAAGGAGTTTTAAATATAGGTTCCGTACCAGGTTTCAATTCAATAGTGAGGTCTAGCTCTCTCCTAGGAGGCAGTCCAGGTAGTTCTTTTGGAAAAACATCCGGAAATTCCGATAGAATCGGATACTGATCTAAGGAAGGCCCTTTTTCTTTGCTTACCTCTTGAACTGCATACACCTGACAACCTTTCCTTAAACACCGTTTCATTTGCATCGCTGATATGAAACGCAAGAATATTTTTCTCTTAATACCTTGAATTTGGATTGTCTCACCCATATCATTTACGCAAAGTATTGTTTTCCCGGAACAATCTACCCATGCTCGATGAGACTCTAACCAATCCATTCCTATCACCAGGTCGTAAGTACCTAGGGCTGTGACATATACTTTTAGTTTGGTCAAACAGACTCCTAGATCAACTTTGCAATCTTCCACACATAATTCTACCGATGGAAGGTCTCCTGAAGCCATTTCTACCTGTCTAAAATCGTCTTGCTTGCACGCTGCCAACCCACATTTATTCAATGCATAAGATGAAATAAAACTATCAGTAGCTCCAGTGTCAAACAAGATTTTGAGTTTTATTCCATTGATAGTACCTGAAGATTCCACTACCATGGATTGATGTGATGCTTGGTTGTTGTTGACGACAGCATGGATTCTGTGATTGCTTTGAGCATCTGATGACGGTTCTTTTCCTGTCCGCCGCGAGTTCTCCGGTTCTTTTCCTGTTTGCCGCGAGTTCTCCGGACAATCCCGTCGAAGATGGAGTCCTCCACATCCCCAACAGTCCACTCAGGTTGGTCCTCTTTCGTTTGACTAAGAAATCCCCGACCAAGAACTCTGTCCCCTGGTGCTGCTTCCTCTCCCATTCCTTCCTCGATTACCAGTTCCTCGAGACCTCCACGCACTGTTGTTTGAAGACCCGGAAGCTATTGCGTTTATGGTCCTGGGAGCTCCTGCCCCCGCTCCTCTTGGGGTAAATCTATTACCATAAGGAGGTGGTCTCGAGTTATTTCCTCGGAAGAAATTTCGAGGAGTCTTTCCTGTAAATGTCTGCGGTATTGATTCAGCTGGCCTGAAATCCCTTTTAATCCCTAAATGCTCTTCTGCATAACGAGCACATTCCACTGCCTTCGCCACCGTTAGTGGCTTCCACATTCTTACCATGGCTCTGATCCAAGGATTTAACCCAAATACGAAACGCTCGGCTTGGCGTTCATCCGTGTCTAGATAAGGAACATATTTTACAAGTTCCATGAACTTTATCTCGTATTCTTCCACGGTTTTACCCCCTTGGGTTAGAGTATGGAAGGCTCCGGCTTGCTGCTCTTGAAAGAAAGGCGGTAAGTATTTCGCACGGAATCGGTCCATAAACAATTCCCAAGGAACGGTATCCGATGTCAGATGCAACTGTTTTTCCATATTCCCCCACCAAATCAGAGCATTCCCTCTGAGTTGGAATACAACGATCTTTGTTTTAGAAGTTGAAGAATATTCTCTTAATGCAAAGCATCGGATCATCCCTTCCAACCATGCTTCGGCATGCTCTCCACCTCGTCCTCCAGAGAATTCCGGGAGTTTAATCTTTTGCAGTTCCCGTGAGATATCTTCTCTGTGAGGTTTGTCATCAAAATCCTTCGGCCTTTCTGAATGTCTTTCCTCTGACTGACGTCGCTCCTCCTTGTTCCTGGTCGACTGCGACCCTTTCAAGGTTTCCATAATGGCTTCTAATGAGCTCATCACAGTAGTGAGATCAGGCAGAGCAACAGGTGCTGACGGCAATCTTGATGGAGGTGAAGGCGATGGTGAAGGTGGAGGTGGCGGCGCTGCATTTCGCTGGCGCTGTCGCCTTTGGTACGTGTTCAACATGGTAATTTTCCTGAAATACATAATAATAAATTCATGAGGAGTGGATAAATTTTCAGACTGACAAAATATAATTTTCGCAAGATTAGAGCTGGCATACGGGTATAGTTCTTTGCTATTTTACCTGCAGGCAGGTCTTACTGGTACCGAGGTCAAGGAGGGTGGCAACGCGACCTCCTTGTCCTATGCAGGGTAATGTATGCTTACTAAATCTAGAGTGGAATGCAAGGTTTTCATCGATCAAAGTGTTAGTTTATAAACTTGTCTAGAAATGTTTTATTCCTATATGCAGTGATAGAAGGGATTTATTGCTTTCAGCTACTTATGACTAACAAACACTTGAATATTGATTTTCTCTACCCTTGTGATTCTCCCTATCCGCGTAACAAAATACCCTTTTTTTTTTTCTTTTTTTTATTTTTTTCTTTTTTTTGAGATGCTATCATTCAATCCTTAACTTAATATCATATTATAAGATTTTGTCACCTTAGTCTAGATGCCTATAAAATATCCGCTTCAAACTCTAATTTACCCTACTTTTGTTTAATTTTAATTTAAAATTATATGGCCTATAATTTAATCAAATTTATATAATAAATGAAATATAATCAAAATTCTAACTTTCATCCGTAATCACGTTACGATAATTAAATTTTATAAAAATAAAATAAACTATAAATGAATTAAAACACAGATATATATTTAATCCCACTTTTAATTTATCGGCAATCTCGTTATTTTCCTAAAATTATTATATATATATATATATATATATATATATATATTTTAACTTATCTGCAATTTAAAACTGAAGGTGCATTTCGACAATCTAATTTGAAGGGTAAAGCTTTCTATTCGACAGAGTTGATTAACTGAAATTAATTTAATTCTCGATAAAGACACGTGTTAAAACTAACTTAGTACCTTGAATTTAGTTTTAAATATGCAAATCGGAATATGAGCTTACGTGATGTGATGAATTTAAATCTTGATGTATATATATAAAAAAAATGAAGACCATATCGATGACATATACCATATCCGCGTAATATGCAAAATCATATACCCATGGTTTGATAAACGATATGGATTATATTTCATAGACATTTCCATAGTCTAATGTAAAGTATATATATATATCAGATTTAATTAACTTTCGGCCTTGGTACTATCTGATATATCGACCACACCCCCACCCGACCTTCCGTTCCGTTATGATAACCTTAGCACGTTGTAACTGTATGTATAATATATATAGCAATTTATATATATATATATATATATATATATATATATATATATATATATATAGATAGTTCCGATGGTGTAGGCAAACATTAACGATACGCCTTTAAAACCTTCGATCTTCCATCCGGCGTTTATGTGATATATCAAATGGTTATAATAGCATATCCCATAGTTTGTTGCGATATATTTACCTCGCATCTAAACCTTTTTAAGCCATTCGCGCCGACCGGTGGAGCCCCGACTGGATTTCAAATCCTGTCCGCGGCATTCCATAACCCGCCCTTTCAACAATCGCCATTCGAACGAAGAAGTCCACCGCATCAAGTTGGTGCCACGCCATTCACATGCTCCACCGCCATCTATCCAATTCGCTGTCCATTTATTAAACTTTGGATTGCCACGCTTTTAGTTCGATAAGGGTTGGAAGCTTTTGGTGTACGCAGGTGTTTGTTTGCAGGATCGATGTTTTCTGAGGCACAGTCTAAGGCTAACAGTGACTAGAATAAAACTTAGAAAATGTGAGTTTAGAAGCTGATACTCCTGGGCATCTGAGTTCGCGTCATCTATGCATCAGACTCCCGGACACAGACTGCGTAAGGATTCAATTCATCGCCAGTGCGTGTGGAATTGTCAAGAGATTTGGAAGGAGTGCCATTTAGAACTTAATATATATACCTGTGCATCGAATGAGCTAAAGGGATCAATTACTGCGTGAATGTCATGCATTGACTGACAACATCGTTATTACAGCGGTCCATATGAATCTCGTGATAGAGAATTATGATCAACAACAAAATATTGATGTTGCTAATGTTTTGTATTGTTTGCTGGTAATTGACTCGTTATGCCAAGTCTACTATTGCTAAACAGAGTTTGAATTGTAAGAAATGAGACCTCTGCAATTGTAGCTTTGTAGCCCTTGAGTGTTTCTAAGGATGACAATAAACTAAATCAAGTTGTTGGTGCTAATACAGGGTTTGTTGAACAGAGCTGCTAGAGACTTCATATATGTTGAAGCCAATAGGATTTTTGTTTTGAGCAAAGAGGTTTATGTATTCAGCTGAGCAGAGAATACTATTAATTGGAGCAGATTGTGTAAATTGTTGGCCTTCTACTGTTTGAGTGGATTGTTTTGCTTTCCCATTTGTAGACGTTTTTGCAGAATTTATGCATGTAAATAATTTCATAAATATTATGTAAATGACTACCCTGCAACTTTCCAGATATGCAAGAATAGATTTTGTTCAAATTTATTTCCCATGTGGTCTCAATTAGGGGCCCTCGTACTGTATTCCATGTGTCCATGAACATATATTGTTGAGCTCTGAATGTGTGCAAGTCTAACGCCCATCTCCATGCACAATAGTCTATGGTTTTGACTACACACACATATATATATATATCCACACAAGCCATGTGATTGCCACCTTATCACATAGGTTATACTCACTGTTTGTAAGATTATTTTCCTATTTTTCCCATAATCTATGCGAAGATAAATGTGTGTGAGCTTTGAGTATATGATCATCATAACCTCAAATCTTTAGATTATATTCTTAGATCTTGTGAGATATATATTATTCAAAGGTGGTAGTGGTGCGAGAGTTTGGAAGGTGAAGGCATGATGGGTAGTCCACTGCTACAAATGCTCTGAGAAGCACTATCTAACCCTTTCCTGTTACATGTATAGAGTCCAAATCCACTTCCGACTGTTGAAAGAGGAAAGAAAACGTACTCAGAGTCTCCGCATGCCTGCCAACTGTGGTTTGTTTTTCGCTTTTGGATGACCTTTTGTAGCAAATAACTAGTTTTTCTAATTGCACTGATGGTCCTTGCCATCCAAAGCATCTCATCTACTAATTTGGGCATTGTTTCTGGTGACTTTTATTAATTCCAGCACTGCAGCAAACTATTGTTTGGGAACTCTTACTTTGAAATCTGATTTTTCCAATCTCTGTTAACAGTTAAGTTCTCAAAAGAATGCTGATCTCTGCTATATTGCATAATGTTTCCTGAAATACGCTTGACACTGCAGCTGCTATACTCACCAATTTGTTGTTTATCATATTGCTCAGGAATGATAACCACTGCACAGGTGGCATATCTCTCTTGTGAATGGTATTTGCATGCATATTTGACAGGGAAATTTATCCTCAAGATAAAAGTTACTAAACATGGCTGAGTCTAGCGAATTTCACTTGAAGAGAAAGCTTCCAAGGAATACTTCTTATGCAAGGAAAACTATGTAGATTAAACGAAATAAATTGCCGGAAGAGCTCATTGTTTGTAACGTTACACAATATTTTCTGAAACCAGTCAATGCTGGAAACCTCATCACACCTCTCCTACTAAGTTTATCTTGATTACTAGAGCTTCTATCTCATTCTTTCAACAATAATTTCGGTGAAAGACTCCTAGATCAGTTTGATAAGAGACAGAATCCTGGAATGCTGATGAGGAACCAGCAATTGTTGTAGTTTAGTTAATGTATAAAAGTATTGTTTATGCAGCAGCTTTAGATTTGAAACAACCAGAGACTGGTTTATACCAGCAGCAGCTTTTAATGGGCCTATAAGGTCGTAAAGTGGGTTTGAATCAACCTCTGATACCAAATTTAAGGTTCCATACACACAAATTTAATTTAAAACCAAAATTTAACTAAGTATATATTCAGCAGTAAGGTATTTCAATGAAAATCAGCGGAAATAAACAGTGAAATTTAATTGAGAACAATTCTATACACAAAAGAAGTACCTAGAACACGGTTGGTGATTTTAAACGGTGGCTCTCCTCCTGTGATGCAGATGCTGTGTAATGCTGTGGATAGATAAACAGTTTACCGAATCAATCAAGTCCTCCCAGCCAATCCGGGAACAATCCCAGACCCAGAGGATGTCTCCTCTACCCCCGTGCCCAGATTTCCAAGAAGAACAGAGACTCCTCTCCAAACAATTAAATCTCACAATTCAATCTCCCTTCCGCCGACCCCCCTCTTTCCCTCAAAATCTCCTTATATAAATTTTCCCCACCGCCATTCAACCTCCTCACTGCCTCTTCTCCATCTAGATAAGGTCTTCTTAAAGGATGGTACGGTTATCATTTAGGGAGATGTCAGTGGCATTAAAGAGGAGATGTGATCTTTGTGTTTATTTAATCTGCTTAGAAGTATACGGCCTAACTTTGAAGGATATTTCAGATTAAGGCTTATGTTATAATATTTAACTCAACTTTGAGTATATGTATGTATTTTAATTAAAGAAAATTTTCTTTTATTTTCATTAATCCTTTTTATATACTTTTATGCTAAACCCATATGAATTTTAGTCTGAAACCTTATCATTAATTTCTAACTCAGGTAAGCTTGATACTAGTAGTTAGGTGTACTAGTGCGGTGTGTGCGAGATAGGCAGGTGTAGCTATCAACTGTCTATACTGTACACACGCTAATATCATTGTGTATAACTCGGGAATGGGTCGTTACACCTTGGGGGGATCATATGGGGTACAGAGGAAGGTACCTAAGGAAATAATGTAACGTAACGATAATAAATACATGGGCCATAATTAAAAAATAATAAATAAAGTGGTTAACCCACATTATGCAAGGGACACAAGTAGTTAGGAAATAATGTGATAAGCCCATGGTATTAGATGTATGACCCATGGTAATTACCCATGGTATTGTATGTATGAAGCCTATATAGAGGCTAGAGACTCTCCATTGAGGATGTCAAGGATTATTGTATTGACAAGCATATGGCTTGTGTAGTGATCTCCTTCCTTAAGGAGTAGTTGTATGGTGTTACCCTACCTCAAGGGTTGATATCAATAAAGAAGCATTTCTATTTTTGATATTCTTGGATCGATCTTTATATTTCTTGGGCGTATTTTCCATATTTATTATATTTGTAGGTCAGATATATTACACAATGCTTCTTAACATACTATTTTACAACTGACAAAAACCTCTTAAAGAGGAAGATGATCTCAATCATGAAGGAGATATTTCACTTCTTCTTTCTTAGATTTCTTTGCATCAGGTTCTTCCCTTTCTTCTGTGATATGGGCTTCTTCCTTTTTCCTCTTGTCTTTTCTAGATTTATGACAATCCCTTTTATAATGCCCAAGTTCATTACATCCATAGCCTCATACCTTGTCCATACTTATTTTTCTATTCTGAGGACCAAATTTTCCAAATCTTCCTTTCTTTTTGGACATGGTTGCAAAGGCTTGATTTTCTTTACTTGGTCATGTATCAATTTTGGCTTTCAATCTTGTTTCCTCTATTATACATATAGACCACGGATCCTAGAATGGTGTTGCTTCTTTCTTCCCATATATACTTGAAGTGAAGTTTCCCCATTCTTCCAGTAGAGTATTTAGCACCACTGTAGTCATTTCACTATCAGACATTACTTCTCCCAATTCCGAGAATAGCTCCACCAATTTGTCATATATTTCTTTTTGAAGATTCTCGTTTTGATACATTGGGGATGAAAGAATCCTTTATGGATTCTATAAGAATCCTCTGGGCTCTTATGTCCTCTCTCTCTAGCTCCTACTTTTCAAACTATCATCTAATTCCTTTATTCTTTCTCTTCGCACCCAATACAGGGAAAGCCCCCACTCCTCTAGAACTCAGAAGAAGATATTAAGATATAAAGTATGCAAGGGATAGACTCTATTTATCCACTATATTTCATTTCTTTCTTATGGTATTCTCCACAGGCCTAACTTACCTTGCTCCTACACGCCGGAGAACCACACTCATAGGCAAGGAATAACTGGTCTAACAACGGGCTACTCTCAGATAGTCTGTACAAGTATTGTGCTTTAAAATGATGATGACTCTTCTTGCTAAGGTTGTAGTGAGCTAAGCTGACCTGTAGTAACACTGTAACCATGCTCATTGTATAGAAAGTTGCTTAACTTACTTATGTAAATACCGTCACACTAGTTCAACAGTGAATCAGTGATATGCAGTTACTCATACGTAGAAAGGTGATGACTATACTAGTATCTCCATTGATACACTCTTACTTATGTTATAAGCGTAATGATTGATTACTGTGAATACTTAGCTCCATATCCTGTTGCTAACACTAGTGATTACACATATGGGATTTGATCATAACTATTAAGCACCATATTCTAAATAAGGATATAGCAACCATTTACCGAGTACTATTACCTTTAGATACCTGTAGCTTAAACGTATCCATATAGATAAGTACTACATGTTATCTTATCAATAAAGGTGAAGTATTGATTACGGTTATGCTTGGATCGGGTTCATTTTGACAGCTATTACCATATTAATGGGATTCATTGACTCCAACTATGCCAGTAATGAACACTGTGACAACTTGTTATGGATTCTACTCTATTATGATTGATTCTACTTTCTTACGGATATAAGCTTATGTCTACTTATACGGAAGAGTAGTAATTAGTCTCACCATTGTAACATATATGACTAGGATTACCTATGTAAGGTATGTATTACTTATACTTATACCGAGATAATTATACTGATAGCTTGCAGCTTCATCATATCTAAGCTGCTTAGTACTAATCCCGTCTATTCAAAGTTGTTACTCCTTGTAAGCTTTATTGAAACATATCATGTACTGTCCAATGTGTTTCATTCACGTAATAAAAGCTTATCTATTCTAACTAGTGTTCACTAATATAGCTAGTACTTATTAACCATGGGAATAATAGAGAGAGAGTATTTAGTATAATGTAAGCCATATCAATGGAACCAGTAGTAAGTAGTTATAGAGAAACAAGTGTTACTTACTTTACCTAATCAAATCACTATCATTACGGACTAGTAGAGGTTTAAAGTTTATAGAAAGAATAGCTTCCATGTTGTATTGCTTGGACTGTAACTAAGTAGTGACCAATGAACACTATGACTCTAACTAAGCAGTTACTCTACATGATCTTGTAAGCTTATACGAACCATTACCTTACTGGATATGAGTTGTTACCATTGTAGAAGATGAGTACAACCTTGATAGGTGATCATTAATTACAGATATACAGTATCTTACTTGTGGCTTACTTAAGCTTAGTGACCAGTAAGTATAGACATAATCAATAAGCTCTAGTTATGGAGAGATCAGGTAAGTAAGCTTTATTACCCTTACCCTGTGGTTCAAGCTGTGATAATCATCATATTCCAAGTACCACTGATTATGTAATAAAGGTGAGCTCTATTAGACTTAGAGTACTAGTAATGAGCTTATATGACATATGTTTCTGTATTCAATCAAACTAGTATGAAACCAATGTGTTCGATCTCTTATGCTAACTAGTGAAACTAGCACACATAGCTTAGATTAGCTGTACTTGTTCAAGGAGTTGAGTGTAATCAATTACGTCAATAAGGTAAGTAAACACATAATCACAGTGATTTCACTATTGGTAATACAAGAGCTTGTTGTAATCACTTGGTTAATCGTACACAATACAGCCAGTATCTATTAAGGGCGTTGTGTTTCTAACATACTAGTAAGCATAACTATTACCATAACTAATGAAGCATTTCATTCATATGACTGATTGATTACTGTTATATCGATATCAATACTAAGCAGCTACGAGAAAGAGCATATAGAATGAGACCCATGATTCCCTTACTCATTACGTATGTCATATTAATGGAAGTAACTCATTAGGCATATAACATGTATAAAGTATAATGGTAATCAATATTAAATAATTCTACCACATCTATGATAAGATAAGCATATTTGTAATCAATAAAGCTCGATACTAGTATTCATACCCAATACTAGTATTCATACCCAATATAAAAAGTATGGGATTAGTAGTATACCATATGTGATAGGGTACTTGGTATTCAGAACACTAGTTACCTATGATGTAAGTGATTCCATAATCATGTTTACTTAACTTGAGCTTAAGCTGTAGAAGGTAACACTAACTAATACAAATGTTCATAACACAACTACTACTTATACCATAAAGTGACAAGTTGGATAAGTAAGAGATCACTAACAAGAAGCTTCATAAGTAACAAGAATAGTGATATCACCATTGCTATGAGTAATGATAAGGGTCTAAGCTCTACATGCTTACAGATACCTTGTCTATAATAGCACACATTACAGGTGATAAGGAACTTACATGGATTTAGTACTACTATTTTATGAGCATTCCACTATCTTAGCTTTAGTAATAGAAGAAGAACACTTATGGTAATTACTGATATACTTAGGATACTACACTTTATAGAGGTAATACAGTAATCATAACAAGATCGAATCCCATTAAGTACTATGATGAATAAAGAGAAGTATTCAAGCCAAATTACTTATATTGCTCAGATCTTAGCTATAGAGAATTCCATAATATGTACAGGTATGAACACGTGGCCATAAACAGGTGTAAATGACTAAACACACTTACTGCAATAGATATAGATATAAAGTACATAAGCTTAGCTCATTACATAGGTTAAGCTTAGTTAGCTTCATTACCTTGGATTCATAGAACTATGTGTACTCATTCGTTACCCATTAGCTTTAGAGTTTAGACTAATCATTGCACTTGCTTTATCAACATATGGGAATCATAGTAATAAGAGTAATACACACCATTCTGTAGACTAGTACAGCTTAAGTACTAAGGATCACTAGTACAATTATGTAAGTTATTATGGTAATACTTATGATCCTTTACCCGAACGCTTTGATAAGGTAACTGTTCCAATGAAACCAGTCATTTTAGTTATACAAGTAATATACGTTTTCTAATTCAACTAAGAGTTATACATGATGTAACTTATCTCAATTAGCTCGTAATAATAGTCTTACTTCACACTTCATCTATTAATTATAAGCAAGGGTGTTGTATTCCCTTATGTTTACCTTATATTACCCTTACTTAGCTTACTACTAGTTATTCCTTTGATTACCTAGCTTATTCAACTCGATATGCTAGTGAAACATATAGTAAGTAGAGCCATAATGAATAAGGGTAACTATACTACAGACATATTCTAAATGGCAGTTATAATAGGATAGCCCAGCTTTATCCATAGATATACTTGGACTCGTATCGACCTTAAGCGCTTGTAGATTAGGATAACAATGGGATAAATACTAAGCACAAAATTATCTAGTGGGGGAGACCAGGAATATAAGTAAATACCTTGTCTGTGTTAAAGGACAATGAAAGAAGTCAAATTATATATGTAATTATGCATGAATGACTTATCTATTTCATTACGCGATATTATATACGTAATTACGCACTAGGATATCGCTTCAATGCACTAAAGCAAGGGTTGGGTGCTGCGTAAAGCCTCTCCGCTTCTTATTAACCAATGGCGTGTCAAGAGCAAGGTTCTACAATTCTATTGCCAGAATGGGCCTTACACAGCTAGGAAAGGGTTACACCTACTCCTACCTACCTATACCTACTCTTACCACCTACTCCTAACCCTAATTCATGTATTTGTCATGACTTCATTGTCCTTTTCTTCCATGCAAGAAAGTTTGGAACCCTAACCAGTTTGTTGCTTTCTTTGCAAAAAAGACATTTTGATAGAGATTCATATGAAGTCATAGTGATACTTATACTAAATCCAGTAAATTATTTTCTTCTTCTATCAACTTCCTTGTTGATGATGATATAGATAGCAGCAAGAGCCCCTTCTTAGATAGACTTCTTTAAGAGTGGTGTAAAGTGGTAGATCACTTTGGATCCTTGATGATGATGATGATCAAGGATGGCTTAATGATGACTTCAGCAAAAAGATGATTTGATGATGTCTCCAATATTGTTAACTTGCCTTCAAATGAGAGAGCTTTAGGTCACCTTCTCGAACTTGCATTTTTTCTTATATGGTCTTTGAGGGTTTTTCCAATTTCTGCAAGCTGCCTTTTGAATAGAGGTCTCTTCCCTTTTAGTGTAGATCTCTTTTCTTTGAAGCTTCCCATGAAAACTGACCTTTGACCTTCTTCCCAGAAATTGATCCTAGTGTCTTCTTGCAAAACTGATCCTTGATCTTCTTGGTATTTGAGAGTCTTCATGTCAAATAGCCCTTTCTCGCACCTTAGCTCTGAAACCACATTGAGAATTTGGTAGGGCATAGTTTGATTCAATTCTCTACTTGATAATTACTTGTGAACTTATTTCTCTTACTTACATCTTCTCTTTATTAGCTTATTATGTCTTTAATCAAGTCAATTACCAAAACACAAGAGACACAAGTTTTAGGATCTTCAAGCCAGGGCCAAAACCTCTCCCTCTTAGAGAGGAAAACCCGCAAGTAATTCTTCTTATAGACTTCAGTTGACAAGTACTATGACCATGACACAAACCCTTGACCTATGTATACCTCCAAGTCCTTGCCACTGGCTCCCTTCTTGGCTTCTTATGTTGATCTCCTTTTCTGCACCATTCTGCACCAACACTAGGGAGACTCGGTCCCTAGTCGAACTTCTTCCTCGACCTTCTTTTGAACTTTCCTTCTTGGTCTTCTTTCAGTGTCCTTGATGCCCAAGACAGAAATCTCCTTTTCTCCTCTTCAATATATATATATATATATATCCTTGGTTCCCTTAAATAGGATGATCTAAGAACAAAGCTTTACATCCTTTCCGAGCACTGATAGTGGACTTCTCACGCACTGTACAGCTGACCTTTTCCTTTACTGTAGTAACCTTTGACGAAATAGGAAGTATCTTCAATTCAGCAGTTGACACTGCCTCTCCCCTGAATTGATGATAGTCTACTCTCCTTACTGCAACTTGGATTCATATTACAGACTTAGACTCAAATACAGAGTCCTAATCCTTCGTTGTATTTCCTCTTTTCTTCGCTGGAGTATCTCTTCTTTTACGCACCAATAAACCTGCTCTTCTTCGCATATGTCTCTACAATACCACAGATTGTAATATTTCCTGTCTGAAAACTTCAGATATGTCCGAATTTATCTGTCTATAATTTCTGCAAAGTCTACTAGGGTATATAAAGTGGTTCGTCCTAGTATATTAGTCGACCTGTCTATGTGAACCGATGTGACTATTTCTTGGAGTCGACATGACTATAAGGCCGACTTGATCATCTGTTATGAGGCCGACTTCTCAAGGGATATTTCGAGCATCTTCTAAGCCATCTTCAAGGAGTGCTTTGACAAGGTTAGGAGGCATACATTTACATCAGTCGTAAGTGTAACAACAGTTCATATACATGACTCTAACTTGTATATATTTATGACAAGATGATAGACCCTAAAATACATCAAGAAGAAGTCTTTGACCTATAATAAAAATTCCTTGCTCATGAAACCCATAAAGCAAGCTTTACAAAAATATATTTTATTATGTCTTCTTCATTACATAAATTCATAATTACTAGTCATTATGAAGACCAAACCTAGTTACACTTTCCAACAAGGTTCACTTTCTCCTATGGCATATGAGCAAGATAAGTGGTTCACCTTCTCCTGCTAATGGCCTGGCATACATCCTGCTCATGTAGTCCGGGACTCATGGGAAGTACCTCTCATTTGGCCAATGAGTTAAGAAAAGTGGATAGGGACCGTAACACTACAGATGGACGCATCGGGTAGTGCCGCCCTCCCTATGTCTAGAATGCATGATGTTCAAAAACTTGATCTTGGATCAAGTTTGATTGGGGTTCTATCTCTGGACTGACTTTTGTCAATGGAGAGTGGTAAGGTCTTGTGACTCACTCTCGATCGATTCTTCTTCATTATTCATATCAGTGTTCAGCAGAGCAGAGATGAGATGAGATATAGAGATGGTACATGACGACAGGATAGCATGATGATCAATGATGATGGATGGATTGGCAGGTGGAATTCTCTGTAGTTGAGAGGGAGTGTTAAAATTGGAAACTAAGGCCAAATTCCACCAGGGGACAGACCATTTGGTGGAGATGATGATTGCATTAAATTCCTCTTTTCAAGAGGACCAAAATTGATATAAATATCATCCAATTTGGACAAGCAAAAGTGTGTTTTTTAATTTATGCCCACACATGTGCAAATTATTCAGGTCGGCCACATCATCATATACGCTTATGAAGCCCAATGGACGTGACTCTTCACCCTCAACAATGGGCATTCTTTCTCTCACATGTGTGGCACAAGGACAAATTTTAGACAGAATTGCAGGGGCCAAAAATTTCAGGAAGTTGACCAAGTTTGACCAACGTTGACCAAGGGTTGTTTGACCAATTTTGATTGCGATTTTTGGAGGAATATTTTTGTTTGACCAGGCCGCATTAACTGGCACAAAAATCGATATTTTTTGGGTTGTTTGACCTGCGTTGACCACAGGCCTACTTGACTGTAGGGTTGACTTCAGGTTGACCAAGTTTGACCACAAATTTTGTGACTATTTTGGGTTGACTTTAACTGTTGCTGGAGTTCGAGTTTGGTTGTGGTTGACCGAGCTCAAGAAAGCAAGTTTGATAGATGCGCTAACTGTCTGTTCGAGATGATTTGACTGCAGTTGACTGCAAATTTTGACAGGATTGTTTTGACTTGAATTTGACAAGTCAATTTTGACTTTTGTACTCTCTCTACTAAACTTTTTGATATAAAAATAAGAAGAATTGATCAAAGGGTTTTCCCCACATTGGAGTTTTTCCCTAGCATCCACCAAATCTAGTATCCTCTTGTCTTGGCTTGTCTTCTGCATTTTAGTTCATGTTCTATCTACAATTACTATCAATGTGATTTATGGTTAATGTGATTTCTATTGGAAAACTAAATTGAAATTGTCATTGGGTTGCCAAAGGAACATTGAAGTAATTGTGTTAAGCATAGAACATACCATTGTTCTTTGACTTGTGCCTTAGTCAAAGAGACCAGAAGCAGTGTTTCCTTAGTATACATGAGTTCCTAAAAATTAGGGCGAGTTCCTATAACTTAGGACAATTCATGAAGCAGTTTGACTGATATGCAGGAGTGGGAGGCTCAGTTGTTGTCTTCTAGTGCAAGTTTGATTGGGAGAAGGACGATTAATTGAGTCTCAAGTTCTAAATTGAGACAAGACGAGTTACATGAGTTAGTTGCACTTAGTTAACTCATCAATCACAAGTCAACTTCCTAAAATACAACTTGCCAAATTTAGCCTATGCAAATTGCTTATAAGGAGGTCGAAAGGCACAATTGTAATCAATTGTTTTTCTCACGAAGTACTGTGACAAGACACAGCTCACTACATTGTGTGAGTTTGCACCAGTTTGTGTGTGAGAGCCCTGTTGGTAGAGCACATTTTGGAGGGTCCATTACGCAGTGATAGAGAGTCCTTATTGCAGCTAGATTTGTGCTAGGAAATAGGAGATCTCCTACGCAAGGAAAGAGGGCCAGGCAGGCTGCAAGCAAGGAGGAGTTGAGTCGAAGTTGTAGTAGGGTGTTTCTAGCTGGTGTAGCAGTGAGAACAAGTTAGTTATCAGTGTGATAAATTGCCCTGTAAGAGATCTAATTGCTCAAATTCTATCATTAAATTCCACAGCAAAGGAGAGGGTTTTCCCAGTTAGGTTTCCCTAGAAAAACAATTGTGTTTGTGTGACTGTGTCTTTATCTCTATGATTATTCCACTTCTTATCTATTGTTAAGAAAATTATGTGTCTTGTTGAACGAACATTTGGTTTCAGATTGCCCATCATAGCAGTTGCAGGATTTTCGAAAAAAATTAACATACTATGAGAACAAAGTCAGTATGAATACCATCACTAACCATCCAAGTGCATATCACCTAAGTGGATACCAATCCAATCTAGCCGCAGATCTAAGGAGTTGATCCAGCATGAAGAGGAGGACGAGTTTTGTGCTCTCTCTTGTGATCAAGACAAGCCGAGTTTAGGAGGAGTTGTTGGACGAGTGTTTGGTTTTGTGGAAGTTTTGTGGGTGAAATCTCTAGGTCGAGTCTTGTAGTACATCAGAGAGGGTCGCAGCTCTAAACCTCATTTGAAAGGAGGCCTCAATACGTCAATTGATGACTGGTTTCAGGGCAGATTATCCTCAGATCTAAGTGCATGGATTATGCATAGGCCCAAGGCTTAGGTAGTGTGACCGGAGGCAGAAAAGAGCATAAATTGAGGAGGCCCCAGGTGGATCCTACCCTAGTTTGAGGGACCAACAAAACTGTGGATCAGGGCCAAAGTTGGGGTTGTAATGGTGGTGACAGAAGCGCCCTAAAAAGAGGGTTGAGAACCTCAATTCTAGTGCACAAAACAACAAATATTTTAGGATAGCATGGACGTCTTGAATAGAGTTGCAGGAAACGTCCCCCCCCCCAACTCCAAGCCTCGATCCACGTCTCACACGGAAACACGGGTGATCCGTCGTACAAAATGCGTTTCTGAAAAACGGAAACGCGGATCGAGCTGGGTCAGACGATTCCTAGTTTGTGGGAATCGTATGGCCCGATCCGTGTTTCCGTACCCTGGAACCGCGTTTCGTATGGTAGATCGGCGTTTCGAGGCCGGATCCGTACGGATCGCGACCGCTTCGGTGTGCCCGCCGGCCAGTTCCATCGTGCGACCCACTAAAAGCTTTTTTCCTTTTTTTTGCTTAAGTTGGGTTGGGAGTGGGTTAGTGTTGAGTTAGGGATGAAATGAAAAGGTTACAAGTCCTTTTCACCTCTCATTTGCTCACTTATGTTTGTGGAGAGCTTGGAGAAGAGAGAGTTGAAGAGAGCTTGGACGAGTGAAGGAGGAGGAGCTTGGAGGAGTAAAGAAGGGCTTCCATCTACAAGAGCTAAAGAGGCAAGTGCAAATCCCAAACTCCCTCATTTTTTGCCATTGTTTTTTGTATTTTCTCTCCTCCCTCAACTACACTTTCTCATTCTTTCTTCTTGTCCATTTATTTGCAGGTTGTCCACCACCTACATTCATATTCGAAGATGGTGTTTTTTTGGCTTATATCTATGTTGCACGGGGACCCGTCCCCGCCATAATTTCATGTCGTTCCCTCCGTTCCGGCGTTTCGGGGACTTTGGAACTCGTCGAAAACGTTCCGGATTTGCTGGGGACTCCATCGGGGACTTGGGGACTTCAAGGTCGTCCCCTAGCCGTCCCTCGAAAATTCAGGGACTTTTTGGAGATTTCCAAAACGTCCCTCGATAAATCAGAGAATTCTAGGCGTCCCCAATAAAATTTCAAATCATAAGTAAAAAAAATATTAAAATATTTCATTTTTATAATAAAAAAAATTAATTTTTTTTTAATAAAATTCAAAATTTTAAATTAAAAAAATGTAAATTCCTAAATTACATTTACCCTAACCTAAAGGCTAATGCATATACCTATCAAAGTTAAATCATTTATGGTTTACCGTTTTACCATTTGGAAACTACACTAGTGACTATTATTTTTAAATTTTAATTTTTGTCATTTTTGTTCTTGGACTATTGTATATGAGTATAATTTATAAATTTATAATCCATGGTTTTCTACTTCTAGACTCTTAATTTGAGATTTATATTTAAATTTTAATGAATTGTTCATGTTTACATCTTTATTAAATTTTAGTACTATTTACTTTTACGCTTTAGCTGCTATTTAAATTTTGAAATAATTCAACATGCATCAATGATCATAGAATGATTATGTAGATATTAGACAGTAGTAGATTGTAGGTTGTAAGTTGTATGAAACTAATAGTACTTAAGTCATGCAATGATGACAAAATTTGTTTCTGTGATGCACAATTCTCAATGACGATTATATACTATTAGACTATTAGTATTAGTCTTTAGATTTATCATTTTAGTATTTTATTTATTTTGATTCATGTTTAATTTATTTTAATTTTAATTTTTTAATAAATAATAAATATAATAAATAGTTGCCGCACTTGCCGTCCCCAACCCGCCGTCCCCTGAAAATTTGGGGGTGCGCTCTAGCCATTCCGGAAACTCTTCCCCACGTCCCCTCCATCCCTCCGTCCCCACAGCCAGTGCAACATAGGCTTATATGTATTACTCCACTCTTTGTTTTCATGATGACAAGGGGGAGTAGGAATAAAATGGAAGAAGAAGAAGAAGAGAGTAGTGGTCCTCATATGAGTGACCCAATTTATGATGAGGAGGAAGGGTTTGAAGAGGAAGGGGATGAACCTGATGAGAACATTGAAACACTAGAGGGGAAAGTTGCATTGACACCCTTGTGGAACTATGTGACCAAACTTGAAGGGGTAAAAGGTGGTGGAAGCTACAAGTTTTTGTGCCCTCATGGTTGTCATGGAGGAAAACCATATAGTGGTTCATATACCCGTGTGAGGAGGCATCTTTGTGGGGTGATGGACAATGATGACAAAAAGGGTGTCGTGGGGATAGCAATTTGCCCAAAAGGTTTCAATTGATCAAAGAAGAAAATACATCCAAATAGATGAGGTTGCACAACAAAAAAACAAGAATCTGAATCAAGTGCAACCTCTAGATTTGGTAGCTCATCTCCTCATGGTACTTCTGCAAGCTCTGGAGGTAAAAGAACAATAGGGGATTTCCTTAATGTTGCTGGGAGGAATGACGTGGATGGAAAGGTAGTCTGATTTCTTTGTGCTTGTGGTGTACCCTTCAATGTGCTTCACTCTCCCTATTGGCATGAAATGGTAAAGGCCATCAATGAAGCCCCAAAAGGATACAAGGCCCCCAATTATGAGAAAGCTATAACAATGTTATTAGAAAGAGAAAAGGGAAAGGTTCAAAGAGCTTTGACACATTTTACATATGAGTGGGTGGATTGTTGGGTATCCATTGTATCAGATGGGTGGACATATATTAGAAACCAACATTTGATAAATGTTCTTGGTGTTTCTGCTAGTGGTGGAGTATTTATTACATGTCATGACTCCTCCTCTGTCAGTGCAACTTCCCAAAACCTTGCAGATCTCCTATTGCAATCAATCAAAGATGTTAATCATAGTAATGTGGTTCAAGTGATCACAGATAATGCAGCAAATTGTAAGGCAGCGGGAAAAATTATTAAGCGTACTCATCCACACATCTTTTGGTTTGGGTGCTTGGTGCACACGTTGAACCTTTTGATGCATGATATTGTGAAGCATAAAGAATGTGGGTGGATTAATGAGTTTTACAAGAGAGGGAAGCAACTCATTAAATTTATCACAGGGCATACAAGGGTAAACTACTTCTATGGCACTTACTCCAAGTTGCAGGTGCTTAAACTTGCAAAAACAAGATTTGCAAGTTAGTACCTCACCTTTAGGCGTCTAGTGAAGGGGAGACAAGCTTTAACTAATATGGTGACCTTTGAATCATGGGAGGAAATTAACACTGATAGAGATGGTGTTAATGTAGCCAAGGACACTATTCTTGACATGTTCTTTTGGTCACAGGTTAAATATGGTTTGCAATTCACCAAACCAATTTATTACATGATCAAGTTTGCAGATTCAGATTGGCCAAAATTGGGGAGATGTATGAGCAAATGGATAGCATGTTGGGGCAGATTAAAGACATTGTTGAGCCAGAGATATCACCTTGTACAATTAAATTCGTGCAAAGATGGAAAAATGATGGGATATGCTAAATGTTCCATTGCATGCATTAGCATCTGTTTCGACACCTAAATATTATCATCCATCATGGCTTTCAATAGCATCACCTAGGGGTGAGCAAAAGAAAACCACACCTAGATCCAGAGGTTCTAGAAAAATATATGATTGCATTGGCTAAATTAGTCCCTGATGAGGAGGAGGTTGCCTTGGTACAGAAACAGTTGAGCAACTATACGCTTTGCTGGTCCATTTGGGAGCATGCATGCAATTAGAGATCGAAATAATTTTTCTTCTCGAGTCGTGGAACATGCATGGAGGTGCTAATCCAATTCTACAGACTTTGACATTGCGGTTGTTATCACAGATGGTAAACACTTCTTCTGCAGAGAGGTGTTGGAGCTCTTATTCTTTTATCCACAGTGTTAAAAGGAACAAGTTGAGTTTAGACAAGGTAGAGAGCTTGGTTTATGTTCATTACAACTTGCAATTGTTGTCCCATTATTGTGATGATGCAAAGAGTAATAAATACCTTAAGGTTTGGGACAGGTATCCAGAGGAGCCCACTTTGGAGGATGGAGTGTTGCAATTAGATCAATTAGAGGATGCTCTTATCCAGGATGATGATGATCAAGTTGAGATGCCACCCCCATCTGGTCCCTTGGTTCCCAGGTTCCATGGTTCAACACCAACAGCAGGGGCTTTGTCTTCATCAGTTTCAGTGCCACAACTTCCATAGCCACCATCTTCTTCATTGCCACCACATGGAGGCCCACTGCCACGTACTCTTCATGGTGGAAGGAGGAGAGATTAGTAGATATATTCACAATTTACTACTTTCGTCATAGATTAGACTTGTAGGCTTGTTGTGAATTTGAACCTTTTTATCTTAGAGGTGGCCAAGTGGCCTATTTTGTAAACATTATTATTTGAATTTTGGGCATGACTAATGTTGACAGTTGCTCACTTGCTAGATAATATGCTTTATGTTTTATGTTTTATAATATGGTTAAATGTTTTATGTTTTATAATATGCAGCATGCTTAAATGTTTAATGTTTTATAATATGCTTAAATGTTTTATGTTTTATAATATTGCTTAAAAATTTGATGTATGTTTGTAATTGCTAGAATCTAGATGGTTGATGCTCGAATAATTAATCATTGATGTACAATGGAATCATGGATTCCGTATCTATCTTGATTTATCTAAAAATATGCATGTTTTCATGTCTTCTACAACTAGTTTGGTGTTTGGGATGTTTGTTTTGAATATAAATACAAAAAAATATTAAAAAATTATATCTACATGGTAGACGCTTCGCTTTCTATATTTTTGGAAAATGACGCTTTCGCGTCCTCGCTTCCAAAAAACGTCCCCGCTTCGTGCAACGTTGGTCTTGAAAGGTAAGTTGATTGGTATCCTAGAAGTTGAATTGCTAGGTGATGGAGAGCAGTCCTAAGGTCTAGGACAGCAAATCGTATGCCCTAGTTGAGGGTTTCTTCAAGCAAGAACAACCTTCAGAAGTTTTGTCCCTAAATGTGTCTCCAAGTGTGAATCGTAAGGTGTGTAGGGCAGAAGATCGAGTAGTTGTCTTGAAGTGAAGAAGGAAGCGGAAAGTGTCGGTAATGAAGTCTGTTCAAAGGGTTTGGACAACAGATTTAGATGCCCTAGTCTAGGGTTGTTGCGGTGAGTGGATAGTCAGCCCAGTCAAGCCTAAAGTCAGTCCAAAAGCAGCGTACAAGTATGGGCAGAGGTAGGGTCATTATATGGCTGTCAGGGAGCACTAATGATAGTATATTGTAGGTTTGTCCTAAAAGTTTTTAGGGCAGCAATTTATGGATCCACGAGCGCAAAGATCTCTCAAGAAGTGGCTATGCATGAGGTCCAAGTTTTGTCAAGTATTTGACAAGGAGACCTAGATATGCAAGGGCATTGAAGATTATGTAGAGATATTGCTAGGTGGAAGACTGTCTTAGTGGTGTTTGGACAGAGATTTGAAGCAACCTAAAAACAGTAAGTGTATGGACTGTTAGTGGCTGATTTGCGAGCACTACATCAGTCAAAGAGTTGTCTGTGTGTAGGCAATTTTGGATGCCCTGAGGAGAATGACAATAGGGTTGATGTGTCACAGTAACAGGGCAGATTTGTGTGCCCTAGGAGCGGCATTCTAGAACAGCCAAAATCTGGACAAGTGGGAAGTCCTTGAAGTCCTGATGTACAATGATCATTGACGGACTAATGAGTTGTTACGAGGCAAAATTGTGGAGCCCTAGTTCAGAGGGTTGCACATGACCAAAACACTGATAAGAGGCCAAATCTTGAAGACCCAATGAGCAGACTTCTTAGTGGAACTAGAGGCCTACTAGTGGGGCAGATCAGTGAGCCAAAGTTCAGTGACACAAAAGGAGTTGTGATCATTGATAGTGGCAGATTGTGGAGCTGGAGATGCACGCTTTGTAAGGGAGCAGAAGTTGCAATGATCAGCAGAATTGGAGGCAAAGTACATGCCAAATGTGTTTAAGGAACATTCTTCCACATGGCCGGGAACAAGAAGAATTTCAACCACCTAAAGTAGGCAGGACATGCAGTTTCATATTGAGCTAGGAAATGATGGTCAGTATGCAGCTAGAGGAGTTGGTACTGTTAGTTTTCAAAGGAAGTCAGGTAATACTCTTCATCTCAAAGATGTTCTCTATGTTCCATGATTGAGGCAAAATCTTGTTTCGATAGCTACCGTTGAGGACAATAGTTATGATGTCATTTTCAGCATAGGTAAGGCTTACCTCCAGCACTTAGCTTCTGGATGTAAGAAGCAAATAGATGTGAGGATGAAGAATATCTACAAGCTTCGGGTAGGGACAGGTGCAGCCTTGAGCAGCATGGGAGAGCTCTCAAAGTAGAGATTTGGTGTTTGAGCAAGAGTAGGACAGAGCTCTAAAGATGGAGCCTCAGCCAGTATCTCAATTTGAGTCTAAGCTAGTTGGCAGTTGGGCTGACCAGCAAGATGATGAGGAGCATAGCCTAGGGCGGGTGGAGGTAGCCACTTAGTCAGAGACTACCAGTATAGGGAGGGTTCGAGCCAAGTGGGCAGAGGATTTGGTTAAGGGAGATCATAAGAGAGTTGAATCTTCCAGTATCACTTCCAACTAGAGGAAGCAGCCACATAGGTACACAAGGTACATGGCACTTATGACTGAAGCGATAGACTCACAGAGCATGGTTGGAAAGAACAGGTCTTCAGATTAGTCTCTGCAAAAGAAAGCAGGGAAGCCTTCTAGTTCAGAGGGAGTAGCTCCAGCAACGGAGAACGTGGTATTGTTGGAGACAGATCTAGGTGGACAAGGTTTGTAACGACCCATTCCTAATTGATAAGTAAAATAACATTAGCGAGTATACGACATACGCATATGATAGCTACACATGCCTATATCGCGTACCCCGCACTAGTATTAAGACTGCCTAAGTAAGAATAATGAATTGAATATTACTATATATTTTATCTCGCCATGATATAACGAAATATCAACAGGATACCTAACACGTATACCGCTCTATCTGCATATGCATGGGAGAGTGTTATTTAAGAAAATCAGATTATAATTTAGTTAAAAATTATATGTGGGTGAACCAATAAAATAATAATATAATTTAATTAAGGCAAATTAATTAATTTAAAAACAAACATAATACAAATTAAATTAAAATTAAAATCTACATAAAGCCATCACATCTACGTAACTAGATAAGGCTTCAATATGGATATTTCATGCACTTAATCCCAAAACCTTATCTCTAAGATAAATATCTCCTTAAATGAACATAATATCTCCTTAAATGCATACCCACCCTCATAAATGAGATAATATCTACGGGAGTTGGGGGCGGTGGAGAAAATTAATATAAGGGAAAGGATGTGAAGGAGGTGGGGGGACGGTCTTTTGAGGAAAATTTTGCATTCTGTCCAAAGAAAGGATTGAAGGATATGAAGTGTTTGGAAGGGAGTCTCATCGTTCTTGGGATTCTGGGCACGGGGGCAGAAAAGTGATCTTCTGGGTCTAGGATTGTTCCTAGATCGGCTGGGAGGATTATATTGTTTCGGTGAACTGTTCAATCTGTCCACAGCATCACAGGAGGAGTGCCTGAGGAGTGCCACCATTAAATCATCTGTTGTATTCTAGGTATTTCCCACGTATATATTAGTTCCTTATGCAAAAATAGAAATTTCATTGCTGCTCTGCATCAAATTGTATTACTGTTGAAATATATATATATAGATTATGAACTTAAATAGGATGTCTTAGATTGTATTGATGGAAAGAATGACAGTTGTAACAGTGGTATACCTTGTCGATCGATTTAGCACTAAGTCCCTCTCTAGCAATCGCTGAAATTAAGTGTCAAACTTGGAATAATCCTTAGAGGGTTATTACAAGGTTCTTCCAGAAGCACCTTCCTCGCTAAGAGGGATTGTTGAAAATAGTAACAAGAAAGGTCCTTTGACTTGTGCCTTGGTCAAAGAGACCAGAAGTAGTTTTTCCTTAACATGCACAAGTTCCTAAAAGTTAGGACAAGTTCCTAAAAATCAGGGCGATTTCCTATATCTTAGGACAGTCCATGAAGCAGTTTGACTGATATGCAGGAGTGGAAGGCTCAATTGTTGTCTTATAGTGCGAGTTTGATTAGGAGAAGGACAAGTGATAGAGTCTCAAGTTCAAAATTGAGACAAGATGACTTACATGAGTTAGTTGAACTTAATTAACTCATCAATCACAAGTCGACTTCTTAAAATACAACTTGCCAAATTTAGCCTATGTGAATTGCTTATAAAGAGGTCTAAAGGCACAATTGTAATTAGTTGTTTTGCAAACGAAGGACTGTGACAAGACACAGCTCACTAGATTGTGAGAGTTTGCACTAGTTTGTGTGTGAGACCCTTGTTGGTAGAGCGTATTTTGGACTGTCCAATACGTAGTGATAGAGAGACCTTCTTGCAGCCAAATTTGCGCTAGGAAATGGGAGATATCATGCGCAAGGAAAGAGGGCCAGGCAGGTCTCGAGCAAGGAGGAACTGGGTCAAAGTTTTAGCAAGGTGTTTCTACTTGGTGTATGAGTGAGAATGAGTTAGTTATCAGTGTGATGAATTTCCCTCTAAGAGATCTAATTACTTGGATTCTATCAATAAATTCTATAGCAAAGGAGAGGGTTTTCCTAGTTGGGTTTCCCTAGAAAAATAATTGTGCATTTGTGTGGTTGTGTCTTTATCTCTATGATTATTCCACTTCTTATCTATTGTTAAGAAAATTTTGTGTCTTAGTGAAAGAAGGTTTAGTTTCAGATTGTTCATCATAGCAATTGCAGGATTTTCAAGGAAAATTAACATCCTAAGAGAGGAAGCCACTATCTCCATGAACCAAATTTGGCTCAAGATTATCCATTCAAATATCCCGACATCCCCTAGATTTGAAAGCTATCACTTGGTAGGTTTCCATACCAAGGCTCAATTCAATCACATTTGTAGTGTCTACCAATTTTTCCAAGTTGGGTATTGTAGCTTGTGGAATGCAAGTGTGTGAATCTCCTTATAGGTTATGTGATGCAAGTGGGAGACCTTGGGGTTTGAAAGTTGGTGTGATGTTGGATTGTTTGGAAACTCCAAGGATTGATTTGTGGAGTTGGATGGGATGCCTTGCTTTGCCTTTGTATTGTTGATATGTCTATAGTGATTGTGGATGGCCTTGATAAGATTTGGATGCATCCTTGATTAAGATGCACAAAACGGTCTTTTTGTACTAGCGTGGACTAAGCTGAGATTTGTGTATAGACATAGATATTTCCCTAATGGCTATTGAAATGATCTATACTTTAAGTCTTTCTAGTGTCTACATTCTTGAGTTTGCCTAGAAATAGCATTGGGAAGATTTGAAGTTTCCTACAGGGTAGTTAAAGAAATTATTTTTTCTTTTTTGTTTTCTTAAAATACTTCTTATATTCGCATAAATATATTTACATCATCAAATAAAACTAAGGATGAAAGAGTATATACGATGGTATTTACACCCTCTTTCTTACTGCTACAAAACAACAAATAAAATCTTAGAAGGCACGAGGCTCTAACAATTTGGTGTCCTTGATAAGCAACCAAAAGCTATATGCATAGCTCCTTTGTCCCTTATGACAAAAAATAATAACAAAGAACATACCATGTTCTCAAAAACACATTTGCACCAAAGTTTCCATAGGAAAAATAAAGTAGAAATTCTCTAACAATGCCAAATGTTTGTAAGAGAGGAGAAAACTGAGGACATGGAGTCACCAAACAAGACTATGCACCAATGTAATCTCCCTTAAAGAACAATCGCATCCTCTATCTATACAATGTCCCAACAATGTCTAGAAAATGGGAAATACCATAACATATGCTTCATTGTTTCCAATGTTGAAGAATGTAACTAGGTTCGGTCTTCATAAATTGTACTTGAGTCAAAATGTAATATATTTGTCAAAAGAAAAGCAAAAAGAATTTGTATTATTGTTGAATTGACTTGTTAAAACATGGGTTTCATGCTTGGGTCAATTGTCATAGGTCAAGCCTCCATTGTAGGCTTTAGGATTGTTTGTTTGAGTCAAAATCTATCTTATCATGTTAAAACTCCTCCTCCATCAAAGTCTCCTTGATTTCGGACTCAAAAGGAATCTCCTTCAATTCTGCTTCCCTCAAAGAACACATGTCGGCCTACTAAAGAGACACATCTCTTCATGAACACATGTTGGCTCATTTCAATGGACAACAACTATATATACAAGCATAAGGTCTCGCATCACTAAACCACAAAAACTCGGGTTAATTACAGAGATGTTTTTTGGGTAACCACAAAGACAAGTTCGGATATTTTCAGCATAACTTTCATAGATCAATGCGGATTACAGTGGAGACTAAATACAGAATTTCGGTGATACATTATAGTGAATGGTCTGGTGCTATTACAGTGGACAAGTCTCACTACTATCACAACAAGTCTCGATGCTATTACAGTGGTGGTGATATCTCAATGGATAGGTCTGGTGCTACCACAGTGACCACAGGTTCAGTGTTATTACAATGAACATAGTGACCACAGGTTTGGTGCTATTACAGGACCACAGTGACCATAGGCTCGGTGCTATTACAGTGACCACAGGTTCAGTGCTATTAGAGTGACCACAGTTTCAGCAATCTCAGTGAGTAAATTCGGCGTTATCTCAAAGATACAAGTTTGGTGCCATTGCAAGGACCAAAGTGTGAAGAAGGCTGACTGTTACAGGAGCAAAGAATGGTTAGACTACAATGGAACTGATGTATGACATGACAAAGTTGACTTGATGGATGGAGGTAGTCTTGAGTCTAAGTTGTGAGGGTCTTGGTCGTGTCATTTTGTTTTGAATCTACTAAAGGAAGAATTTTGACCGGGTTTTCCCCTAGAGTGGGGTTTTGCCCTGGCTGCATGCCTACATCTTGTGTTATCTTCTATTTGTTGCTTGGCATTAGTCTTGATGATAATAATAATAATAATAATAATAATAATGAAAACATCACAAGATAATGTCTTAATAAGAGAAATCGATTAACTGCCACTCATTGGATTTATCAACATCAAAAAGGTAGCAAATGTAGCAAAGATCATCTAAGAGACCAGTTTTCAACATTTAAGCCTTAAAAGAAAGGTGTTGATAAATTACTAGCCATGTAACCACCCAAAAACTATAATACAACCACACAAAACCAACATTGAGCAACATTTAAATCCACCACCTTTGAGCATCAAAAGATACCACAATGCATTAAGCACAAGGCCAAGCTCATGATGTTGACGCAAAATGGAGTACAACTTACGTGAGAGGTACCAAAATAATGTGCACTCAAAACTCCACTCCCAGTTACACCATAGGGATCATGGCATATTAATATTCATCTTGAAAGGTCCTCCTACAAGATGAGGCTAACAATCTCCGTGATAGTGGGCAAATTAGCAGAGAATGGAGCATATTCATGCGCTAAAGTTTGTCAAGCATTCCAAACGCGTGCACTTGCATCCCATTATACCCTCCAAAGAAAGATCACCTTCTTGCTCAGTCATCATGCCTTGAAACATGGTGATATAGGTGTCCTATATCTTCTAGATCCAAATCAACTAAGTCTTTCTCTTAGGAGGCACATGGGTGATTTGTTCTTTATCTCTCACATATTTTTTTTAATATCATTTCCATCATCGTCATTTCCCACAACTCCATTAGATTTCTTTCTACTCTTGCCTGCAAATGAAGTAGAAGCAATCCTCTGAGTTGATATTGAAACATTTATGGGGGAACTTGCCACAACGCCTTCTCTAGAACAAGAGCTTGGTTTCCCTCTCTAATGGTGTTGTTTAGTGGCAACCTTATATATTTCATTTTCATCGAGGACCATTACCCCAATCTTCATGATGTTTGTGTTGATGTTTTAACTTATGATTCTATGGGAGCCTTTGAAGAAGTTAAGATTCCTCAACATACAATTGGGAATAAATTCTTGTAATGTTGCCCTACCATCGATACTTTCCTCAATAGCAACATCTTTGTTATCTCCTTCTTGCTCCTTGAAAACTTCAAATTCACAAACACATTTAGTATAACCAAAGGATAACAAATGCATCTTAAACCACTACTTTGGATCATACCCCAAAACAATGTTGGCTTTTGAGCTTCTCTTAGTTTAAATGAATCCAATCTTGAGCCTTATTGATCAATTGAACAGTATCTTTCACAAATACTCCAACAAAATGAAAAGGCACAATCAAGAATTTTTTTTTCTTGTGATTAAGAAAATAACTCCAATTCACATATTGTCTAGCAACTTTCGCTAACAAGACATAGTTACAAACTTAAAGGAGTAGAAAGATTTTCCCTCAAAACCATACAATCCAAACTATGTGAAATTGATCTTCATTAAACAACTTGCCCTTCCCTATCAAAAAAAAATCTCGCTTCAAAGATTAAATGTTAATTTTGGGCAACTAGGTCCAAACTCCATGTTGCACTGCTCATATGACGATGGTCATATTTTTGTTGGATTCCTCTTTCGAAGAGGTGCAAGATTGATCTAAAGATCATCTTGATCAAATGAGCAGAACATTGATTTTAAATTTATTTTCCACATGTGCAAGGCCGGCCAGATTTATCCCACATGCCTAAAAGATGTGTCACACGCCCTCATTGATGGATACAAATTGGAGAGACTTGGAGATCATTTTCTCATCATCTCATCACACATTTTCTCTTTGTGATCTGATTGGTTCGAAAGCCTTTGGAGGCCTTTTCCTTCACACGTGTGGAGCAAAGCTGCTGTTTTTTGCGTTGATCTATTTAGGGCTTGCTGTTCTTTTCTGTGCTGATATGTTTAGGGCTTGCTGTTGTTTTCCGCGCTGATATGTTTACGGCTTTTCTGCTGCAGCATTGACCAGCGTTGACCATGGTCAACCCTTGGTCGTTTGACCTCAATCTTCTACAGAAATTCCGATTTTAGGAGGCTGTATAGCTGGGCACTAAAAACGAGGAATTTCGGGCTGTTTGACTGAAGCCCTAGTTTGTTGCACTAACTTTTCTAAAGCTACATGCATTAACTTTTCTGCGTTGTCCCTGGTTTGACTTGCGTTGACTTGTGATGAGCTGTCTTTGAGGGTTGTGGGTGACACATTAAAGTGTTGGTTGACCAAGAAAGACTTTGCTAGTTGAAGCATCCTGTTGACCGTCGTAACGCAACAATATCTCATATCTTTGTTGGAGCCTGGACATAAGGAATTGTAAATCTGATCTATATTTGGCTTGTCTTCTATTGATCTATTATTGTGTTCAATCAACATTTTACTTTCAAGTTTATGTGATTGCTATCTTGTATTGGGCCTATGAAAGATTGAAGTAAAGGTGCATCAAGCATAGAAAACCATTGTTATCTAAATTTAACATTAAAGCATCAAGTTCTCTTCCTAAATTAATATTTCACTTCCTTCACAAAAGAGTCTTAGATTTCATAAAAGTGGAATTAAGCCTTATGCTTCCAAAACAAAAGATACCATACATATACAAGCTTAACCTCTAGGTTGACATCAATGCTTATTGTCAAATTCTCAAAATCCTCACTAAAGACCAAGGCAAAAATCAAATAGGAAAACACCTAAAAAGTCTCCTAGACTTTTGGTATTCTAGCAATTGGTGTGAAACCTCTTTTTCCTTGTCATGTAATCTATTGGCATCTTTCCAGATTCTTGGAGTTGTCATCTTCTAAGACACAAAACGATATGAACTTCTGAGTGCAAAGCAAAATTGTCGAACTAAAAAATGATCTAACCATCCCAATTCAATCTTTTGTGTAACCTTGCACTTACTCGATATTGGAGATGAATTGTTATCATAAGATGTAATTGTGCCAACATCAAAATTCTTCAGAACATAGTTCAGTTGTTTTCAAACTGAGTGATATGGATAGGTTGACTAGTTGAGACGTCCACTCTTATGATTTGGGTGTCAATGAGTTCATGTGACATGATCTTCCCTTATCATGCTTGTAACGATTTCTTGATTTACTTCAGGTAGTGATGTTGCTGAGTTGATTATGGAATCTTCACTTGGAATTTCCATTGTCTATATTGCAGCATCTAAGTATGTTTTGACTTCAATTGGATTGGCATCTTTCTGACTTGTAAGAGCGAGAGGATTTGTATTTGTTCCCTTCTCAATTTGGAAATTTTCACTAAAGACTTGGATGCTTCTACCTCAATAAGTTGTTTCTTTTCCAGCGGCTTCGTATGCTTCTTAAGTTTCTTAATTTGCATAAGTATTTTTTCACTATGGTCTTTGAGGCAAGAAATATTGTTATTTTTGTCAGTGATAATTTTGTTAACTTTTTACTTATTTTGCTCGACTTTCGACTTTCCTGAATGATCGCTTTTGATATATCTTTCAGGGCTTTTGACGAAGGTACTCTTGTGCCTTTCACATTATATATGGACCATTGTAATATTTGATTGATTTCTTTACCTATGGTGATGTTCTCACTTGATTTTAAGGATATGTTTCAGGTTTTATCTCCTAGGTACATCAGTTATCCCTTGAGGGATGGACCGATGCCTTCTCCAGCACTTCAAAGAGGACATCCAACCCACTTGATGACTACTTTAGGGTATTGTATCCAACACATTGACCACTCAAATAAGGGCATTGACCTTGGGACTGATCCAACACTAATGATGACCCTCTCCTCTCCCTCCAGACCTTGAAACATTGTCCAAAAAAGCTAGGACATTACCGGTGAAGATGATGTGCCCTAATGACCACAGGTGACAAGATGCCCCCAAGCTGGCCTTGCACCCTCGTGATGGATGTTGCCCTATTCTGAGACCAGATTATTGATAATGATAACTTAATATCTCTTTGGAAGAGATGGTGCACCTTTATTGGTGATGATGTTGCCTCTTAGCCTTATGATATCACCATGATGAGGCCTAGGATGATGATTTGGGCTTAGTTCTTGGAGATATCTTGATGTTGAAGGTTTTGCTTGACCATTGTACACCTAGTTGATGAGGAGATGGTTCTAGGTGAGGAACACTCGGGGCTCATCTTTTGCACATTTTTTAAGGAGATCTTCACTTTTGGATGATGATGTCACCCTTGGAGGCCTTATTACTCGCATGTATGGACTTTTTATCATTATGAGAGCTATATTTAGGTAGGCTTGTGACTTGCTCAACTAGTAAACACTGAAAAGTATTATTTAGGAATTTTAATGTATTTTACCCTGATTTGACTTGGTTTCCCTCATATAAATAAAGGGAACTCAAATTTAGGAAGGTCATTGTTGCGTACACTCATTTCTCTCTTGTAAAAGAATGCACACTAGCTCTTTTCTCCTCTCATACGCAATGGATCACTAGGCTGATAAAATTGCATGAATGGATTTTCTTTGGACTGATGAAATGATTCTTTGTTGAATGGGACAAATTTATTATGAGTATTATTCTTCCATTTTGCTAATGTTGTTGAATTAGGGTTTTATGAAATCTTAATGATATGTTGCATTATTATTGGCTCTAAATTCTCCATAACCAATATTTGTCGCCAAGTTTTCATCAAGAAAACTTAGAATAGCATTCCTTGACCTTAAAGCTCCTCTTTCTAAAAGTCACTAGGGTTAGATTGAGAAGTTTTCAAACTTTCAGTCTCCATTCAAGGTCTTCCACCTTTGACCTCGCCCTTTTTTACTCTAGATACCCAATTGATTGAAGGTACTAGTCATTGTGTGTCAATCTTCTTTAAATTTTGTCTTTTCTTATTTTTTAGGGTAAACTAGGATTAGAGTTTTGTAAAATCTGCATTAAATAGCATAAACACCTTAATAATCATATACCTAGGGGTAGGGTTTACATCTATTCAATTGAAAAAGGAAAAATATCATTTTATGCATTTTATGCATTTTCTAACCATAATTCTAGGGTTGACGTCTAGGATTTCCTAGTTGTTTTGTGCACTTCATCCATTGAAAACTTTGCTTTAGACTTTCTCTTGTTTACCTATTAAATAATCTTTGATATTTTATTGTTTATCATCATTTAAAGCCTATTTTTATTGTTTCTTATAAATTTTGCATGTTGTAAAGCATCTTTATCTCAAATACTAATCTATAACAGCTATTGTTTAATTAATAGTAGCATGTGTTTGGAATATATTTGAGCATCTTCTAGACTTATCTCAACACTTTAAAATTGGTCATAGGTTCTTTGAACTCACTACCTCATTTTCACCTAGAGCCCTACCTTATTGAATATATTTGTGGGGCGTCTAATTAATAGGTTCCTAGGAGGGTATTTAGCCTAGGATTCCTTAGGTTACTTAATCTTTGATGTTTGTTGGGGAAGCCTCCCCTGTGGGGATAATATCCAACCACAAAACAACAAAAGAACAACTCCTAAGATGAAAGTGGTTGTTGATCTCATTGTTGCCCTAGACTTAGAGTGCCTAGTTAATCTTTGCACTAGGCTACTAGATTTTGCAGTAACAACATCCAACCAGTGTTTTAACAACCTTAGTGTCGACAATATATTTTTGCTCTGCTCTTCCTCTTGTTGTTCAAAATACCATTTGTATTGTTGGGTCATAAGAATTGCATCTTTTTGACAGTTTGTTACCTTCTCTTTCACTCATTTGCCACTTATCCTTACATCAGTACACCACTATTTTGAAATAAAAAACCATCAAAGTTCCATAAATAAGCAATAAGGCAAAGGTCCAGTATTCTCTCAATTCTATACGATTTTCTTTGTAAATTTGATTTAATTTGCATGAGTTACAGAATTTGACACATTTTGCAGCCTCACTAACATTATGATGTTGAATCCAAGGTTCGAACGATCCCATGGGAGACAGGTCAGCCAAAGCACATGGGAAGATGCCAAATGTTTCCTAAATGGATATCCACCTATTGGGCGAACTCAAAAGAATCCTAGTTGACCACAATCTCAAAGTCAAACTTACAGTCAAACAAGGACATGGCGCATTTGAATACACCAGGCATCAGAGCAGAGTATCAAGTGAGGTCGATTCCTTATGAAGCAAGCGAGATCGAGAAGATTTCGAAGGACGATGATGTGTTTCTCACATGATTCACTTCCTTTATAGTGAATCATGTGACTTAGAGTCTTAATAGAGTTAGAAGTCTGAGATGTCAATTTTCAAATCTAGCCTTTAGCAATCAATTTCTCAGAGTAGTTATTTTAAAAATCTATAAAATGCATCACTAAGAAGAGAACCATAAGGTTGGATATGCTCAGTATGTTTGGATGTTATTATTACTTTTGAATACTATTGAAGTTCATGCATTGTTCAATTAATATAATCCTTTTATATGGTTATGCCTTCATGACAAGATATGGTGTTTGTACATTAATTTCTTGAGTTTTTCATCTCTCGTGCACCTCAACAGGGCCCCTTATTGAGTACGAGTGTATCTTAATTTTCCTTATGTTTCATTTCTGCAAGATAAATTATTCTTTTTTAGATGCTTTCTTTTGGTTTGATTTATTTACACATATTTCATTTCAAAAGGAAAAATCCATCCTTTATTGCATATTTTACATCTAAAAATAGAGTTGACATCTAGGTATTTGTTGTTGTTATGTGCATTTTCAGCCATTAAAAACTACTTGTTAACCTACCCCCTGCTTACCTCTTCAATAAGGCTCAATTCTTTGTTGAGATTATCTTTTGTAGGCTTTGATTTGCCTGTTATATGATTTTGCATGTTGTAAATCTACATATCATTGAAACCCTAACCTATGATGGCCTTCCTTTAGTTTACCGGGGTTGGTGGAAAGAGTACTTGAATATCTGTAAATCTTATCCTGACCTTCAAGGCTTTGCAGATACCTTCTTCCATAATCATCACCCTTGAACCCTCCTTTATTGAAGATATTTCTAGGCAATTTATTTGCAAGATCCTTAGAACGCCAATCGACTTGGAACCATAGTCATTTAACCTCTAAATCTTGCCAAGGAAGCCTCCCTTGTGGGCATAACATCCGACCATAAAACAGTAGGAGAGAGGCCACTAAGGTGACAGTGGTGGCTAATCTCTTTGTTGTGGTGTTAATTTTGGGCAACTAGGTCCAAACTCCATGTTGTACTGCTCAGATGACGATGCCAATATTTCTATTGGATTCCTCTTTCGGAGAGGTGCAAGATCGATCTAAAGATCATCTTGATCGGATGAGTAGAACATTTATTTTGAATTTAATCCACTTATGTGCAAGATCAGCCAGAATTGTAATGTAGGCTTGGAGCCCGAACAGATGTGTCACACACCCTCACAGATGGATTTATATTTGACATACTTGGAGTTCATTTCATCATCCACTCATCTCACACTTCTCTCTCTTGTCTGATTAGTTCGATCATCATTTGGAGGCTTCTCTTCTCACACGTGGGAAAACAGCAGCTAGGTTTCGGTTCAGATCTGTCTAGGGTTTCAGCGCAGCTTTGACCAGCGTTGACCACGCTTGGTCCATTTGACCTCAAACTCTCCCAGAATTCTGATTTCTGCAGTCTACATTTTTTGGCACAAAAACCAAGGCTAGACGTTGACCTTTGACCTGCTGCATTGACTTTCTGTTGTTGTTCTGCATTGACCATTGACTGGACAACATTGACTTTTGTTGACTTTGGGATGACTTTTGTGGAGCTGTCTTGAGGGTTGTATGACTCTTCTGGTTGGTTGACTGTGAGGAGACTTTGCTGGTTGAAGCATCTTGTTGACCGCCGTAACGCACCACAACACATATATTTTGTTGATTAAGATAAGTGTATTTTTGGTTTGTCTTCCATCGATCTATTGGTATGTTCTATCAGCATTTTACTTTCATGTTTATGTGATTGCTATTTGATATCGGGTTTAAAGTAAAGTTGCATCAAGCATGGAACATCTTCGAAAATTTACATGGTATCAAAACTGAGGTAAAGACAAAGCCCAAGATAGTGTGAAAAGAAATCATTGAAGAAGAAGTCTTGTCAAGGACCAATGGTCTGATGATAAGTTCACTGACAAGTCTGATTATCATGCATGGAAGATGTCCTTGGATTTGGCATTAGAAGATCAAGATGTCATGGACTATATGCAGGGGAAGATTCATGAGCCTCCATCATATTTTATGAGGCTCACAGAAATCATGAATGATCTCCTTGCCATAGGAGAAGAAGTAGTTGATCAAGAGCTCTTCCTCATTGCTCTTGGGGCACTTCCCCGAGACTGGAAGAAGAACTTCAAGGAAGCTCTCACTATTGGTTTTAGAGCTGATACACTCTACCAAGATAGAGGAAGTCCATTAGGGGCTATGTCATGTGATACAACTCGTCAAACTGAATTATGGCACTGGAGGTTTGGACACCTTCATTACAAAGCCCTTCCCAAAGCAAGGAAGGTGGTGTATGGGATACCCGAATTCTAGAATGATCATTAAGGCGTATGTCAGCATTGTGCCGAAGGAAAGCATACAAGGGGACCTTTACCCTCAAGTGTCACAAAGACGCAATTGATACATTCTGATTTATCTGGTATGTTGCCCGTGAAATCCTTGGGAGGATGTTCTTATTACATGACGTTTATAGATTACTTCTCTCGCAAGACCTGGATATACTTCTTAAATAAGAAGGATGAAGCATTCATGTGGTTTCGTACTTTCAAAGCCTTGGTGGAAAATCAAACAAGGAAGAAGATCAAGATTTTGAGGACCGATAATGGCACTGAATATGAGACGAACGAGTTCAATAAATTTTGCAGAGAAGCTGGCATTAAGAGGAAGACCACAACCGTGTATATTGCTGAGCAAAATGGCGTTGCTGAAAGAAAGAACAGGACTATTGTGGAAGTTGCCCATGCCATGCTATGTGACCAAGGTCTTCCGAAGTTTCTATGGGGAGAAGTTGCGACCACTGCTGTGTACATACAAAATCGATGCCCGCATTCCGCTCTGGACTCCAAAACTCCCGAAGAAGTCTTCTCTGGTAAGAAACCTGATGTTTCTCATTTTAGAGTTTTTGGTTGTCTCATTTACTTTCATGTGGCGAAAGAGAAGAGAAGCAAGTTGGATGCTTCTGGAAAGAAGGGAATGTTTGTGGGCTACAGTGAAACTTCGAAGGCATATAGAATCTATGTGCCTGGTCAAAGAGAAGTGGAGATATGCCACGATGTCACCTTCGATGAAGATGCTTCCCTCAGGAAAGTGATAAATCTTCCTAGCTCCAAGGAAGACATTGATGAAAGAACAAGGAAGTAGGAAGAGTCAAAGGATGAGATGATGCCCGATGTGGAAGGACCGATGGACCCCATAGATCCACCTCCTTCAATGAAGAGAAGACCCTCATGGCTCCAGGATACTCTCGAAGATGGCGAGAGACATATGGCCCCAAGGGGGACATTCCGTGAAAGCAAGAAGTCGAATAGATACCAAAGGTATCTAGCAGCCATGAGTACAATCGTACAATCTGAGCCTGGATCTTTTGAAGAAGCCGTAAAGCATCAAGTTTGGAAGGATGTTATGCATGAAGAGTACAGGTCCATTATGAAGAATGATGTCTGGGATGTGGTTTCGAGACCGAAGTACAAAGCTGTTGTCACCTCGAAATGGCTCTATAAGATCAAGCATGGATTTGATGGTAGTGTTGAAAATTTCAAGGCAAGATTCGTTGCCTGAGGCTTCTCTCAAAAGGAAGGCATATATTATGATGATATATTTGCACCTATGGCCCGCTATGCCACCATCCGATCTATTATTGCCCTTGCTGCCACGCAAAGATGGAGTCTCCATCAGATGGATGTGAAGACCGCTTTTCTGCATGGTTCGATAAACAAAGAGGTGTATGCAGAGCAACCTCTGGGGTTCGAAGTCTAGGATAGAGACTCTCATGTATGCAGGTTGAAGAAAGCCCTATATGGGTTGAAGCAAGCCCCCAGGGCTTGGTACAAGAGGATAGATAGCTACTTGATGAAGTTGGGCTTCACTCAAAGTAATGTTGATCCAAACCTTTACTTCAAGGTGGATAGAGAAAAGCCTCTCATTCTAGTTCTCTATGTGGACAATCTCTTTCTGACAGATGCTGACCCTTTCATTCATCAGTGTAAGAGGGAGCTCTCTTCCGAGTTCGAGATGAAATACCTAGGACTGATGCATTACTTCCTAGGCTTGGAGGTCTGGCAGAGACCTGGCAAGATTTTCCTCTCTCAAGGAAAATACATTGTGAAGCTGCTGGAAAGATTTGGAATGGTGGATTGTAAGTCTGTGTC
The DNA here is from genome assembly GCA_034641835.2 of Pinus albicaulis. Taxonomy (NCBI): domain Eukaryota; kingdom Viridiplantae; phylum Streptophyta; class Pinopsida; order Pinales; family Pinaceae; genus Pinus; species Pinus albicaulis. The sequence continues at coordinate 480,782,244 of CM076578.1, forward strand.
GACTCCGATAGAGCTCAACTTTAAGAAGTTGAGAGGAAACGCTGTTGGGCCCATGCTAGCAAATCCTACCGAGTATCGACAACTCGTAGGGGCCCTGATGTTCTTAGTGAGCACCCGTCCAGACGTATGTTTTGCAGTGAACACTTTGAGTCAACACATGGTTGATCTTCATCACATTCATTGGGTTCGTGTCAAGAATCTGTTGAGATATCTTGGGGGCACGATAAACCATGGGCTGAGATACACTGCCAGGAGTTTGAGACTCCATGGATATATTGATGGCGATTGGGCTGGTAGTGTGGTGGATCGCAAGAGCACATCTAGATGTTGCTTCACACTTGGGTCTGCTTCGATATCTTGGATGAGCAAGAAGCAGAAGCTGGTGGCTTCGAGCACCGCTTAGGCCGAATACATTGCAGCGAGTATGGCCTGTTGTGAAGCTATTTGGTTGCGAAAGCTCTTCAGTGAGTTGTTCGAACATGTGCTAGATACCACCGTTATCCTTTGTGATAACCAAAGTGGGATTCGTTTGTCAGAGAATCTCGTGTTCCATGATCGATCCAATCATATTGATATTAGGTACCACTTTATCTGGGATATGGTACAGCGAGGCGCTGTAAGGCTCGATCATATAGGAACTGATGAGCCGGTCGCGGATATTCGCACAAAGCCCTTGGGGAAGGTCAAGTTCCTAACCTTCCGTGAGAATCTTGGAATCGTGGAACGACCCTATGCTGAGAGTCCTGTTGGACGATGAGCTTTGGGAGCTCCAGGGGTCTTTGGGGATAGCTTCTTGGAGCTATAAACAACCACAGGGCTAGGCTTGCCGAACATTGTTGGTGTGCTTCCGCCCCAACGTGATGATATTGAGTTGGTTCACATGTCTTTTATTTGTGCCTCGTATGCATCCTACCCATGGAGTTCTGGACTCATGGGAAGTACCTCTCATATTGGCCAATGACGTGGGAAATGTGGATAGAGACTGATAGCAAGACCGATGGACGCATCGGAGATTTATGTTTAGGATGGCACGTGTCCAACCACTTGATTTGGGATCAAATCTAGTGAGTTTTTGGACCTCCAACTGACTTCGGGTTAGTATGAGACTCCTTTGAGTCTTATAGAGGTTTCGGACCTCTGAGCTGACTTCGGGTCAGCCAGGAGTGATGTCTTTGTGACTCACCATTTGAAACAAAGAAGCCAGCAAAGCAAGTTATGGCGGGATGACGCAAGATGTTTGGATGGCACAGGTGGATGGAGTTCTCCCTAGTTGAGAGGGAGTGTTAATTTTGGGCAACTAGGTCCAAACTCCATGTTGTACTGCTCAGATGACGATGACAATATTTTTATTGGATTCCTCTTTCGGAGAGGTGCAAGATCGATCTAAAGATCATCTTGATCAAATGAGCAGAACATTTATTTTGAATTTATTCCACTTATGTGCAAGGTCGGCCAGAATTGTAATGTAGGCTTGGAACCCCAACAGATGTGTCACACACCCTCACAGATGGATATATATTGGACAAACTTGGAGTTCATTTCATCATCCAGTCATCTCACACAACAGCTAGGGTTTCGGTTCAGATCTGTCTAGGGTTTCAGCACAGCTTTGACCAGCGTTGACTTTGGTCAACGCTTCGTCCATTTGACCTCAAACTGTCCCAAAATTCCAATTTCTGCAGTCCGCATTTTTTGGCACAAAAATCAAGGCTAGATGTTGACCTTTGACCTGCTATGTTGACTTTTTGTTGTTGTTATTTTGCATTGACCATTGACTAGACATTGTTGACTTTGGGTTGACTTTTGTGGAGCTGTCTTGAGGGTTGTGTGACACTTCTGGTTGGTTGACCGTGAGGAGACTGTGCTAGTTGAAGCATCTTGTTGACCACTGTAACGCACCACAACATATATATTTTGCTGATCAAGTTAAGTGTATCTTTGGTTTGTCTTCCGTCGATCTATTGGTATGTTCTATCAGCATTTTACTTTCATGTTTATGTAATTGTTATTTGATATTGGGTTTAAAGTAAAGTTGTTAATTTCTGCATATGTTCTATGCCATTTCAGATTAGGGCACAATACTGAAGAAGATAGAACATACTAATAGATCGATAGAAGACAAGCCAAAACAGAGATAAGAAATGGTGGCGTTACGGCGATCAGCAGGATGCTTCTACCAGCAAAGTCTCCAACAGGTCATTCAACCAAGCGTGTCACAGATAACCCAGAACAACCCAAACAAAGAACAGTCCATATATATATCACAGCTCCAACGCTATCCAGAGAGAGAGAATTCCTCCACACAATGTGTGTCAAATGAATTCTAAGTCTCTCCAATATATAGGATTCTTTGGGGGTGTGTGACACGTCCTTTAAGACATTTAAGTCTATATTTTATTCCAGGCCGACCTAGCACATAAGTGGAATAAATTCAAAGTACATGTTCTACTCATCCGATCGAGATGATCTTTAGATCAATCTTACACCTCTCCGAAAGAGGAATCCAATAAGAATATTCAGATCATCATCTGAGCAGCACAACTCGGAGTTTGGACCTAGTTGTCCAATTTTAACACTCCCTCTCAACTAGGGAGAACTCCGTCCACAAGTGCAATCCAAACATCGTGCGTCATCCCACTGTAACTTGCTTTGCTGGCCTCTTTATTTCAGAACAGAAGTGGGTCAGTCACAAAGACATCATTCCCGGCTGACAGACTCAGCCCAGAGGTCAAAACCTCTAACGGACTCACAAAGAGTCTCCAACCAACCCGAAGTTGGTTCATCTGACCCGAAGTTAGGCGGAGGTCCGAGACCTCACAAGACTTGATCCCAGATCAAGTGGTTGGACCATGCCATCCCAGATAGAGAGTAAGGCAATCTCTGATGCGTCCATCAATCTTTGCTACTAGTCTCTAGATTTTCCCACCTCATTGGCCAAATGAGAGGTACTTCCCATGAGTCCTGAACTCAATGGGTAGGATGCATACAGGGCACAAATAATGAGAGGTGAACCAACTCAATAATCACAATGGTGGGGTCCAAGCACACCAACAAGGTTTGGCAAGTCCAGCCTTGTGGTTGCTCATAGCTACGAGAAGTTGTCCCCAAAGCCCCCCCCCAGAGCTCCTCGAGCTCATTGTCCAATAGGACCCACATCATAGGGTCGTTCCATGATACCAAGTCTCTCACGGAGGGTTAGGAACTTGACCTTCCCCAGGGGCTTAGTGAGAATATCCGTGACCTGCTCATCAGTCCCTATGATCGAGCCTTACGGCGCCTCGCTGTACCATATCCCGGATAAAGTGGTACCAGCCATCAACATGCTTGGATCGATCGTGGAACCCGGGATTCTATGACAAATGAATCCCCCTCTAGTTATCACAAAGGATAACAGTGGCATCTAGCACATGCTCGAACAGCTCATTGAAGAGCTTTCGCAACCAAGTGACTTCACAACGGGTCATACATGCTGCAATGTATTTGACCTCAGTGGTGCTCAAGGCTACCGACTTTAGTTTCCTGCCCGAAGCAGATCTACATGTGAAGTAGCATCCAGATGTGCTCTTGTGATCCACCACACTGCCAGCCCAATTGGCATCAGTATATCCAAGGAGTGTCACGCTCCCGGTAGTGCATCTCAGCCCATGGTTTATCGTGCCCCGAGGATATCTTAGAAGATTCTTGGCACCAACCCAGTGAAAGTGATGAGGCTCAACCATCTGTTGACTCAAAGTGTTCACTGCAAAACATATATTTGGACGGGTGTTCACTAAGAACATCAGGGCCCCTACGAGTTGACGATACTCAGTAGGATTTGACAATACGAGCCCAACAGCGCTGCCACTCAACTTCTTGAAGTTGAGTTCCAACAGTCCACCATACCAAATCTTTCTAGAAGTTTCACAATGTATTTTCCTTGAGAAAGGAAAATCTTGCTAGGTCTCTGCCAGACCTCCAGGACTAGGAAATAGTGCATCAGTCCTAGGTTCTTTATCTCGAATTCAGCAACGAGCTCCCTCTTGCATTGATGAATGAGAGTTGCACCTGATGAAGACTCCATCCTTGCGTAGCAGCAAGGGCTATTATTGTTCGAATGGTGGTATATCGAGTCACAGTTGCAGGTGTGACATCATAGTCTATGCCTTCCTCATGGGCAACGAATCTTGCCTGAACTTTTCAGCACTTCCATTATATCCATGCTTGATTTTGAAGCGAGGTGACAACAGCTTTGATCTGTGGTCTAGGAAACATATCCCATATATCACCCTTGTATCCTTGCAGATTTAGATACTTTCCAGTTTCTTCAAATGTTCCAGGCTCATATTGTACTCATGGCAGCTAGATACTCCTAGTATTTATATGACTTCTCGGTTTTCTTCCCCCTCTGAAGCCATATGTCTTTGAGCCATGAGGATCTTCTTTTGTTCAAGAGTATATACAGAGATGTATTCTCCTTCTTAATGCCAGCTTCTGTCTCGAGAGAAAAACATCTATTTTTAAATGAGGGCATCTCAGACACCCGATTGGAAGGGAGTTTTATTCTCCCATAGTCAAAACCATCCAGGACCACAGTCTTTTGCTGAAGACTTTCAACAGCGTGTCTGAAAGCTGCAAAAACACATTTTACCATTACGCTCCAATGTGGGACTGCTACTGTCACATGCTTACTGCTACATAGGTGTATATCTATGTCACTGTCCAACAGGGAGAATATATGAACAAGCCTCAGCTTGTGTTAGAAGTCCTGTTATTCTGAGGGGGTCTGCTGGAGCTTCCTCAACCAGCCCTCTTTACTATGACTCACAGAACTAGAAATCCAAGCATGATTCCTTCTTTCATAATTCTGCACTTGAGAGCTTCATCTACTACAACTGACATCTCATCCAGCACTGCTTCTTATTTACAGATCTGCCCAAGACTTCAGATCTCAGTTCTGCGATTTTTCTCCTAGTTTTATAGATCTAGGAACTAATCATACAGATGTTAAAAGTTAAAACACAGAATTTAGCCTCCTTTATGTCAGTCCATGCAGATCCAGCACAGTCATAATGGTACTCCTGCTCATCAATGTTCCAGCCCCAATCATCCAACAGAATAAAACTAGACAAGGCACTTTTTAAGGTTACTGCCAATAGATTAAGTCCAGGTATATGCTGGTTCACAACCACTGTCACTAGACAACAGTATCATAATATTGTTCAATGAGGCACTGCACTGCCCCTCAAGTCATCAATATATGTTACATGTGTTCCTTTGTTCATCAAAGTGACCTGAATCTTCAAGACAATCCAGAGTTTTGAATGAAAATCTTATAGATGACTTCCATAGAAATGAATTTTGCTGATGATAATCAATAATTTGAAGTGAAAGTTTTATCAAACATATCAGAAAACTGTATATGATAATTATTTTCCAGGGACTGTCTAAAGGAGATGCTTAGTAATTCAAGGCTTTACTAAGTTTTTGTATACAGCTGTAAATTTCTGTTAGGGCATTAGCGGGTTGCATCATCCACTATCCAGTCATTGGACAGCCTTCAGAAGCTGCAGCCTAGGCAATGCAGGATGCCTTATGAATGGGCTGCTGGATTGTTCGTGGGCAACTACCTCATCCTTCTTGCCCAAAACACACCTTAAGTAAAACAAACTCCTTCCCTTGCATCCACGGTGACCTTGAAATGTGAGGAGGCACCTCTATTTTATTTTGTTCTTCAAAATGCCACCTACAGGCCTGTGACTTAGACATGAAGGTTTTCTTGCCCAGAAAACAATCTTCCAATACAGACTATCGTAGCTTCAGCGACCTTTGAATCCCAGACCAAACATAAAATGAGCATTAAAACGACATAGAACAGATCAAACTTACTTTTGGGCAGACGTTAACTGTTGTTGGTATCTAATCTGCATTTTAATGTTGTCTGGTGCAACTCCTTATCCGCACTTCTTTCAGACTTCTTCACATGATTATTTCACAAAGCCATCAACACATCTTTTCTTTATGCTTTGGGCAACTCTATAAGAAGTATCAACTGGTCATGAACAGACTTACAAACTGGAACACAGCACCAGTTTCAATCCTGGACGTGCCAAACCAGTCCTTTTGTACCCAAAGAATACAAAAAATAAAGAATTAAACCCTAAACTGACCGCATCATCGTCTACCATGATACTTCCTCTCATGCTTTCTTCTCCTTTTGCGTCTGTATTCTGAATCGGAATCAGAACTAGAACCAGAATCAGATTCGGAGTCACTCTCAGATGTGCTATTCCTCCGATGCCTTTTATTATTATGTTTCTTTCATCTCCTTCGCTCTTCTTCAGAATCGGACTCTTAAGGTGTTCCAGAAGAACTGGAATCGCTACCACTTGTTTCAGACTCAGAGTCTGACTCTTCAGTAGACATACTACTACTACTTGAAAATACGGATGCCTCACTTACACTGTTGTCGATGCTATCATCAGACTTTCGCTTCCATTTAGTCTTCTTTCTCTGGCTTTTGTTCTTGCTCGTGCTCTTGCTTTTGCTCTTCTTGTCGAGCCTCAGAGAGTCCGATCGACCAGACAGACCAGGTTGCAAGCCCAATTCATTTTGAGGATTGTCAGGGTTGTCCAGCTCGTACGGAACTGAAATTCTCATCTTCAGCTTTGGATTCTTGAGCTGTCGTGTTCAGGAGGGACGAGACATGTAAACTCTCTCGTTCTTACATTCGTAAGTCCAATGCCCAGACTGAAAACATTTCTGGCATTGCTGAGCCGCACCTCTAGATGAAGGTGTGGGTTTCAAGTCCTTCCTAACACCCAATTTCACAGCCTTCTCAGTACTCATCAAATACATCTTCCGCTTTGCTTCTTTCCGCTCCTGCCATCGACTGGACCCTTCTTCCTTCTAGCCATAAGCATTCACATTCCTTGTTGCAACAGCTGCTGCTCGTTCGGCTTGAGCACAGCTAAGACCTTTGGCAGCACTTCGTGCAGCAGCCTTGATTCGATCAACCGCTGCTTGTGTTGCTTCATCCTTATTGCTCGACATTATCTCAAACAAAAATAGACAAAACCCTAGTTTCCTGATTTAGAAGAAAATTCCACCTCTAGGACACAATTTCCAACTGGGAAGACCAAAATTAGGATTATCCACACCAAAATTCAATCAACGGAAGCAAAATAAAGGCCACTATCGACTGCTCGCCCAATTATGGTAAAAAAATTATCTGAGATACCTGCTGATTCGCGCTGAATTTGATTGATAAATCAAAATAATTGTCGAACAGACCTTTTCGTCCTTCTTTCTTTCAAAGATTGTTAAAATAGCTCAAATTTATGTCAGGTATTCCACAAATTTTAATCAGATATATTTGTCTCTACAAGTCTCTGCTAATTCTAGAAAGTAACTGCACCAAACTACGAATCACTCACTTCAGGCTACTGCCGCAGTTGAGAAACTCTTAAAAATCTGTAGTCTTCTATAACCTAAGACTTTTTTCTTTTCTTTTTTCTTTTCTTTTTTTTATTTTATCTAAATTCAATCGACCGGTCAAAAGACATTGACAACCCAGTGCATCTTTACGTCCAAAATTTAGAGATTAGCGAATGAACGAAAACAGGAAAAAAAAATTAGGCTTTGCATTAAAGTGGCTTGCGGCATTCTCTTTTAGAGATAGACCGCCCATAAGACAGTCCTTAATCAACATGCAATCTGCCCTCAAACACGATGGCAACCTTCTGTAACTGTAACTCAAATTGGGCTTCGTCTTCTCCAGGCTCTGATACCATGTTAATTTTTGCATATGTTCTATGCCATTTCAGATTAGGGCACAATATTGAAGAAGATAGAACATGCTAATACATCGATAGAAGACAAGCCAAAACAGAGATAAGAAATGGTGGCATTACGGCGATCAGCAGGATGCTTCTACTAGCAAAGTCTCCGATAGGTCATTCAGCCAAGCGTGTCACACATAACCCAGAACAACCCAAACAAAGAACAGTCCATATATATATCACAGCTCCAACGCTATCCAGAGAGAGAGAATTCCTCCACACAATGTGTGTCAAATGAATTCTAAGTCTCTCCAATATATAGGATTCTTTGGGGGTGTGTGACACGTCCTTTAGGACATTTAAGTCTATATTTTATTCTAGGCCGACCTAGCACATAAGTGGAATAAATTCAAAGTACATGTTCTACTCATCCAATCGAGATGATCTTTAGATCAATCTTACACCTCTCCGAAAGAGTAATCCAATAATAATATTGGGATCGTCATCTGAGCAGCACAACTCGGAGTTTGGACCTAGTTGTCCAATTTTAACAAAAGTTGAATCAAGCATAGAACATCTTCGAAAATTTACATGTTACCATAAGACTTATGTTGCCAAGTGAGGCTTTGCACTGGGCTTGCTAGGTTTTGTGGTAACAAACCTTATTTGCCAAGGATGCCAATTGAATGCATAATATAATACAGATAGCAAAATAAATTGTCTTTGAAGCAAAGATCTTATCTTTGGAATATGTGAAATATTTAGCTCATATTAAGTAAATATGTGGAAGGAACCTTTCTCTAAAAGCACAACAATCCTATACAAATAGGGCTTTACATTTTACTGTTCAGTATTCACATGCACCTAGAAGATATTTGGACAAGTTTACCCGTGTGATTTGGAAGATTATCCAGATCATTTGGAATGTTGTGACAAAATAAAGGACCTTAGAAAATGGCACACATCCTCCAAATCATACTATAGAATTGGCAATTACGAAGTGTGGAAAACATATTTAAATGTCTGAACATTACCATCCCAAAAACCCAACTCAGTTTCAATTATATAAATGATAAAGATGATGGTTGCTCCATGGTAATTCTAAACAATGGGTGGACTCTATCCTATACCGATTTGAACTCAATTCACAACATACAATTGCTTGCAACCACACATTTGTTGCTCCTGCTCTCAATCCATTAGATACACCAAGTAGCACCTGCTTTTGATTTAATAGCTATCTTCCAATTCTTTACTCAATCTGATGAGAAATATTTTCACACTTGGTTAAAAACAAGCCAACCAAATGCATGTCCCCAGCCAGAGATTTCGTGATCCATTTTTCCCCAGCCATAGCTTTCATGATCCATATGTCCCCAGCCAAAGCTTTCGTGATCCATATGTGTTAAATTTAGATAAACATGGAGTGTTCTATGCTTAATGCAAATTTACTTCAATCTTTCTTAGGCCCTATCCAATTTAGCAATCACATAAACATGAAAGTAAAATGTTGATAGAACACAATAATAGATCAACAGAAGACAAGCCAATAATATAGATCAAATTTTACAATTCTTCTTGTCCAACAAGGATATAGGATATTGTGCGTTACGGCAGTCAACAGGATGCAGCAGCCAACAAAGTCTTTCTTAGATCAGCCAACCCTCCAAGTGCCACACACAGCGCTCAAAGACAGCTCATCAAAAGTCAACATTGGTCAACCAAAAGTCAACGCATGACACTCAACACTGTAGAGTTAGGGATTCGGTCTCCTTTTTCCTCGATATTTGTGCCCAGCTGTACAGCCTACAAAAATTGGATTTCCAGCAAAGAGTAGAGGTCAAACGGTCAAGGGTTGACCACGGTCAACGCTTGTCAACGCTCAGCGAAATAGCCCTAAACAGATCCGCAAATTTTCCTCAGCTTCAACTCCGCACGTGAAGGAAAGAGGCCTCCAAAGGCTATCGAACCAATCAGATCACAATGAGAGAATGTGTGAAGAGTTGATGAGCAAATGACCTTCAAGTCTCTCCAATTTATATCCATAAGTGAGGGTGTGTGACACATCTATTAGGCTTGTGGGCCTACATTACAAATCTGGCCGACCTTGCACATGTGTGGAAAATAAAATCAAAATATATGTTCTGCTTATCCAAACAAGATGATCCTTGGATCAATCTTGCACCTCTCCGAAAGAGGAATCCAACAAAAATATGATCATCATCATATGAGCAGTGCAACATGCAATTTGGACCTAGTTGCCCAAAATCAACACTCCCTCTCAACTAGGGAAAACTCCATCTGTCAACCTATGCCATCCATCAATATCATCGTGTACTATCATCTAGCATCGTGCGTCATCCTGCCGTAACTTGCTTTGTTCGCTCTCGTCAAAAATAGAACAAGGAGAGTGAGTCACAAAGACATCACGCTCTGCTGACCCAAAGTCAGTTTAGAGGTAAGAAGCTCATCAGACTTGATCCCAGATCAAGGTGTTGGACACGTGCCATCCTAGACATAGAGAGCATGGCAATCTCCGATGCGTCCATCGGTTTTGATATTGGTCTCTATCCACATTTCCCACCTCATTGACCAAATGAGAGGTACTTCCCATGAGTCCGAAACTCCATGGGTAGGATGCGTGCGGGGCATAGATCAAAGAGAGGTGAACCAACTCAATATTATAACAGTGGGGCAGAAGCACAACAAGGTTCGGCAAGCCTAACCCCATGTGTGCTTATAGCTCCAAAAAGCTATCCCCAAGCCCCCTGAAGCTCCCAGAGCTCATAGTCCAACTCAAGCAGGACCCTCATAATAGGGTCTTTCCACGATTCCAAGCTTCTCGCGAAAGGTTAGGAACTTGACCTTCCCCAGGGGCTTCGTGAGAATATCCGCGACCTGCTCATCAGTTCCTAGATGATCGAGCCTTATAGTGCCATGCTACACCATATCCCAGATAAAGTGGTACCTGATATCAATATGTTTGGATCGATCGTGGAACACGAGATTCTCAAAAAGACGAATCCCACTCTGGTTATCACAAAGGATAACGGTGGTATCTAACACATGCCCAAACAGCTCACTAAAGAGCTTTTGCAACCAAACAGCTTCACAACAGGCCATACTCGCTGCAATGTATTCGGCCTCAGCGGTGCTCAAAGCCACCTACTTTTGCTTCCTGCTCATCCAAGATATCGAAGCAAAACCCAAGGTGAAGCAACATCCAGATGTGATCTTGCGATCCACCACACTGCCAGCCCAATTGGCATCAGTATATCCATGGAGTCTCAAACTCCCGGCAGTGTATCTCAGCCCATGGTTGATTGTGCCCTGAAGATATCTCAATAGATTATTGGCACCAATCCAGTGAATGTGATGAGGCTCAACCATATGTTGACTCAAAGTGTTCACTGCAAAACATACGTCCGGATAGGAGTTCACTAAGAACATCAAGGCCCCCACGAGTTGTCGATACTCGATGGGATTTCCCAGCTCGGGCCTAGCAGCGCTTCCACACAACTTCTTAAAGTTGAGTTCCATCGGTGTCGACACAGACTTACAATCCACCATGCCAAATCTCTCCAGCAGCTTCACGACATATTTTCCTTGAGAAAGGAAAATCTTGCCTGGCCTCTACCAGACCTCCAAGCCTAGGAAGTAATGCATCAGTCCTAGGTCTTTCATCTCAAACTCGGAAATTAGCTCCCTGTTACACTAATGAATGAGAGGGTCGGCACCTGTCAGGAAGAGATCATCCACATAGAGAACTAGAGTGAGAGGCCTTTCTCTATCAACCTTAAAGGTTTGGATCAGCATTACTTCGAGTGAAGCCCAGGTTCATCAATTAGTTATCTATCCTCTCGTACCAAGCCCTGGGGACTTGCTTCAACCCATAGAGGGCTTTCTTCAACCTGTATACATAGGTGTCTCTATCTTGGACTTCGAACCCAAAGGTTGCTCCACATACACCTCTTCCTTTATAGAACCATGCAGAAAAGCAGTCTTCACATCCACCTGATGGAGACTCCATCCTTGCGTTGCAACAAGGGCAATAATAGATCGAATGGTGATATGGCGAGCCACAGGTGTAATTATATCATCATAATCTATGCCTTCTTTTTTAGAGAAGCCTCGGGCAACAAATCTTGCCTTGTACTTTTTAGCACTACCATCAAATCCATGCTTGATCTTATAGAGCCATTTCGAGGTGACAACAGATCTGTCCTCTGGTCTCGGGACCACTTCCCATACATCATTTTTCATAATGGACTCATATTCTTCGTGCATAGCATCCTTCCAAACTTGATGCTTTACGACTTCTTCAAATGATCCAGGCTGAGATTGTAAAATTGTACTCATGGCTGCTATATACCCTTGGTATCTATTCGGCTTCTTGCTTTCACAGAATGCCCCCCCATGGGCAATATGTCTCTCAGCATCTTCGAGAGTATCCCTGAGCCATGAGGGTCTTCTCTTATTTGAAGAAGGTGGATCAATAGGATCCATAGGTCCTTCAACATCGGGCATCAATTCATCCTTCGGCTCTTCCTGCTTCCTTGCTTCTTCACCTTCTTTGTCTTCCTTGGAGCTAGAAGATTTTTCACTTTCTTAAGGGCAGCATCTTCATTGAAGGAGACATCGTGGCATATTTCCACTTCTCTTTGACCAGGCACATAGATTCTATATGCCTTTGAAGTTTCATTGTAGCCCACAAACATTCCCTTCTTTCCAGAAGCATCCAACTTGCTTCTCTTTTCTTTCAGCACATGAAAGTAAACAGGGCAACCAAAAACTATAAAATGAGAAACATCAGGTTTCTTACCAAAGAAGACTTCTTCGGGAGTTTTGGAGTCCAGAGTGGAATGTGGGTATCTATATTGAACGTACACAACAGTGTTCGCAGCTTCTCCCCATAGAAACTTCAAAAGACCTTGATCACATAGCATGGCACGGACAGCTTCCACAATGGTCTTGTTCTTTCTTTCAGCAACACCATTTTTCTCAGGAGTATACGCAATTGTGGTCTCCCTCTTAATACCAGCTTCTCTGCAAAATTCATTTGACTCATACTCGATCCCATTGTCGGTCTTCAAAACTTTGATTCTCTTCTCGGTTTGATTTTCCACCAAGGCCTTGAAGGTACGAAATCATTTGAATGCTTCATCATTCTTCTTCACGAAATATATCTAGGTCTTGCGGGAGAAGTCATCTGTAAAAGTCATGTAATAGGAACATCCTCCCAAGGATGTCACAGGCAACATACCAGATAAAGCAGAATGTATCAATTGCAAGGTATCAGTTGTCTTTGTGACACTAGAAGGGAATGGTCCCCTTGTATGCTTCCCTTCGGCACAACTCTGACATATAGCTTCATGATCATCCATAAATTTGGGCATCCCTGTCACCACCTTCCTTGCTTCGAGAAGGGCTTTGTAATGAAGGTGTGCAAACCTCCAGTGCCATAACTCTGTTTGAAGAGTTGTATCACATGACATAGCCCCCAATGGACTTCCTCCAACCTGGTAGAGTGTATCAACTCTAAAACCAATAGTAAGAGCTTCCCTGAAGTTCTTTTTCCAGATGCGTACCTTTCCATCAACGAATGCCACCTTGAACCCTTTGTCTTCCATTGCCGAAATAGACACAAGGTTCTTCTTCAAATCAGGTATGTACAACACATCTTGTAAACGGAGGACTTGACCTTGAGATAGATGAAGGGTCACAGCCCATGTCCCTTTCACGGGATAGGTGGCATTATCTCCAAGGATAATTTCTAGATTTGTATCCTTCTCAATCAAATCGGCGAGGGCTTCTTCATAGCCAGTGAGGTGCCTTGAAGCACCATTATCAATCAATCAGACATCCAGGGTGTCGAGAGGAGATGCAGCAGAGAGGGCAGATAAAAGAACAAATCCATTTCTCTTATTATCAACAACATTAGACTCATCATGCCTGGAATTTCTTGACCTCTTGAAAGGTTGCCCATTTCCACTACGATCAGAGGGAGCCTTCCTTTTTCCTTTGAACCTGATGTTCCTTTGATTGCCATTCCCCCTGAAGTTGTTGTTGTCATCATCCCTGTGAGAGTCCCTTCTATTAGGGCACTCTCTTGCATAGTGACCAAACTTGTTACAAGTGTAACATCTTCCCTTCCTTCCTTTGGGCCCCGCTCTTCCATGGTTTTGATTTCTCAGACCTCCATTGTTCCTCTTCTTTGCATTAGCGGTGAAGGCAGAATGATCTCTCTCCATCATTCTTGTCTCCTCTTGAGTGCATCTCGTCAATATTTCATCAAAATCAAGAATCACATTATTATTAAGAATAGTGGTATTGAATACATATTAATCAACGGGGAGACCTCCAAGCGCAATGAGAACCATCTCTCGATCAACTATTTCTTCTCCAATAGCTAGAAGATTGTTCTTGATTTCAGTGAGCCTCATAAAATAGGATTGAATGGATTCATCCTTGTCCTTCTTGATATTCTTTAATTGATTCTTGAAGAAAAGAACTTGATTAGCATTGCTAGCCCTGAACATGCTAACCAACTTATCATACATCTCTTTAGATGTGCTCAGCTCATAAATGTAAGCAACCAAGTGCTTATGAATAGAATGTCGGATAATCATCTTTGCTTTGATTTCCCCTTTTCTATACTTTGTCTTTGTGGCAGCAGGTGCATTTGATGGAGGCTCTTGAATCTTCCCCTGCACATAGTCCATGACATCTTGATCTTCTAGTGCCAAATCCAAGGACATCTTCCATACATGATAATCAGACTTATCAGTCAATTTATCATCAGACTTGAAACCTTTATAGGTTGAGGAGGCCATTGGTCCTTGATACGATTTCTTCTAGCTAGGGCTTTGTCTTCACCTCAACTTTGATCCCATGTTAAATTTAGATAGACATTGAGTGTTTTATGCTTAATGCAAATTTACTTCAATCTTTCTTAGGATCCAATTTCGCAATCACATAAACATGAAAGTAAAATGTTGATAGAACACAATAATAGATCAACAGAAGACGAGCCAATAATATAGATCAGATTTTACAATTCTTCTTGTCCAGCAAGGATATAGGATATAGGATCAGATTTTACAATTCTTCTTGTCAACAAAATGCATCAGCCAACAAAGTCTTTCTTAGATCAGCAAACCCTCCAAGTGTCACACACACAACCCTCAAAGACAGCTCATTAAAAGTCAACGTCGGTCAACCAACAGTCAATGCGGGACAGTCAACAGAAAGCCAATGCTGCAGATTTAGGGCTTCGGTCAAAATGCTCCTTTTTCCTCGATTTTTGTGCCCAACTATATGGCCTACAGAAATAGAGTTTCAAGCAAAGATTGGAGGTCAAACGGTCAAGGGTTGACCATGGTCAACATTGGTCAATGCTCAGCAAAATAGCCCTAAACAGATCCGCAAATTTTCCCCAGCTTCAACTCCGCACGTGTGAAGGAAAGAGGCCTCCAAAGGCAATAGAACCAATCAGATCACAATGAAAGAATGTGTGATGAGTTGATGAGCAAATGACCTTCAAGTCTCTCCAATTTATATCCATTAGTGAGGGTGTGTGACACATCTTATAAGCTTGTGAGCCTACATTCCAAATCTAGCCGACCTTGCACATGTGTGGAAAATAAAATCAAAATATATGTTCTGCTCATCCAAACAAGATGATCCTTAGATCTATCTTGCACCTCTCCAAAAGAGAAATCCAATAAAAATATGATCATCATCATATGAGCAGTGAAACATGGAGTTTGGACCTAGTTGCCCAAAATCAACAATATGTCCCCGCTTTCATGACCATACAGTTCCATAATACATAGTTGGGGTTAAGAAGAAATATGGTGAAAGTTCAATGAAAAGAATTATTGGCATCAAACAATGAGAATAAAAAATTAATAGGTTGAAACGTTGCTATTGATATTTTACTATCATTGATTGGTAATGTGATTGCTTAATTATGCAGTTAAAAGTAACAGACAAGCTTACTAATGGATCTACAGAGAAGCCCCTGAATAAAGATGTAGTGGCACGGCACGGGAATACAGAACCATCATGTCAGCCAATATAAATAGATATACTCGACCATCTATCATTAAGGATGCAAATAAATTAAAACTGATCAAACAATGACAACAAAGAGACATGAAACTGGTTGTTGTAATGGACTCTCATGACATGCACTGTTTCATATTGAGACATTGACAAGGAAGGAAACTGGATACCAAAATGTAATATGTATTATGACCAGCCTAGATCCATATTAACTCTGGAGCTACCAAGCGCCAAGAAGGATCAAACCTTGAGGTGCAAACCTCTTTTAGAGTGAAAAGAGATTTGATCCCTCTCAGCTCTTGGTAGATCCAGAGTTAGGATGGATCTAGCTGGTTTAATTATTAACCTTTAAATAGGCTACATTAGAGAAGAATACCATGGGAAAAACCATGGGTTGGACTCTGAAAATGTTTTTATTTTGTTTTGTTTTATTTTAACCAAGCCAAAATGTTAAACATTACAACATCTCTACCATACTAAGCTGGAGAGCGCCTCTCAGCGCTGCAATTAAAAAGCTTCTGACGAGAATAATAACCATAACATAGATAGGTCTATAGATGGATGGCAACTATTGTCTTGATGCAAGACCACGAGAACATTAACATATACCGTATAGAACCTCTTGTTAGAGTTTACTTTTTAATCCACTAAAAAGTAGTTTACTGCAAGAAAAAAACCACAGTTGATAAAATGTCTGAAGGAAAATTATCTAACCATTGATCGATAGATAGACTGATAGATTTTTCCACAGAGTTAGATAGATTTAGATACACGTAGACTGGTATGGAGATAAAAGAAAAAACTTTTAAATCAAACAAGAAAATAGACGTCCTTCACCTTGATTTACATTTAAAATGTTCATTGTGAGATTTTCAAACTTACACTAATTGCTCAGGAATGTCTTTCAAGGAATAAAGCGGTGGTATAAGCATCATCAGATCATCTTGCTCTATGTCAATAAGACTGCCTTTATCTGAGACATGTCAAACAACGAACCAAGAAATCAAGTCCTGGATATGTCAGATCATAAATTTTATTGACATGTAATGAACAAAAAGAAGTATATGTGAACTGGATATTGCATACGGAAATAACAGAATGACAGTACCACACTCAGCTTCTCATTCAACCCATCAAAAGTCTTGAGATCTTACCAAAACGTGGATCAATGCGCTTCTTTTTCTTTTTCCTGGCTGAATCAGCATGAGCAGCCAGTACATACTGATAGTCTACCATTCCTGCACAAGCAATAGGGATAACACGAGGTCTTTTCAATATTTTAATTTTTCAGCTCAAATGACAAAGATATCAAGTGATGGCTACCTTGTAGGCCTAATAGCATATTCAAAACACTCGGGAATGCAGCTTGCAGAGAAAATTCATGAATGAAATTGCATTTAACATAATAAGAGACTTAAAAAGGTTAGACTGGTGAACTAAAGCAACTATCTACTCTCACCATCAAACGTGTATGCATGGTCAACTCTTGCAACTAGATCAGCTCTTAGCTCCTCACTTGTTGGCATTTCAATTTGTGAGGAATCCATTCCCTCAATCTCTGGAGTAACATGTTTCTTTGGACTCTCTGGAACAAATGTCTCCGATACAAGAGTCAGTGTATCAGCCCCTCCATCAATAGACATTCCATTTGTCTCGCAAGAAGAAAAGGTGGTTTTTGAACAAGAAGCAGGCACATCTTCTATGATTTTTCTCTTCGATATACGTAATAACAAATAGTTACTGTGGCGAAGCTCCCCAAATGCAGGATGAGAATAAGGATCTTCTGGGCGAAATTTAAGTTCAATATAATTGGTATCTGAAGACCGTGCCTGAAACATGGGAGCCTTTTCAGTACTCCTCACAACTTCTTCACAACTTCATCATTTTCAAGAAAAGAAAAAAAATTCATCAAGAACTTAACAAAATATTTTGACCAGAAACATCCCCTCCACTGTGTGCGGTTTGCCAGACAAGACTATTGATTATATTGAATATTGTTGATGTAGACTTCAAGAAATAATATATTTTGACTAGACATATCCCCTCCACTGTGTGGGGTTTGCCAGATGTGTCTAGTTATTATATTGAATATTGTTAATTTAACCTTCAGGCAAATTATAATATGGTGCTGGCAAGATACCAGCAAACCCTATTCTTCACTTAGTGTGAGGATGGGTAGAGCTTATTTCTGGGTTTACTGTCTGTAAAAAGGTGGGTTCCCCTTATTAAAAAAAATCTATAACTAGATATGACTGATAGCATAGCTACTGTGGACAATCATACAGAAGCTTTTACAAGTTCAACCTAGTTCATTGAGATGTTAATTTTTAACAACTTAGTCACAGAGAGTAGGGATATAACTCATATGAAATCTAGAAAATCTTCTTGGTTGCTGCTGCTCGCACTCTTGCTGCTGCTTATTGGTGAAAAAAAACAGTGGGAGGGTAGGGGATTTGTAGAGTTCAACTCGAGTTGTTTTTCGTGTGTGATGTTCTTTATTTTGTTGCTTTTAGGAATTTTTTTTCTTTTGTAAACATTTATTTTTCTTCTTAGAAATATTATGCGAGCCAAGCGCAGCCTACTTTGCTATGTGACACATTGTCTTTACAAGTGTTTCATAGCTGGAAATATCCAGGAAATGGATTGTTGAGAAGAAATTCTAAAATGTGACAGGGCAATTATATCAATCGCATTTTACAAAGTCATTTTTTCCACCTACGAGAAAATCCCATTGGTATGTCCTAAACATAGCAACAAGTCTGAAGGGTAATACATAATGCGTGGATTCCAGCCAAATATCCACTTATAAGTTCTTGTCTCACAAAATTATGAGTGAAAGGGAGAAATGAATCTCGAATCCTGACTTCTTCTTTCACACAATTATGTTGTTCCCAATCTTGTCTTTCAGAGAATTGCCCATTCGAGATCCAGTTTCCATTAAATCAAAATATTGCTTGAATATAACATCTCGAACTCAAATGTCGTGTAAATGTCGTCGGATTTTTAAGCAAATGAATAAAGAACGACGCGGTCTCACCTTAGCAATTCCTTCGGTACCTCCGAGGGTTTCGATAGCTCAAGAAATGGAAGAAGGATAACCGGGGTAATTTACAGCAAAATATGTGGTGTCTGGTATCACTCCCGACACGCTTCCGTCCTCAATTACTCCCATTTCTGCACCATTCACAACACGTTGTGACGCTTAGAACCCTGCATAAACCCTCTTCAAGAAACGTTGGGCTCGGATTTGGCCTGCAGTCCGTTCTTTTTCAAGTTACTTTGTACTTCCATAGGCAATTCGCGCACTCTGCATATGACGATCAAACATCCACGAAATAGCGCTTAGCATGTTATATGTACATTCGCTTTCAAATAATGATCTGGATAATTTCTCCTGAAGGTCGAATCCGGGTGGTTAATGTCGGGGGACAACTTAGCAGCTCTTGGGATGAAATATGACGCGTTTTAGCATGGAAGCCCACGTTCAAAACTCCCGTCGCCACAAAATTATTTTCTTTTTATATAAATATATGACTTAGTAGGCGGCTCATATATATATATATATATATATGACTTAGTTGATGTTAGGGTGCATTCACATTAATGTTACACTCTTTTGTCCAAAGTGCCAAGTGCACTCACGTTATCTTAGAATTTGTATATGTTTTTATAATTAATTTTGTAATTTTGTTGTAGGGTAAGAAAATAATCTTTTCAAATTTGAGTTTGGTATGTCAAACTGTGTAGCAATCAAATCTTATTTAGGTCTACTTAAGTCTAGTTGGTTGGAAACCGTGTAGCAATCAAATCTTATTTAGGTCTACTTAAGTCTAGTTTGTTGGAACTGTAGAGATTTTTTTGGAGGGGATTTGGGATAGTGCCTATTACAGAGGGTAGAGACATAATTTGTCTCACAAAAACTCATGAATATGATGGCTGCAAAACTCGTGTGTTTGACGGTTATTTGAAGTTAACATTTTGGAACGAGGTAGCAAAAAATGGCAAAGGGTACGAAGGAATATTGATTTTAGTGAAAGAAAAAGGATGTTGTCACATTCGATTAGCAAAAGAAGATACAAATAAGGTAGTATTTATGGTTCAGAATAACAGAGAATGAGAACCACATAAGAATTGCAACATGTTATTTTGTGCCTCAAGCATCAAAAACTTACAAAAATAAGGGGTTGGACAGCAAAGATCTGTATGCAACGTAAAAGCAAGATATTGTCGCATATTCTCAGTAGGGAGAAGTTCTTTTAGTGGGAGATTTCAATGCTAGAACAACAAATCAACAAGCTAGTATTATTTGTTGCAAAGAGGATCACAATCTTATTTGGCTCATTGAAGGGAAGAATCATCAATGATTGAGATGTTAGAAGACAACAAAGTTAGTAATCGTTTTGGAGAGGAGTTGTTTATGTTGTGTAGTGCTTTCAAATTAATTATCTGCAATGGTATAGATAGATGGAAAAGGTCTCGGAACTTCACTTGCAACACATACAATGGGGCAAGTGTCGTTGACTATGTTATTTCTTCACACAGCTTAATAGAAAGGATAGATGAAGTTAAGATTGGAGAGCATATTTGGCACTTAAAATCATACCATAACCCAATTTATATAAAACTATCTTGGTTAGAAGAAATGCAACATAGGAGAAAAACTCTATGTTCTCGACAATCGATATTAAGGGGAAAAATTCTTCTAACACAAGAAAATTGCACTAATCTTCAAAACAATGCTAGAGAGATAAATTCAGAAGTAGAAAACTAGTTCCCAAAGCCTCAACAGTCATGAGCTAACAAATATAATTCAAGGTGAACTTGAGAAGTACAAAAGAGCAAAAAATAGGAAATCGGAATCAAAATGTTTTCCTGTGAATGCTTGGTTCGATGAGGAATGCAAAATGGCAAGGAGAACCTTGAAAAAGACAAGTGAGGAGGAGATGAATATAAAGTTATATAAGTATATTTTAAAAAGGAAAACAAGACGAGTTCGTGCAAACAAGGCGAGAAGAGTTAATATATCTAAGCAAGAATAACCCAAAGCTTTTTTGGCAGGAACTTCAACCAAGGAAGAAAAAAATTGACAATAATATTACAACCAATCAGTGGTTTGACTATGCAAGACAGCTCTATGAAAAAGAATTATAGGTTGAGCCTCCTCTAAGGATCAACACAACTACAAAGTTTTTCACATTACAGGAGGTGGAGGCAGTAATTAAAAAGTTGAAAATAGGGAAGGCAAAGGACTTGGTTGAACTTAAAGTAGAATATATAATGTGCAGAATGAACATTCTGGCACCACACGTCACGGAAATATTCAACAACATCATTCAGGAAGGATTCCCAATATATTGTACAACTAGTCTAGCAATACCCCTTTTTGAAAGTGCATACATTACTAATCCTTCCAACTATGGAACCATTATGATCAATCCTTTGTTTGCAAAGCTTTTCAGCGGCATGGTAGAAAATAGAATTAGTAAGTGGGCAGAAGTAAAATAAAAGAGGGCAAAATGGCAAGCCATTTTTAGGCCGAAGCATTCTATAATAGAGCATGGTATCACACTGAGACACAATATTGAAAAGATTTGTGGGGGGCAAAAAAAAAAGTATTTTGTTGCTTTGTTAACTTCAAAAAGGTATTTAACACGGTCCCTAGAGATAAGTTGTGGCGTAGAATGGATGAAATTGAAATTCCTTTGCATTATAGAGTCGTTGTCCATAGGCTTTATGAAGAGGTGAAAGTCAAAATTAGAACCTCATCAGGCATTTCAGAAAGTTTTATAAGTGACATCAGAGTCAACCAAGGTTTCCCTTTATCCCCTACCCTTTTTTGTTTATATATTGATAAATTGGAAGAGTAGCTAAATCTGCAAGGTGGGGATGGTGTTTGGTTGGGGGAGTTTGTTATAAAGCTTATTTTATATGCTCATGACCTTGTATTGATTGTTAAATCAACTCATGGATTACAGATGCACTTATATGCCCTTGAGCATTTTTGTAAAGCAGTGGGATGCAAGTCAATACCAGTAAGACCAAAATTATGGTTTTCTCTAATTAAATGAAGCAGAGTCAGCATACGTTCTTCTTTAAAGGCAACATTCTTGAAGAAGTAAATGAATACAAGTACGTCGGGATCAATTTCATCAACAAGCTTAATTAGTAGGACTGCAGAAAGAAGAGAATTTTAGGAGGGTAGAAATCATTATATGCACTTCAAAACACATGTAGAGAGGCAGAAATGTCGGATTGGAAAACGATTAAAGGGCTTTTTGGACTCCTATTTTGTCGAGTGATATTATATGGGTGTGAACTGTGGGCTAGTAGCATCCCTGTTTCAAAATGGAAACAAATTGAGAAAATCCAAAAACACTTGATCATGAGCAAGTTCAAAATAAAAAGTTTGGTTCCTTATGAGATAATTTTGGGTGAAACAGGTCAACAGAGTCTTGGATAGATGGTGATCGGATGCTCTGTTAAGGCACTCCTTGATGTGAAGTCGCGTTCAATTGCCCGCCCCGATCAGTATGATATATTGGACATGTTGAAGATGTAATCTTGCCAAGCTTACAAAAAAATGTTGGTGAAACAAGAGCAACTCCCATCGAAGCAATTGTTATGGTGCGTCTTATAAGGTATCTAAAAAGAATTGAGAAAATGGGAGTAGGTAGATGGCCAAAATTTATCTTCAACGAAGGCATGAGTGAACGAAAGAAATCATGGATGAGACAAAACAACAAATGGATGAAAAATTTGAATATCACTTCAATGCTTGTCCCACAAATAGCAAGGAGTTACAAAATTTTGTTATGGAGAAGTTTCGTAAACGCAATATGGGGAAAAGAGTTGGGTAGAAAGAAGTGTTATGTTTAGGAATTCAACCCCACTTCTGATCTCCAACAAAAAGAGTACATCGGAGCTAGCATTCTATGGAGAGAAAAGATTCTTATTGCTCGATTAAGAACTAACTCACATCAACTTTGGTGTGAAACGGGACGGTGGAAGAGACCTAAAGAAGCTTGGGAAGAACGAGTGTGTACTTTTTGCATTTATGGAGCAGTGGAATTGGAAAAGAATTTTATTTTGGAATGTGATGCTTTCAAAGACATCAAGGACAGCTATGGCAGTATCTTAGCATCAATTCCTTGGCATTGTCTTTTTAGTGAGGGGACGGTTAGAAGGTTGGGTCAACTCATCAGCAATTTGAGTAAGAAAAAGATTGAATTGAAAAAGGCAAAAAACAGGGAGGTTGGTAGTCTCATGGACTATTTTTAGTCTCGTGGACGTTAAAAAATCATTCGTTTGGGTGGTTTTTCAAAACTTTCCTATTGCCCCTCATCAACTCAATCCAAGTATGAAATTTATTCTTTTCAATAACTAGTTGTTATTCCTCATCACTGGTATTCAATACTTTATTCAAATTTTAGGTAAAATGAGATTTAGTCTCGTCCATAATTTTTAATTTATCGACTTTCACTTATGACATGCTTCTTTTTCTAGGCTTATTTGAGGAATAAATTTCTGAATGACAGACACTTAACAAAGATTTACCTTCACAATTTTGCTAGTTACAAATCATGACATTGACCATAAAAACTTATCCTTTTCAAGGGAATGATTAATTCTCAATGGTTTTCCAATCCCTTGAGTTCTCTCTCATCACCCCCTGCCTTATTAAAATTAATGAGTGAGCCAAGTGGCAACATAATATTCAAAGAAGCAACAATTATCAATGGGTCATTAAAACTATAAATCATGCACATGAGATTCAACATGTCATAGAGTTCTTTCTTGGTTTTGAAAACCTATATTTTCTTTAACTATTTCTTTTATATTTCTTACTTTATTTGAGGAAGTGGGGTTTTTTTGGGAGGGGTTTATTTCACATATGTTCATGATGTGAGTCAATCCTTGTCAAATGCACCTCCAAAGGCATGTTAAGCACCTTACCTTCTAAAGGAATCTCATCTCATGTGCCCTTAAAATAAATGCAACAAGCCTCTCCATATCTCTTTATTTCCACTTCAAAGTGAATAAATGTATTGAAGCCCCTTAACCATCGTTCATTATGGCATAACATAAATAAGTCAAATGAGTCAATTAGGCTGATCTCAAGTGGTCGATCAGAATTGTTGTTATCTCCCCCACCCAAATTCAATTCTTTATGATTAACATGGTGATGAGAAATATTGTTATAATGGTTAGGTGCCTATGAATATTGTTGTATAAGCCCTCACACTCACCCTCGAGCTAAGAAATATGATAATTTCCCTTGAAAAATAAATATGTCAGATGAAAGGAAGGAACCATGGAAACTTGAGTTGATGGGTAGGAATAAATTAAGTTTTGTTCATTGTGAGAGAGAAATTTGTTGGACAAAGGGAGAGGACACGCTTTTATTCTCTTGACTGACTATGTCAAGAGGGACAGGAACCTTGTAGGACTTGTGGTTTTGACTTCTTGAATTGGAAAACACTTTTGTTTCTTTATGGATGATGGCTATTATCTAATAATTATGTGCATTAGGATAATTAGAGAATCATAATATCATAAATAATAGCGATAGATCATTCAATTTATGCTTGTCTTTTTCATTAAGACTTGACTTGTTAATTAGCACACTACCACGATAATACAAAAAGAAAAGAAGAAAATGACCAAAAGAATAACAAGTAGCTTTATTGTGAAGGTGAATCAAAACCAAGCACAAAAGGCATGAGATAAAGTAAGCCTTCTCTTTCATCAAAGGTTAGTTATCTTTCCTCATGCCTTTTGAATGGAAAATAAGGCTTCATTACTTCTTGTTGCATTTGAGAGAGATATTTTACATCTACATGCACATGACCTCAAGATGAGTTGGCAAGGTCAAATTTAACTAAGCTCCTTAAGGTCAATGGGTATTGATCCCATATTTGTGTTACATGGCTGTGACAATTTTAGAGTCGTTATCGAGGAGATTAGATAAAAGTTGCATGATTATATATAAAGATCATATAATCCACTAACATACCTCAAGATAAATGGTTTGTGAGTCTGAGGCATGATAAGTATTTCAACTAATTAATAATATTCCTTAATTAGAAGGTAAGGTTCTCCTTATTTATTGACCCCCCCCCCCGCATACACACACTTCAAACATTATACCAAATAAGAAAGCATAAACACCCTTATTTTTATGAATGAGAAGAATTGGGACTTTACTAGATTGACCTTCCCTCCTCACTTCCTGAAGCATTAACTTACCTTACTGAAATGATTGGATGATAGTTTAGTTTCTCCTTTCATATTTCTCACACTTGTGAAAATTTGGCTAACCCTGAATCCTATTGCAACATCTGGAATTAATTCTCCTAATTGTTAAATTAATTCTTAACAATTTATTTACAATTTTCTACGACAAACACTGAATCAATCAAAATGCAACCTACACAAATAAAATGTGGAAGAAAATAAATGTTGGAAGAAATATAAACACACACACAAAATAACACTGTTATTTTTGGATGAAAGTCCCTGAAAAAACCCAACTTGGGAAAACCAATGCATCAGCTGAGGGTTTTAATATTATGCAACAATGAAATATCTGAGTACAACTGGATGCCTAAACTAGTAATCCTACAAAGAAAAACTGGCAAGAAAATCTAGTGAGGAAATTCTTCACTCCACAGGAGAATTCGAGCAGTGACCTCAGCTCGAAATGGAGCCATCCAAACTGCCTCTGCGCAGTCTCTATGTCACCCTCACGTAGTCTCTGCGTCACCTAGCATGGAACTATGTCACCTTAAGTTGTCTTGTCAACTCCTGATCGAGAAATTGACTCTCCTGGCCTCTAGACCTTCTGCCCAACTTCTAGCACTAAATCACTACTTCTCCTCCAACAAATATGAATTTCCCACTGAAGCTACTGCGTTGTCCTTGTGTCAGCCTCACTGTGGCATCTTTGCCTCTCTGCAAATGCTCTCACCAGATCTGTAACTCCTCCTCCGACTTCATTGTCTATGCCCCTCTCTCACTGCTTCAACCTCACTGAATCTCCCTCCAACAACAAAACACTGCTACTCTGGAAATCGATTTCCCAGTAAAATCGAACTGCTAAAGTGTTTAAGTGATTTCTCCAAGCCCCATCGACTTCTTCTTATAATCCTTCACTGAGCCTTCAATGGCCCAGATTAGATCTTAATCAATGGATAAGATTAACTAGAAATTGATCCATGTGAGTCTCTAGAACATTCACACCATGAATTAATTAATTATGATTAATTAATCATGTTCCCTAAGTTTACACTTAGGAAATATTTAAAAACTCACTAATAATCTAATTAAGTCGTCTCTAGGTGGAATTTACATAAATGATTTATGGGTTTTGGAGAACTCATGTATTCTAGCCTCTCCGCAAAATTTCAAGGCTAGAACACACCCAATAATACAAAATCTAACACTCCCTCTTAGTGAGGAATGTGTTATAGTACTGTTGCACCTCTGGTAGAAATACTCTGCTTCTGCGCTATCTCCTGTCACGCGAATGATGTATGGCTACTGCTGCCCACCAACCACTGCACAACTCTGATATGCGTTGCATCTGTGTTGTTGCTGACCCTACTGAATTGCTACCAACAGTGCATCTGCACTGCAACTTTGTTTCATTTTTTATTGTTGTAACTGCAACATCTGCAACTGAGTAATCATCTAAAATACTAAACCTACTATGCTCAGTATGATGCATATTTCACCCGAGTTATGACTGATACTAGTATATGTGATGTCATTGAAGGCTTTGCACTACTGCTAACTGTACACCGTGCCAACTGCAGTGCTGCCAACTCTTGCACTGTGCTCCCCAGTATTTGACTACAACTAGTCTCTGCAACTAACACTTTAGCATGTGACTGCACGAACTATCACTCGTCCATCCTGCTACTGAATATTGTGGGCTTCCATAGAAAGGTATTGATTCAAGAGGTCGACCTCCTCAAGAATCCTGCCCAACTGTAGCGCTCTGCGGCTACAAAACTAAGTCACCCCACCCCACTCCTGGAGGGATGTCTGCAATCATGGTGAAATATTCCTCCAGCCTAGAGGGCAACCTATTAATCTCGGCAAAAGTTGCCTATTGGTCCTACTTCTCCTCCTTTCCCATCTTCCTGAGAGGACACTAGGAACTGTAGTGGACTAGCTTGCCACACCTTAAGCACTTGACCTTTGACAGGTCCTTCTTCTTCCTACGTTGTTTCCCCTACCCTTGACTAGGACCCTTCAAAGCAAGAGCCATTTCCTCCTCATCCTTTACCTGCTTCGATCCATTGTTGTTGTTGGAAAAAATGGTGCTCTTTGTCAAGTCTCGTTTCAACTCCTTCTGTTGTAAGTCTGCCCACATCCTGTCCCAACTTGGCAAGTTTTTTGTGCCCAAAATACTTTGGACAAATACCTGCCACTCTTCTGAGACACTGTTGAGAGCTAATCGTGCTATATTTGTGGCTTGAGGCGTTGACTCGATAGCTGCAAGCTCATCTCAGATCTCCTGAATCCTAGCAAGGAAAGGGTTTATGCGCTCCCCTTTCTGCATCTCAGCTTTTCCTCCAAGTACATCTTCCACTACTCGGAAGATCCCTGCTGGTATAGCATGGAAAGAGTGTCCCACATCTCTTTCGTCATTCCCTGGGCCATTGTGTGTGATACCACATGATCCCGAACTATATCAAGGATCAATCTTTTTTCCTTCACCATCTCCTTCTTGTACTGCTTCAACTGATCTACATTTGTGGGGATTGCTACCACCTTATCGATATATGCTTTGAGATCATCCTCATCTAGAAGGAAGGAAATCCTTTCCTTCCAGATCACATAGTTGGAAGATCCATCCAGCCTATCCTTATCCCAAAGCCCGGTTGTGGCCATCTCAACAAATGCTAAAAATATCCTCTTCCCTTCTGCTCAATTGTTGCTCATCTCTACACACTTCCTTTTGGAGTGAGGAAGTCTCCTCACAATGACTATTGATCTGCAAGGGAAATCAAACTTCTTGACACTAGAAGTTCCTTGAGGAAAATTTTACCTTATTGTATGCTATTTCTCCACCCGACGCTAGTTTTGCTGCTGCAAAACTACTGCGTCCAGCTGGAGATATACTTTGCAAAAAAATACTAGTTGCTCCCTCTGTCTCTGGAATTTTTGGATCCAGAGAAATCGACTTTTTCTGTCGCTCTCTAAAAAAAAATGATTTTCATCAATAAATACGACCTCTTGGCCAAGGAATCGTGCTTCCCTCTAGGGTTTCGAACTACTACTCATATTGAGCAACGAAAATCCTCTTTTCTTCTGCTACTGAGCTCTCCAGCTGATCATCTGTGCTCTAATACCACGTGAAAAATTCGTCTAACCCTGAATCATATTGCAACAACTGGAATTAATTCTCCTAATTGCTAAATTAATTCTTAACAATTTATTTGTAGTTTTTTACACCAAACACTGAATCAATCACACTGCAACCAACATAAATAAATTATGGAAGAAAAAAAATGTTGGAACAAATATAAACACAAACTCAAAATAACATCGTTAATTTTGGACGAAAGTCCCCGGAAAAACCAAAATTGGGAAAATTTTTGCAACAACTGAGGGTTTTAATATTATGTAGTGATGAAATATCTGAGTACAACTAGATGCCCAAACTGGAAATCCTACATAGAAAATTGGCAAGAAAATATAGTGAGAAAATTCCTCATTCCATAAGAAAATCTGAGTAGTGACCTCATCTCGAAATGGAGCCATCCCAACTGCGTCTGCGCAGTCTCTACGTCACCATCACATAGTCTTTGTGTCACCAAGCGTGGAACTGCGTCACCTCAAGCTATCTCATCAGTTGTTGATCAAGAAACTAAGTCTTCTGGCCTCTGGACCTTCTACCCAGCTTCTGGCTAGATTGGGTGTTTATCATTCCATTGTATATTTGGTTTTATGGTCTCATAACATAGGTTTGATTAGCTCCATCATCCATACATGAGTGTTTCTAATGGGAAATACGATAGTATGGTGCCCAATAGTTGGGGTGAGTAGATTGGCCTTGCTTATCTTTTTTTTTTCCCCACAGAAAAAAACCCATAATTTTTATTAAGGATAATAAAAATTACACTTTGTAAACACACAGATAGTGTGTATGCATATCATTTGTTCATCATCAAAAAATAAATATCATCTCATGACTATATCGTCTCATAAAAACATGTGTCTCGAAGAAAAAACAAAATCTGAAATCGACTTGTATAGGAGCACAATATAGTCTAGCAGTTAAATATATTATATCAGAAAATAAATCAGTCTATAGCAGTAATTTTGCATGTAAAAGACTAATATAAATGAAAATGCTGACAAAACTACAAAAAATAAGGACCATAACAACGCTCATGGAGGCTTTTATTCTACCTACATGGTTGTGAAATGTATGGGGACGTCGCTATGATATTTTGTAATATGCCAAAAATATTTTTCCTGTGTCAAGGTGTTGTCAAGATAAATCCCCTCTGCGGACAAAGGCGATCTCTCTAGCCCTAGAGTGGGTCTAGAAACTTGAGATACTTTATAATTCAAAGCTTTCTTAGCTAATATTCAAAATGCGACAAGAAAAGAGATAGAGGTACCTTTTTCCTGATGCTATGTTCGAACATGTTGACGATGACCTTGATCTAGGATTCTTTAAGGCTTGCTCCTTGCTATTGGTGGCACACGAATACATGCGGATGATCAAGAGGCAACAAAAAAAGTAATCCAATACATAATAATCGTTAAACATTAGCTATCTAGCAAATCAAGGAGTACCAAAATATTTGCATAAAATATTAGATAAATATAGAAAGCAAACATCAAATATTTTATTGATAAATATGAAAGGAAGAGCTTAAAACCCAGGGCTTGATGTTGGAGGCCTCCCTTTGGTAAAAATTTGAGTCCTTCACCAAAGCTCTAAAGAATTTCTTCTCCTCGACAACTTAGGCGTTATCACCGTGCAAGGATGTAAATGGAATGAGAGTTCATACTAGCCCAACAATGACCAATCAATAGTGGAAGGATGGGGACCAATTTATAGGAAGGGATAAGAGGTTGGGAGCCCATGAAAGGAGGACGAAGGTCCAATTTCTAAGGGAAAAATCCCCATGGATAAGATCAAAGCTCTAAAATCAGAGAGCTCTACTCTATCACCACCGTTTAACAACCAACTCGCTGCCCTAGAACTTCTAGAGGTTGAATCTTCTCCTCCATTTGAGGAAACACTGCCAGAAAGGAATCAACACGATTTTCCAAGAAATAAGGGCGTTGGAAATGCTAAGCCAGAACTGTCAATCTGACATCAGCGCGAGCATGAAACTAGGAAACATGCTTACTCGAAAAACTATGTTTTTGACCAAGTGTCTTCAATAATCTTCCAAGGCAGTTTTCTTTGAGTCTTCAAGGGATGTCTTTCATATTTCTTCATGGTGGAAACATTGCACAGGGTCTGTCACGGGGCACTTCAGGATTAGGGATGGGAAGTGAGCATGGTGACAAATTACTGTGTAACAAATGCCCTATAAAGCATGAAGGCAGAACGGGGAGTGATGGATGAAATGCTTTATGAACCAAGGCAAAGAACTCAGATCACTGTTAGGAAACTTGCCAAATCAAACACATTACAATATATGATATCTCTGGTATGAATACTCCTGACCACATAATTTTTCATCAGAAATAAAATAACACATGAACCCACAGCATGGTCGCAACCATCTGTCTAAAACGATCATAGAAATGGATCTGTGGTATGGACACAACCATCCGTATAGATAGGATCATGTATACAATCATGAATACTTAATAACTCCCCCCAGCCTAGATCAAAATCAGATGTGACCCAGGGACTTCACCGCGATTCAAATCAACCAAATGTATGAATCTAGGCATGCGAATATATGTGTTGGTGTCGAACATGGTAGAAACCACTTGATTACTTGTCAATGATGAAAATCATTAACATTATTGAGAGAAACCACCAATAATGACGATGGACCTCAAGGTGCAACAACACAATCTACAAGTGTGAATGCATGTTTTGAATTTGAACACTTGTAGAATCATTCGATCAAAGGCCAATGATGTGAACCTGTCGTCGAACACGAAGAAGTTTCCATTTAGGCATGCAAGCTCCAAGGTCCTGAAAAGAAGTTTCTAAACAACCTTCCTGGATAATGAGCTGAAGTCGACAGGAAGTGATTCGTCGAAGGAGGGTCGTAATGAATCCCACATCATCGAAAAAAAACAACAGATGTCTCATGAGGATAGGAGTGATTCAGGATTGTAATAGAGGAGGCCAAATAAGCAAAGGATGTTTGACAAAAAGGACTTCTCTTGAACATATTGGCGACACGACTCTGGAGTGTGGCGACATTTGACTCAAATGGGATCAAAGGTCATGATGACAAAAAATGATGATCGAATAGGAGGCAAATGGATTTCCAAAACCCACAGAGGCAAAGTAACGAATGTGGGATGTCCCCAACTTGACACAAATTGCAGATGAGTGTCATGTTCAAGAGTGACAAGCTGCCCAAAATACACATAGGATTTTCACTTTCAATTTTCCCCTATTATTGCTAACGGGTACCTCTTTATTTTTTATAGCCATCGTGAAGAGGATAACATATGTTGAGCGTGTAAGTTCATTCTTCAAGTGAATCCATCCTAGTAATTTTAACAAGCCCTGAGAAGGAGAAACTCGGCCTCGTTATGGTGACAAGTCTTTCGTCATTTAATTTTTAACGATTCCAATGAAAGGGTAACTCGGTAACTTTTCATGTTGAAGGAGTTTGAAAAGAAATGAAAAGAAAAATCCATAATGTCCCTTTTCGTAAATCGTCTCTTGAATCCGAAAAGGTAGAAAACAATTTCCGAGAGAACCTCTTGGCCATGTTCAATAAGGTATTCCTTTTTCGTAAATAGTTAATCTCAACCTGAAAAATGGGTAAACATATACTGAGACTATGTAAATTCATTCACTTTAACGAGTTTGAAATGACAAGTACTCGACAATATTTTCATGTTTTTAGATTCATAAAAGAACTTAAAGTTGACTCCTCCTAGAGGAACGAGTGGTATAATGGGTAGCAACTGGTTATGATGATGGTGGAACTTCTCAAAACACGTAAAGGTCACGCGACTAGCTAATAATACCACTCATCGCTGTTGTTCCCCCAGAAAGGGTAAAAACCAAGTGAAAGCGTATGATCGACCAAGCAGATGGTGACGATGGAATGAGAGAACCAATGTTCATATGGAAATATAGGCTAATAAAATGGAAATCACGAGAGGTAGTATGAGAATGGTTCATTTACACAAGCTTGAAACAGAGAAAAACTATGATTGGAATTGGTTTCATTTTTACACAAGCTTGAAACAGAGACAAACTATGCTTGGAATTGGTTTCATTTTTACACAAGCTTGAAACGGAGACAAACTATGCTTGGAAAAAGTTTTCTTTCCCCCAGCATAGTGACTCAATTCGAGGTACATGCCCCCAAGCTTCATCTCACTCACCTAAGTAGACTACTGGTTACTAATAGGTGGATGGAATGAAGGTTCAATTACGAGATCAAATGAAAGACTCGACTGGGACTTTACAAGATCTAATCCAAGACTCGAAGTGAAATGGGTTTGGTTTCATTTTTGAATGACACTAACACAGTAAAAGAACTATCCTCGTGACACCTTGTTTCTTTTTTAACGGTCTTGACACAAGACAAGGACCTATGCTCCAGAGACCGTGTTTCATTGTTTAAGGAGCTTGACACAAGACAATGAACTTTGCTCTAGAGACCTTGTTTCATTTTTCAAGGAGCTTGACACAAGAAAAGGAACTCTGCTCTAAAAGACTTTGTTCATGGCCCATAAGAGGTCATGGCTTCCAAGAGGTTATCATCAGATGGGAGAACAACACTCTGGAAATCAGGATCCAATGCCCCCAGTACATGACACATTGTAGCACTGACCATATCATTAGTGGACGTGGGCATGGAACAAGTGGCCACATAGTTAACCTATGGAGGGGAAGATACCATTTGAATGTAAGGACCTTTAAGGGAGGATGGTTGATTGGGAGACAGATTAGGAATAATGAATGACAACTAATCAATGGTCATAATTCTTATTTCATGTGGGAAATATATCACACGAAAGAGAGAAGATACAAGAGGTCCCATGACATAAGTATAGTCACGGCCAAGGAGTAAGTTAAAATCTAAAGGGCCTTGGACAACCATCACATCTATATAGACAGTTTTTCCTCCCAAAGTAATAGGCAACTTCAGAAGGATCCCTAACGGTTGACTAATTCCTCTATTAAAAGCTAAAAAATTATGGGTAACAGGCACAAGTTGCGGCAAAACAAAATCTTTCCAAGTAGTTGAAGATAGAATACTAACAGATGCGCCTTCATTTGTTATAGTGCTAGGTACAACCAAATTATAGGCTTGTACCGTGATCTCAAAGGGCATGTAAGCAGGAAGATGGTATCCCATCAGTCGAATCTAATCAAAGGAAACGACCAGACTACTTTGAGGGGGTGTCGTGTGAACGAGTGAACTGCCCCCTTGTGTTGCAGGAATGGGAGGATTACCCTCCTGTACTGTGGAAATGGGAGGATTTCCCTCCAATTCATGGGAATCTGAAGAAACAAAAAGAACATGAGTGGTATGAGGTTCACTCTCTACAGGAGAGACTTGATCAACTGAAGTTGGAATCAGGTCAACCATTTTCTCAACCAATGGTTGGTCAGGAACCAACTCCTGGGGTTCACTTTCGAGAAGAGTGGGATTTAACAGAGATGACTACTGAACAATCACTTGATCAACTAGCGGAGGATCATAGGAAAGATTTCGGTAGCTAGCAGGAAGATGAGGCTGAGAAGAAGTAAGGTTTTCCAACACTTTTGTGGCTTCATCCATAAAAGGACAAAGGTGAATTGGATGTTTCCCTTCACATAACCTACAAGGAAATTTGAATTTCCCTTTTTTCCCATGGACCTTACTACTAGTTGAAGGTTTATCACTAGCGTGATCTCCAGAGGCTAATGACAAAGGTTGATTTGAGTCAATGGACCACACTTCTAACACCTTGGGAATACCAGGACAATCTCTGAGAAGGTGGTCACCCTTACATAGCTTGCAAGGGAATTTGACTTTGCGGGATTGAATGGAAGATTTTTCAACATCAGTTGCATTGGAAGCAATGGTTTCTTGGTTTCCCCCTTGCTTATTTTGCTTCTTCTTCTTCTTCTTAGCTTCCTGGTTATTAGAATCCATACTTTCACCAGGGGAAGAGGAAGAACGGGGTGAAGAAACAGGTGAAGAAGGCGAGGGTCAACTTTAGGATCAATATTAGGGTGAAGGTGAACTTGGTTGAGAAGCAGCTTGGACATTTGGAACCATCGTGGTTGAAAATA
This sequence comes from Pinus albicaulis, assembly GCA_034641835.2. Taxonomy (NCBI): domain Eukaryota; kingdom Viridiplantae; phylum Streptophyta; class Pinopsida; order Pinales; family Pinaceae; genus Pinus; species Pinus albicaulis. The sequence continues at coordinate 480,816,534 of CM076578.1, forward strand.
ACCAAACTCGCAAACCAATGGTTAATCCCAAGAGGGACAATGTTGTCATATAGGGAGTACCAAAATTTCCAAAAGAAGGAAAAGGACCAGGATTCCCATCTGAGGGTATTCCTTGATTGGTAAACTTAGGAACTGTTGCCATTAATCTAAACCTAAGATCTGCTAAGGAGTTTTTCATGGGTAATATGTTATTCCGTGGGCAGTAAATTTTAGAAATTAAACACAAAATAAATAAAAAGGGGTAAGCTAGGCAGAAGGTTACCAGGTACCCATGAACTTAAATACACACCTTAGAAAATAAATTTACCAAGGACTTAACATATGACAACCAATCTCCCTGAATGTTGTGTTCGGTGTATCACATCTACAAGACGACCAACTCGGTTACCTATGGTAGGTTTGCAACATAGTGGTGTCTCCTAAAATATACACAATGGTACGTGGGAGTCCAGTCCGTAGTAGTGTTGTCTAATGTGTAACCATTCGATGAGAGCGCCCCAAATATACTTATCATACATCAATATACTTCCATACGTGGGATGAGATATCACCCCCGGATTTTAACGCAAATCGTTAGCGAAAACTCCTACGTTTAACGACGTTGGAGCACGTCTCTAGCCTAGACCTCTAAATGTTCTCGTTAGTTCCAAATTCTCCTTAAGGTAAATTGGGTGAATTTTGATGTTGATCTTGAGTTAAGTTTCGGTTTTTGACTCAAAATTGATGTCACGTGAGTCCTATGATGCAGGATAAATGCAAAAATAATATTTTTCTATTTCAATGAAGTCTAAACTATTTAGGGAAAAGATGCAAACAAAAGCGTAATCTGTGCAGGAAAAAACGATGCTCCCCCAAACTAGTTCAAAACTACGAAATGCAATTCTTTCCAATCGAATTCACTTTTCCCAAAAATATAACTTATTGAAAAAATGAAAACATTTATCTTTTCCACTAAGATGCATAAATGATACTCTTTTTTCTTACTTTTTACTTTTAAATGCAATCAAAAGTAAAATGAACGAAACGAATGAAGAAACGTAAAAAACACACTTTTCACTTTTCTTCCAATCGAACAGAAATGAAAATCGTTTTAAAAATACATGAATGAAATTCTTTTCTCTCCCATTTTCAAAACGATAAAGACAAGAATTAAAATCACTTTCAAGTTCTTTAGAATTTGGAAAAAGACACACTCTTCTAGTATCGTTAATAAAACAATTCCCGATCCTATGTTTGACACTAAGTTGAAGGTAAGATAAAAAATGCAGTGATGACTAGTGCATACGACAAACTACTTCAATCTACGTCAGAAGCAATGAGACAAAAGGTGTTTGAAATGGTGAAAAATCTCCCAACTCACAACCAAGTCAAAGAGACGAAAAACACTCGCTCAAAGAAGACAAGTAAGTCAAACACACAGGAAAGAGGTTACTGAGACTCTACAGACATTCTTCAGGGGCCAGGACAAACTGGAAAAACAAGGGGAAACCCTAACTTTTCCTAGGTCTGAGATCAATGCTTTTGTGATAAGCAGAAGGGTGTTGAAAGACAAATCAACACGGTTGTGTTATATAGAACAATGCTATTGTGCAAACAGAAAACGCGCTGGTCGCTTAAAAAAAGGGAAAAAAAAGGAGTTTCACACCAAAACTAGACCTGGCACAGTGGAATGAATATCAAACCCTATGCAAACTAATAGAGACCTAAATAAGCTCATATTTCAGTGATCAGTCAAACTAATCCAAGATCAGTCCGAGAAAGGAAGGCTAAGAGGCTAAGCTCCTCAATGGAGTCACCAATTCTATTGTCAAGATAAATCCCCTCTACGGACAAAGGTGATCTCTCTAGCCCTAGATTGGGTCTAGCAACTTGAGATAATTTCTAATGCAAAGATTTCTTAGCTAATATTCAAAATGTGACAAGAAAAGAGATAAAGGTACCTTTTTCATGATGCTATGTTCGAACCCGTTGATGGTGACCTTGATCCAGGATCCTTTAAGGCTCGCTCCTTGCTACTGGTGGCACACGAATACCTGTAGATGATCAAGAGGCAACAAAAAACGTAATCTAATGCATTATAATCATTAAACATTAGATATCTAGTAGATCAAGGAGTACCATAATATTTGCATAAAAGATTAGAAAAATGTAAAAAGAAAACATCAGATGTTTTATTGATAAAGATGAAAGGAAGAGTTTACAAAACAGGCCTTGATTTTGGAGGCCTCCCTTTGGTGAAAATCATAGTCCTTCACCGAAGCTCTAAATCATTCCTTCTCTTAAACAACTTAGGCATTATCACAACGCAAGAATGTAAAGGGAACGAGAGTTCAGAATAGCCCAACAATGACCAACCAATAGTGGAAGGACGGGGACCAATTTATCGGAAGGGAGAAGAGGTTGGGAGCCCATGAAAGGAGGAGAAAGGTCCACTTTCTAAGGGATTAATCGCCATGGATGAGATAAAAGCTCTAAAATCATAGAGCTCGAGTCTATCACCATTGTTTAACAACCAACTCGTCGCCTTAAAACTTCTAGAGGTCGAAGCTTCTCCTCCATTTGAGGAAACACTGCCAGAAAGGAATTAGCATGGTTTTCCAAGAAATAAGGGTGTTGGAAGTGCTAAGCCATAACTGTCAATATGACATCAACGCGAGCATGTAACTAGGAAACACGCTAACCCATAAAACTAGGGTTTTGACCAAGTTCCTTTAGTAATCTTCCAAGGAAGTCTTCTTTGAGTCTTTACATATTTCTTCATGGTAGAAACATTGCACAGGGTCTGTCACAGGGCACTTCAGGATCAGGGACGGGAAGTGAGCATGGTGACAAATTACTGTGTAACACAAGGCAACTTTATAAAGGGCATCAATGGTCTGGTTTAATTCCTTGTAAATGTGTTGACATGAGAAAAGTGTAAGCATGTTATTTAGTCCTAAAGCTTCATCCAAGATGGGACATAAAATAAAATTCCTGCATTATTGAATTCCATTTAACCAATTAACCACCAGCTTTCAATTTCCATAGAGTTGTAGTTGAAAGACACCCTATTAAATGGAAAATGCTAATAAAAGACGGCATGTTTGGAACTTTGTTAGGTCCCTATATTACTAGTGTATCCCCTTATTGTTGATTGTGTAGCCCCCTTATTATTATTGTTGTACCCCTGTAGCCCCCATATTCTTATTATTGTGCCCCGTAAACCCCACTATTGTTATTGTTGCGCCCTTACATTATTATTGTTAGGTCAACTAGGATTATATTGTGACCCCATGGACTCCTATATATAAAAAGGAGGTTTTGTCATTTGAATAATCCAAGAATTGTTCATTTATGTAATGTAAAGGAGGTTTCCCCCTCGAAGTGGTTGATTTATAAGGCGTTTATCTCTCTTTTCTTCTATTTTTGGAGTTGGTTTCTTAACATTTGGTATCAGAGCTTTGGATTTTAGGGTTTCGCTGCTCCAAACAGGTCATCGTGGAATTTTTGCTATAACTTTTTTTATACGAAGTTTCAGAAGCTGAAATTTTTACCACGATAAGTCGATATCTTGAAGAATGTCATGTAAAAATTTTAGATCTTGATTCACAATATTTTCAGAGATATGATCTGTGGACATTAGGGTTTTTGTAGGCTCCCGAATTTCATCTAAAAGAGATGACCTTGGGAAAATCGTCATAACTCTCTCTATGACCATCAGATTGGAATTTTGCAAGACGTGGTCAAAAGTAAATGGACTATTATTTTCTATGTATCAATTCAGAGCCAAAGTAGGAAATAGTGACACGTGGCATGTTGTACAAGTTCGCTCTACTAAACCAGTCCATATTTAGGTCATTGTGGGAGATTGGGCATAACTTGGTCTTGAAGAATCCAAATCATGTCAGACCTATGGAATTGGAAAGAAGACTCAGAGGGATATTACAGGACCGAAGCTTAGATCTTGGGGATCTGAAATTACAGAGATACATCAGTTTCAATATAGAGCTCCTCAAAAGCAAGAAAAAGGTGTGTATTTTTTTTGTTTGAAATTGCATAAGTCTTGTTTGAAAAATCAGTTTGAAGTGATTCCAAGGGCATATTGAAACATAGATATCAGTATTGGGTTCTAAAATGCCCCCTAAAAAGAATTCAACACCCATTAAGTCTTTAGAAGGCTCTACTATGACTCATGAAGAGAAAGAAGTGCAACATGACATATCAAAATTACATGAGCAAGTGCACCAAATTTTGCTCTCGCAAAGAGTAAAAAAAATGAAATGGAAGTTTTGAAGAAAGGCATGGAAGCTAAGATGGATGGTTTGAAGAATGACATGGAAGCTATGATGGATGACATGTAAGCTAAGATCGATGAAAAAATGAAAGACAACATGGAAGACATGAAGAATGATCTAAAATCAGACATGGAAGGTTTGAAGGAAGGTTTGACAAAGTTGACACAAGAAATGATTCCTAATGGCAAAAAGATAGTAGAGGAAACTCATGATGAGAAGATAATAATTGTTAATTTTGATTTCATAAACTCTAAATTTGGATTGAAGACCCACCATATTCCAAATATTGATATGAGGAAGTTTGATGGCAAGGATCCCGTAACATGGATAGTATAGATGGAGCAATATTTTGATCTCGGTAATGTGCAAAACACACAAAAGGTATGCATTGCAACTTTATATTTAGAACAAAATACATTTGTATGGTATCGATGTCTTTTCTCCCATAAAAATATTGTCACTTGGTCAATTTTTACGGAGGAAATGATAGCACATTATGAGGATACAAAGAGCCACACATTCTTTAGCCAATTGATAAATCTCAAACAAAAGGGTTCAATGGTGGAGCACATTGAGGACTTCCAAAACTTGAATATAAGGGTAGCTGATATTCCAAAGGAACACATGATTGATGTATTCATAGGGACTTTAAAGGATAACATCCGACATGAGGTTCGCCTTTGGGAACCTGATTCATTGGAGAAGGAATTCAAGTTGGCTAGAAAAATTGAATGTAAAATTATGGCGACAAGGAAGCCTACCACTCACATCTATAAAGATGGAAGTGTTGCTACTCCTATACTTCCACAACCTACAATGTTGACACCACAACAATTGGAAGAAAAAAGAGCAAAAGGGCTTTGCTACAGTTGTGATAGCAAATACATTAAAGGTCATAAGTGTGCTGAAAATAAATTATTTTACATAGATTGTGAAGAGGAGGAAGAAAATGAACAAGAAACTTCAAAATAAAAGGATATACACCAGGAACCAACCCTAGATAAAGAAGAAACCAACCCTAGAGAAAGAAGAAATGAGTCCGACCATATCCTGTAATGCATTGGTAGGAATTACCACTCCTCAAACTCTCAAGATAGAAGGACATATCAAGAAGAAAAAGGTAATCGCATTGATTGATTCAGGTAGTACCCATATTTTCATTCATTGTAAGGTAGCCAAGGAATTGAATTGCTTCCTATACCCAACATCAGAGTGTCAAGTGATGGTTGCAAATGGAGGAACTATAAATTGCTCTGGAAAATGCCATAATATCAAGCTAACAATGTGGGAATATGTATTGAATAATCCAATGATTTCCATTCCAATGGGAGGTGTTGATGTTGTACTAAGAGTACAATGGTTACAATATTTGGGCATGACAACTTTTAATTTTCAAGAAATTTTCTTGAATTTTTTTTTCAGAAGGAAAGGAATTTGAATTATTGGGTATCGCAGGGAATCCGGGAAAGATAATAAGTCCTATTGTCATGACAAAGATTATAAGGAAAGAGCAACGAGGCGTAATTGCACAATTATGCTCACTAGAAGTTCCAACATCAAAATCATCTATTTCTCCATATCTCCAAAATGTCTTGGACAATCATTCAAAGGTGTTTGAAACTCACAAAGGACTCCCACCTATTCGTGATCGTGATCATGCTATTCATTTGATTCCAGGAAGTGTTCCTCCAAACATCATGCCTTACAAATATCCTTACGTCCAAAAGAGAGAAATTGAATGTATAATTGCAAAAATGTTAGAGGCTGGTATAATTCAACCTAGTCAAAGTTCTTTCTCTACTCCAGTAGTATTGGTACACAAGAAGGATTGATCATGGCGCATGTGTCCAAATTATAGGGAGCTAAATAAGCTCACTATTAAAGATAAATTTCCCATTCCTATGATTGATGAATTATTGGATGAATTACATGGAGCAATTTATTTTACCAAGTTGGATCTTTGTTCAGGAATTCATCAAAATAGAATGAAGACTGAAGATATTCCGAAAATAACATTTCGAACTCATGAGGGTCATTATGAATTTTTGGTCATGCCTTTTGGCCTTACCAATGCACCATCTACATTTCAAGGGTTAATGAATTCCATTTTCAAACCCTTCCTTAGAAAATTTGTGTTAGTATTTTTTGATGATATAGTAATCTACATCATGTGTTGGAAGGATCATGTTCAACATGTTGACATGATGCTCAAACTATTGGAGGAGAAACAATTATATGAAAAAACCTCCAAATGTTTCTTTGGAGTACAAGAGGTAGAATATTTGGGTCATATTGTATCTCATGAGGGTGTTAAGTTAGACCATAACAAAATTAAAGCCATTAATGAATGGAAAGTCCCCACAACCATAAAGCAGTTGCGAGGGTTTCTCGGATTAACAGGGTATTATAGCAAGTTTGTTAAGAATTATGGGATAATAGCAACACCTGTAACAAAATTATTGAATAAAGATGCATTTTCATGGACTCCTAAAGCAACTAAGGCCTTTGAACATCTTAAAAATGCAATGTGCCTAGCACCGGTCTTAGCTATGCCAAATTTCACAAAAACCTTTATTGTGGAACGTGAGGCCTCAGGAAATGGAATTGGTGTTGTTTTAATGCAAGAAGGAATACCCATTGCTTTTTAAAGTCGTCCAATCAAAGGAAAGTATTTACAGAAAGATATTTATGAGAAGGAAATGTTGGCAATACTACATCCACTAAAGAAATGACGATCTTACCTAATGAGAAGACATTTCAAGGTAAAAACTGATCATTATAGTCTTAAATACTTTTTGGAACAAAGACTATCTTCAGAAGAGCAACAAAAATGGGTCACAAAGATGTTGGGTTATGACTTTGAAATCATCTACAAAAAAGGGAAGCTAAATGTTGTTGCAGATGCACTCTCAAGAAAGGATGAAGAGGTGGAAGCATTGCTTTGTGACATTTCTATTATCCAACTAGATTGGATAACCGAAGCAAGGGATGAATGAAAGAATGACGAAGAAGTCTGGACACTCATTCCAAAGTTGCAGCAAGATCCTAGTACATTTGATACATTTAGTTGGAAAAATGATTCCTTATGGTACAAAGATCACTTATATCTTTGTAATAATTCCCAACTAAAACAAAATATTCTTTTGGAATTGCATACTTATCCCTTAGGAGGACACTTAGGATTTTTAAAAAACTTACCACAGGGTGAAGAAAGATTTTTTTTTGAGATGGCCTTAAATTTGATATTCAAAATTTTGTGGCGAAATGTTTGGTTTGCCTGCAAAATAAAGTTGAGACAATTAAGACCCTGAGTCTTCTACAACCTTTATTCATTCCAAGTCAACGTTGGGGGGAGTTTTCAATGGATTTTATCACAGGTTTACCTAAGTCCGAAGGAAAGAGTGTCATCATGGTGGTAGTTGATAGACTTGCCAAGTATGCACACTTTTGTGCGTTATATCATCCATTTAAAGCAAGTACATTTGCTACTACATTTATGGAAACAATTCAAAAGCTACATGGAAACCCAAATATTATTGTAAGTGATATAGATCCCATTTTTACTAGAAATTTTAGGACGAAATTATTTTCTTGTTTGGGTACTCAACTAGCTCATAGATCATCTTATCATCCTCAATCCGATGGGAAAACTTAGACAGTGAACAAATTTTTGGAAGGGTATATTTGTATTTTGTATCTAATAAACAAACACAATGGGTCAAGTGGTTACCTCTGGCTGAATGGTGGTATAACACTTCCTTCCATACTGCAGCAAAAATGACCCCATTTATGGCACTTTATGGATATCATCCACCGTCCATCACATCATCTTTAAGAGAAAATTATAAGGTTCGAGCCGTGGAAGATCACATCGAGCATCAACAACAAGTTCTCCAACTCTTAAAGGATAACCTAAATTTGGCACAAAATTGAATGAAACAATAGGCAAATCAACATCACATCGAGAGAATTTTTGATGTAGGAGAGTTGGTATTTTTATGGCTACAACCATACAAGCAAATGTCCCTCAAGAAAGCTAAGAAGGATAATAAATTATCGCCAAAGTACTATGGTCCTTGCAAGGCGTTGCAAAATATTGGTACTATGGCATACAAATTGGAGCTTCCGACTTCTTCTCAACTACATCTAGTTTTCCATGTTTCATGCTTAAAGAAGGTTATAGGTGACAAACTTCCAGTTCAAACAATATTTCCAAAACTTGATGAGAAAGGAAAATAATATTGGAACCTGAAGCAATCAGAAAAACAAGAACTCGACAGCTATGAAATCGATCAATTTCAGAGTATCTCATCAAGTGGAAGAACTCAACCATTGAAGATTCCACATGGGAGGATGAGAATTTTATATAGAAGCATCCAGAGCTACTCAAGCGTTGAGGACAACACTTTTTTGAAGGAGAGGGGCATGTTAGGTCCCTATATTACTAATGTATCCCCTTTTTTTTTTATAGTATAGCCCCCTTATTATTATTGTTGTACCCGTGTAGCCCCCATATTGTTATTATTGTGCCCTATAAACCCCACTATTTTTATTGTTGTGCCCTTAAATTATTATTGTTAGGTCGGCTAGGATTATATTGTGACCCCATGGACACCTATATATATAAAGGATGTTTTGTCATTTGAATCATCCAAGAATTATTCATTTATGTAAAGTAAAGGAGGTTTCCCCCTCAAAGTGGTTGATTTCTAAGGTGTTGATCTCTTTTTTATTCTATTTTTGGAGCTGGTTTCATAACAAACTCAACATAATTATTTGAACCAAAACCCAGTCCAATAGAGACCTGAAAAGAGATTTATAATGATAGATCTAAAAAAAAATAGCCCCCATAAGATCCTCCCTTGTCTATCAAAGCCCCATCAAAGTAATCCCGAGGGAAAGATCGGTCTAGTTGATCATCCACTAGAACATGAGCTTTGTGTGCATCTTTCTCCTAAGGAAAGTGACTAAGAATGACCATGGCTTGAGTTGCGATCATGCTTGGGGATGAGGGGAGATCTTGAAAGTATGCTCTGTTATGGGCACATGGGCTTCACTCAATAAACCTCTAACATATCACGTGTGATCATAACATATTTAACAATACCCTTAATTTGAGTACATATTGGAAAATGCCTCCAAAAATCACATTATTTAACCCTCTACCAATATAAACCCAAAACACCTTCCCAATTTAAAAAGCCCCTACTTTCACTATATTGTAGGTATTAATTTTTTCATTAACATTTTTTATACCCCTTTATATTTTTCATTAAATTTGTGCTCCATTTTTTATACCATCCAATATAAAAACCCTTTACCCCATATATATCCCCCAATATATTATGTCATTTTTTCATCATTGTATATCCCCCAATATGAACCCACATGCTATGGTATTGCTCCCACGGTGAAGCCCCTGTGGTTATGGGCAATCCATATGCCCCAATAGATTATAAGAGGAAGGGCCTTGAATGTGTGGAAGGATTGGAAGGAGAGCCATCGTTTCCAGGAAATAACTACAAATTGACCCGACCAAAGATCAATTTGTGGTTCTTAAGATCTGCAGTGGTCCCATATACTTTGGACAAATGTGCAATGAAGGAAAATGTGTTCAATAGATTCACCCTCCCTTCGACATATTACACACCAACCAAGGCCAATGGAAAACCAAGTGGGGACCTTCCCCTTCATAATACACCACATTAATAACTTAGAATTTGGGGAACACTTTGCCTTCCATACACAACATCACCATCACCAAGGATCAGCTCGGAGATGCTAAAAAAATATACAATTATAGCCAAATTTTGGAGAATAGAGACCATATTTTGTGCTAGACCAGATCAATTCGTCATCACATTCCAACAAATGGACATGGCCTCTGCGCAGAGCACACACAGAGCAGTGATGCAATTTTCCCACTGAATGAGAAAGATCCTTGGAATTATTAGATCCTCGACCGATTTCAACCCTTGATTCCAAATTGTGGAAGAATTTGGATAAAAAATATGAGCAGGTTTGGAGATCCCACAATCTCGAAGGAAATCATTAAAGGCATTGGGAATTTGGCCTTGATTATCATTGGTAGGGGGTTAAAAATATAAAGTGGAGGTTTTTCAAACCAAAATAAGGTTGTTGTGAATATCAAAAGTTCCTACAACAAAAAAAGGGAAACTTTTTAATTAAATCAACATTTCATACCAATTTAGGATTTTATATATGTTGAAGGTTGGACTTTGATCATTGATATAACTATGCTCTTTTTTCCCATCACACACACACATACACACAACCTAGGGAAACCCACTGAGCACATCCCCTCATTCTAAAGATAATACCCATGATAAAAAGGATTCTTTGGGCTCAAGTATAATATAATAATATACTTATTAAGGGCTCAACATGTCACTTGTGAGAAATTATCCTCCGTGAGAAGGAAGACAATTCTCCTCTCAACCATGTAGGCTAGACCCAACTGAATAATATTGCTATGGTCTATCTGGCTATAAAACCATAACTTGATGAGATCTATCTCAATCACTAAACCATATATCCATAGATCCAAGAGAGAATATTGAATATACAAAAAATGGTAAAGTCAAATAAAAAGCCATGCCAAAAAAATAACACAAAGTTGTAAATTATATGTAGTAATGTGATAAATGTTACCCTTGGGCACACAAACTAAAATCATACTATATTATTTATGGAAGGAGGAAAGGGGCCAAGGAAACCATAGCTGGTATAGGATAAAATGTGTAGTTATTTGACTCTAAAGATGATCCTATTAAAGGTCAACATATCTTTGATCACTATGGTCTTGGTCATCTTTTGGATGGAAATTTTGGGATTCCCATTGACCCCACTAAGGGGTCATGCTCTCAATCCTCATAAAATTTTGGTTTGGAGCTCATGGTGGGAATAAAAATAATTTCATTGAATGTGTTAGAAGCTAATGGGATCATACATCATATTTTATGCCTATTGGTCTGCCGCTAGGGAAACTAGACTAGTAACATAACAATACAACTTTTGTCCATATAAATTGTGTGAATTGGATGACAAAACTAAAAAGAAAATTTATCCAAAAATATTTTAACGGTTTTCAAACTAAACCAAAGCTAAAAACACTTATTATCGTAGCCAGGCTACTACTATCATATATCGTCAAAAAGAAGAGTAAGAACATATACTTCAACGAAGAATCGACCTAGATAATGTTAGGTATATCATCCTCTGTGTCAAAGGTGGATAAATCAATCTCTTCCATCGTCTTAGCTAGGATTATAACTTTTTCAATTATCTTTCTTGTGTGCGATTACATTTCATCAATATATAAAAGGGTTTCATGTTTGGTTTTTGAGCGTTATACTAGAACTTTTCCCGTCATGGTTTAAATGTCCATAATTTGCAAGTATCTTGTTTATCTAGTTCTGGTGTTCCCAATATCTAGCACCTACTCACCAACCTATTCTTCTACATCAACATGAATGATGAAAAATCATTCAAATCTGGCATCTTACTATAATTGTTCAATTTCCTTTCAAATTTTAGGAGAGGTGGAACACACATAAATGAAAACAAACCTTTCTGCCAAATGTTGGGCCACGAGTTGGAGAGAGAAGATTGATTCCTCCTTTCCCTGCAACCTCCAAAATGAATAAGAAGAACCATAGTTGTGGAGGGACCAACTTATAACATTAAAAATGAGGAGGGAGAAAATATTAAGCATAAAGCACCAAAAGAAGGTTTACACGAGCAGCCAAGGAGAAAGGCAGGGAACCAAGAATTGAAGGAGAAGGAAAAAACAATGCTCCCACCTAGAAAAAGACAAGAGGAGACTCAAAGAATGCCTATAGAAACAATAAAAAAAATACCTTCTCCAACAATATCTAAAGGAAACAACGGGCCAAACACAATAAGTTGACTAGAAATTTGAAATGAGGCCTTAATGGAACAACTTTCCCCTAAAAAAGTCCCAAAAAATAAATAACATAGAAAGAGATACAAAAGAGAGAAAACTAAAGGTGATAGAAGTAAACACACAAAACTACCCACTGATAAAATACAAGGTAAACCAAAACTTGAAAACATATCCTTAGGTTCTAGATCTATCACCTACTTCAAAAGCATGAGCTAACCACTCAAAGGATTGCTTTTGTTTCCAAGGATAAGGAAATTTAATTGTTTCTCTTTCTTCTAGCCTTATTTCTTTTCCATTTATAGTATCAAAATGAAGATACATTTTCCCATGTGTGACGTAAACCCAAAAAATTACTGTAGAAAGGAACATAATGAAATTCTAGATAACAAAAATCTTTGTATCTTGGATAAGAAACCAAGAAATATGAAAATTACCTCAAGCAACAAAAAACTAGGGGGATTTTTTATCGAGTTTTTATAGAAATTTCTATGTCATTGTGTTGGAGTTCTTGTATTTTACATGAAACCATTCTAGACTAGCACCTTAGTTGTGAGATAATGGCTTTCGAATGAGTGAGTCACCATGTAAAACCATAGAGCTACCACCATAATTCCAAAGAGATATTCCTTGTGTACATATCAAGGTTTTGAATGCCTGCATCAAGTGGTCGAGGGCATAAAATATCATTTCTCTCACCCACCACATACCATTGAAACTCCAATATCATCCATGATTGTCACCCACCATGGGAAAATGAAGGCCATATCATTGAAAATGAACTGGGACGATCCAAAAAGGCCTAAAATTCAAAGTCCCCAAAATTTGTTAAAAATAGCCTCATGTGGAATAGCTCAATGAGACGATTCCAATGTAATTTGAATCATGTCAATAGGACTCCGTATGTGAAAGTTATCATAGTTTCAAGTTTAGCGATAACAAGGAAAAAGTCAAAGTCAAAGTCAAGGCTAAAGTGGCACGTCCTGTTGACACATGGTGATATCTTGAGTTGACATGTGTCTGGGCACTAATGCAGGCACAAGTGGACAAATAGGTGCATGACACGTGGGCCAATGAACAAGGGTGAAGTGGCACATCTTGTTGACACCTTGTGATCTCTTAAGTTGACACGTGACTAGGCACGTTCTGTTGACACATGGAATGCATGAATGAAAGGATTTTAATGACGTCCACGAGACCAAGCGGTCTAAGGGACATAGGACTCCATCCCATCACAACTTCAAACTATTCTCTAAGTCTACTCTCTTGTCATGAATCTTGACCAAGAAGTTTGTAGTTTTGATAAGTCTCGCTTCCTCAAACAACATGTGTTATAAGGGATTTATGATTGCGGAAAAAAGTATCTCCCCTAGGTTTAGTGGTCAACCTAGAACAAAAGAGATACAAGGAAGCCAATGATTTTCCTTAAAGTAAATGTATGACGGAGTGAGGCCTACTTGGAACCTGTCGCACGCTTCACTCCTTCTTTAGCTTGGAAGCTCCCATTCCAACTCTGATTGCCAAAATTAGAACCCGCACAGTTAGATAATGTTAAACACCATGTTAAGGCACACACATGGTGTATGAGGAAGATAACACACACACACAAGAGACTCAACACAATGAAGGATAACCGTGAGGCTTTCTTATTTTTTCCATTATACATGATGTACATTTATAATACAATGGTGTGACTCTTGGTTTCTCATTCCAAGGTCACTTGGACTCCATTGTGACTTTTTGCATTCCACACCTACCCATGTAGGATTAGGTGTTCCAACATCCCCCCTTAATCCGAAGGGGTATGTGTGAGTCCAAGAAAAGAGTTGTAATACAAATCTGCAAAGTATACATGGCAGCACTTGGGCTGAATAAACTCTCTGAAATGTTGGAAAAAAAGAGGTGGTTTTAGGATGACCACAAACACTGGAACGAAAAACTTATTGTAGTTCCCGGAACTCTTCCAAAACTGGCAAGAAGCTGAAGGCTTCTGCTAGAGGAATTTTCCCTCATAAAAAGGGGAGACCTTCGACCTAAAAGAAGGGAGGTCTACTACCTGTGGTGGTTTTAGGTTGTCCACCAACCAAAGATGATGGTTTTAGGTTATCCACCAACCGAAAATGATGGTTTTAGGCTATCCACCAACCAAAGATGATGGTTTTAGGTTATCCACCAACCGAAAATGATGGTTTTAGGTTATCCACCAACCAAAGATGATGGTTTTAGGTTATCCACCAACCGAAGGCATGCTCATGGGCATCCGTGTCTCTGGCTACATCTCTGAATCTGGAATGAAGAATTGTGGCTCAGGCTCGCTTGATTTGTCGTCGAAGTTTATACATGACCACCATTTTCCCCCCTGTCAGGGACAAGGTGAGATGATGGCGCAAACTCAACTGCAAGTTTGCTCAATATCTGTGAACAAGTTCTGACATGTGTCTTAAAGCTTATCTTCTTGGTGTTGATGCCCATTTTCAGCGATCCATCGAGATGAATCTTGGTTCTTGCAGGAGGCTTGTGTCTGAAGCATCTGTGTGAAGAATGAGTGTGTCGACCACAGTGCTTGCATGGATGAAGATCAAAACAGTGATCTTTCATATGGCCAACTCGATCACAGTGTTGGCATTTTACAATCTGATGTTGTTGTTGTGGAGCAGGATCTGGAACAGCTGCAGGTGAACTGTCATACATGAATCCGACACTTTGAAATATGATGGGCTTTGTGTAGTCTGGAATATGAAAGGACACATCCTTGTCATATCCAAGACCAGTTCGGTGCTTGTTGTGGACAAGCTCTTCCCAAGGTCTGATGATGGGCTTAGGAAGTGCAGGCTGAACTGTTGCATCTGCATGTACATCTGCTCTAGTACAAGGAACTGAATGTGGATCAACTGCAACTTTATCTTCTTTCTTCTGATGAGAGTCCTTCATAATCTTCTGAACAGAAACAGGTTCAGAATGGTGACTCTTTTGCTGAAGTTCGTCTTGCTGAAGCTGAGTTTCCAACTGCAAAAACTCAATCTTTTCTAGTGCATCTTGCAAACAACTCTGAATGTTACAAAGAGCATCCTTTCTCATTTTTATCATGTCACCAACATTGGAATGAATGAGGTCATTCAACAACACTAATGCCTCATTGATTTTGGCCATTTTCAACAACTTAGGCTAAAAAATGAAAGAGTGTCGGCTAAAACCAAAAATGCACCCGTTTACAATGTGATGCAACAAGAAATACAAATGACTCAAAAGAATTTCCAACTATGGAAATCTCAAAGTACAAAATCTGCTCCTCAAATGATGGAGGGCAATCAACAATTTTTCAACAACTCAAGTACTGATTGCAACTATGAAGAAGCAATGTCTACTCACAATACAATGTCAATATCTCTGCAAAATGAATGTGTAGCAAAAACAACTGTGCAAAAGGCCTTTAAGGAAGCTGAATTTTCCTCAAATAGCTGGTTTTGAATGATGGCAAACTTGTCTTCAAATGTCAATTTCTTCAAAAAAATCACCCTTCAAATCAATGCCACAAATCACAATGTAAATCTGCAAATTCAGTCCATTTTTTCTTCATTTTCTGCTGTTCATTTTCTCTCTCTTCCTCTCTTTCTGCTCTTTCTCTCTTTGCCTTTATTTATTTTATTTTTTTTAATTTTTTTTTTAATTAATTAAAAAAATGGGAATAATTAAAATGGGGTTTTAAAAATTTAAAATGGAGATTAATAATGAAAATGGAGGGGAATTTAATAATGAGGGAAGGGATTTTAAAATTAGGGGAAAGAAGGATGTGTATATGGGAAAGGAGTTAATTAAATAAGAATTAATTAAACAGATTAGTTACAATGTGGATTAAAAAAAATGGGAGGGAAATTTATTAATGGAGGGAGTTTTAATTGGTAGGGAGAGATTTTTTAAAATTTTAAAAGTCGAAATATGGGAAAGGCCGAGCGTATGGCTGGGAGGGAGAGAGTTAGCTCGAGGGGAGTTGGTTGGGAGTTTGCAGGCGGATTGGAGTTTGGGTGGGAGAGTGTGCAGCGGTAGAGGGGTCGTAGGGAGGGCGTGTGAGATCTGTGAGGGGGAGGACGTAGAGCGAGGGCGTTAGGGTAGATTGATAGGAGCGGTAGGTGGGGAGATGAGGGTGAGAGTGAGGGCGGAGTTTGGGATGCTAAGGCCGAAAGGCTGTGGAATAGCGTAAGGCAAGTCCGTGCGGAGGAGTTAGGATGAGGGCGTAGTTCAAGCGCAGGTGTAGGGAGCAGGCGTAGCAAGCAGAGGGGTCGCCGTGTAAGGGAGAGGGGAAGACAGGGTTAAGGGAGATGAGTGTAGCGTATGTTGAGGGCCGTGAGGTATTGTGAAAGCGATTTGAGTGGGAAATAGGCTGGGTTTGAATGAGCGCTGTTGCAGAGTGAGGCAAGGGGCGTATGTGTAGTTGCGTGGTTCGATGTAGGTTGAGTGATAGCGTGGGAGATGGGTGGGAGCCGAAAGGCTATGGAGGGGGGCGATTCGATGCAAAGATAAGTGTTAGTGAGAGCGTATTGAGTGAAGAGGGATGCGTTGTGTGCAATGTCGTGGGTAAGGTAAGAGCGTTGAGCAGAGTATGGAGGGTAATGGCGTAGGGAAGGGGATAATGGGGAGGCCGAAAGGCCGAGTAGCTAATGCAGTTCTCAGAAATTATTTTTTTTTTATTTTTTTATTTTTTTAAATTTAAACCAGCAGAGAAGAGAGAGCAGAGAGCAGGAAATAGCAGAAATTTCTACTTTGAAAACAGTAGAATTTTTTTCAAATGTATAGTAGAACAAATTCAGCAGCAGCAGAAAGTGCAGAAATGAGGGCAACAGTAGAATTTTTCCAGCAGCAGAGAATGAGAATGCAGAATATTCCAGAAGATTTCAGCAGTAAAACCCAGAAATTTTTCCAATAGCCCAGCAGCAGAAGAACCCAGAATTTAGAGAACTCAGAAATCTCAGAAATTTCTTCAAAAACCCTCTTTAAACTATTTTCCAGCAGCTTAAAAATGGTGCAGAATTTAAAATGCAGAGATTTTTCAATGGAAAAATAAGCAGTGAGAAAACCTTCAGATGCACAAGGCTGCATCTCCAAACCAATTTCTGAATGCTGCCAAGGATGCTGCTCTTCTTCAAAACAAATGCTGCTCTTCTTCAAAACATCTTTCCGAATCCAGCAAAATGTCTGCTGCAAAAACTCTCTAAATGCTGCAAAAATGTCAAGAATTTTGCAGATATGCACAGGCCATAAACACAAATGTCTCACTCAATTTGGAGCAGGGCCAGCAATCGCCCGCTCTGATACCATGTTAAACACCATGTTAAGGCACACACATGGTGTATGAGGAAGATAACACACACACACAAGAGACTCAACACAATGAAGGATAAGCGTGAGGCTTTCTTATTTTTTCCATTATACATGATGTAAATTTATAATACAATGGTGTGACTCTTGGTTTCTCATTCCAAGGTCACTTGGACTCCATTGTGACTTTTTGCATTCCACACCTACCCATGTAGGATTAGGTGTTCCAACATATAACACAAGCCAAGAAAATACGAGATCTATACAATATATTATAATTACTATATTCAATATAGAAACATGGTATTGAAATATATGAATCAACATCACATATAGGAAAACACATAATTCTTTGCATTAATATAATAGAAGGAGATTACAACCATAAGTAGCAGTTGATCTTGTAAAAGAGCTCCTCCAAGTTGTTAACTTGTCCTTTCCTTGTCACAATACGCACCTCCAATCACCCTAATGCATGGGATAATGACCACTCACTGCAGCATCATAAGGGAAAAGTTTCTCCAAATCCAACTATTCACTCATTCTTCATTCTTCCATCTTCCTTCTAACCTTTACATACGCAAGATGGTAAATATATAGGAGAGAGGGGTAAGTTGGGAGTTCTTTTCCAATTACCATTCTAAGGTTTCATATCCACCTTTTATGGAGGGATAGGATCAACATAAGATCAAAGGATCAGTGGTGAAAACTCCAAAGTAGGGTAGGATAAGATCTGAATGTTTAATCCAAGGTAAGTAGTTGAAACAACTTCTGGAAACTCCTAGAAAGTGAAGCTTTCGAAATTATGATCATTCTCCTAAATTTCTGGAACCAACGCAGGTGAAAAGGGGAGCAACCTGCAGGTGACCATCGCTGGCCATAGTGGAGCAACCTGTAGGTGGTCGCACCCCAGTAGGCTTACAGAGAGCGTTGGTCGTAAAATTGGCTCAAATGATGCAGTTTAGGGCTAAAATTATGGGAAATGAAAGGTACATGCTTAGGGATTTGTGCAATATGATTACAATGGAGAATAGGATGTTTATTTATCCCATTAGGAGGCTTGTTGATTGGATGTGACAAAATGGCGTATAACAGAATGCCCCCCGAAGTGTAAAGTCAGAGGTGATGACTAATGACTGAAGTGTTTTTACCTTGTGACAAACAGGTATCAAGGACAACTAATGAGTTTCACATGTTAAAATAAATTTATCATGACATGTTGTCGTTGAGGGAGGCATACCCATACTCAACTCATAAGCTAACATAACATGTACAATGATCAAAATATGCATCCACAGATGCAATTGGTGGACCCATGACTAAATCATCATCTATATGAACACAACCATCATACATTGTGATCTTTGTATAACTCCTGAAATCGTAGCCTGGATGGATGACATTAGATCCGGGGTCTTCTATCTCTTTCACACTACCAACTAATGTACGAGTCTAACCATGTGAATCAATGAGCTAGAGTCAAACATGGTAGACACCATCTGATTATCGGCCAATGATGTAAGCCATCAACAGATGTGAGAGATACCAACGATGATGATAATGGTTCTCAAGTTACTATGGTATAATCAGTATGGTGAGATTAAATGAGTCAATGTCGAATGCCACACATAATATTTCAATCGAAGGCCATTGATGTAAACCTATAGTCGATAGTGAGGAAACTTGCTAATGATGTATGCAAGCACCAAGGTACCAAAGGGGTGTTCCTAAGTCAATTCCTTGGATGATGTGCTGATGTATGTAGGAAGCGACCGATCGCAGGAGGGCCTTGATGTATCCCCCATCAACGACATGAAACAAGTATCATGATTGGGACAAAACAATCAGAATGTTGTTGATATGGAACTTGAAAGAGAACACAAAGCAGAAGATTTAAATGTAGTAAATGACCTTGCTACCATAGAGGCACTTAAAAATTGTAGGTTGTTAAAATTCTTCTAGCTTCCTGGTATGAGGCAGCAAATGGATTTGTTGAAATACCTAGTGCGTCCATGGGATGTTCAGGCACAAGTGTTCAGGTTTGGGGAGAATCTACTTGAGATACAGGTAGACAAAATTTACTTTCTGATAGGATTTTCAAAGCGAGGTGCCCCCATCTTTCTTCTAGGTGGAAGAAGTGGTGGTGAGACACTGAAAGACTATATCTCTACCTATTACAGACCTCAATCCCTTCCTACTAGGGATTGGAAGATTAATATAAAGGATGTGACCCAATTACCTTTAAGAAAGATCTTGTTCATAATCGCAAGATTGATAGGCAACTCGACACTACATGTAGCGAGCAGGTCATAAATGCAGTATGGAGTAGATTGTCTAGAGCTGACAAAATTCAATTGGAGCGAGGGTGTCTTGGTCAACTTGAAGGAACATCTCACTAAAGCAAAGGAGGGGAAGTTGAAGAAATTCGGTTATGGTTCCATATTGGTCTCTTTTGCTTTAGAGCGGGTACCATTGCTACAGTCTCAACAATTCTCACTCGAGCCCATCGATTTGAGTGTTCCACCGATGAGGATGTGGATATATCACATGGACAGACATGTAGGTCCATCGACAATCAACTTTTCATGGACCTTCTTTGGATGGTTTCACAGACAATTCATCGTGATCAATGAATATCCTTACATAGGGATGGATTTATGTGGTGATCTTGAGCTTGCGCTGCTTAAGGGTGAGCAATGGGATGCTACAAGTAAGATACTTTGACCATTAAGTTTTTGAAATTTTTTACAATTTTTGTGTGTTTTTTCATGTTTATGAGGTTGAAATATTTGATGTTTTCATGTAGATATTGGAACTATTCGACCAGTGGATGCTACATATTTCCATCGCACATAGAGACAACCATAGGAGGAGGCAGTGGGACCAGTACCAATCACTACAGTGCGATGGGATGCGCTACGAGATCTTGAGGTAGCAAATGTCCTATCTAAGGTAGAGCGCCAAGTGGAGGGATTGACACATGGGATTGATGAGACCATGGTCGATCAACTTCCATTGCGACTTCATTGACACACTGTTGGAGTGCCTAGTCGTATTGGTTGACTATTGCGAAAGATAACTCTTGTAGTGTCGTTTTATCATGAGCACCATTGATTGTCTACTTAGATGTTTGCATGTGGTTTTTTGTATGGATGATGTAGCCATATGTGACTTGGGGCAAACATTTTGTAACATATATATATATATATATATATATACACACTTTTATTTTTTATTTATTTTTCTAGTGTTTCCTAGTTCCTATTCTGCTTTCAATATTATGTGATGTGAATTGAAAGTTACTTACATTTGTTACAAATGTCTATCTAAAAATAAATTAGCTAGGGCATCTACTAATGTGTTTATATTTCTAGAAATGTGTTCATATTGTATGAAATCAAAATGTCTTTCCAAAAGACATACTCTAAAAACCATGCAAAGGATGGCGAGATTTCTCACTGAATAGATATTAGCGAGTTGTAGTACTATGAGTTGTGAATCAAGCCTAATGACTATACGACATATACCATGTGAAATAACATCAAATAACAGCTCAAACATTGTGCTATATTCAATGATGTTGTTAGTTGAGCGATCAATGCAAATCCCTTGCATGCTCACTAGCTCACCATTTGGAGCAAAGATAGCCCATGCTATAGAGGATAAGTTCTAAGTACTGCGGCTAGCACCATCAACATAACCAATATATGGTTCAAGAGTCTGCAAACCAAAGTAAAAAGGATCAACATAAACCATGGGAAACTCTGAAAAACACACTGTAAAAACACTCAAAACACCTATAGACAATATGTACACAATGTACTACGCATGGGATCAAGCATAGTATTTTTGAGATACAATCCATTTCTAGGCTGTGACAGAGGAATTCCATCGAGATCTACTAACTCATAAGTCCCTTTTGCAAGGACACGCTTGATAATGTACGGGCCCAACCACACAGGCTGGAACTTTCTTGCGCCTAACTTATCAACCTCCTAATCATATAAGAGTACCAAATCTCCTTCCGAGAAGACTCTAGGCTTGACACTTTTGTCATATTGCGCTTTGATGCGTCTTTTATGAGCTTCATTGAGTAAAGTGGCATCACACCGGGTCTCATCCAAATGAGTTAGATGTAAAAGACACTTCTCTTCTACAGAAGTAGCAGGAAGAAGTTCGATAGCTAGTTTCAACGATGGAATTTCACATTAAATGGGAAGGATCGCCTCCAGACCATCAACCAACTGAAAGGGTGTGAATCTGGTAGCATTCCTTACTGAGGTTCGGTATGCCCACAAGGCAGCGTAGATAAGTAAATGCCAGTCCAATTTGTGGACAACTATCATGCGTTGATGCATAGTCTTAAGAACTTTGTTGATAACTTCAACTTGTCCGTTAGCTTGAGGATAATATGGAGTGAAATTTTCATGTGAAAGTCCCAATTTGGAGTTAATTTGGTCATCATATGATTCCAAAAATTCTTCCCGTGATCCATAAATATCGCTTGCGGAACACCAAACCTAGCAATCACGTGATTAAAGAAAAAGCATGCTGCCATTTCGTCAGTGTTGTTGAATGTAGGCATCACTTCAGCCCACATAGTAAAGTAGTTAAAAACGACATGATATAACCATGCCCCTCGACTGAGTGAGGGTTACATGTCATAAAGTCAATAACCCATTACGCAAAGGGAACAACATTGATAATGGG
Source organism: Pinus albicaulis (assembly GCA_034641835.2). Taxonomy (NCBI): domain Eukaryota; kingdom Viridiplantae; phylum Streptophyta; class Pinopsida; order Pinales; family Pinaceae; genus Pinus; species Pinus albicaulis. Next base: position 480,838,755 of record CM076578.1, read on the forward strand.
ATGTAATGGAGCAAGCGTAGCACTGACTATATGATCATAGATCTGGCACGCATGACACTTATGGACTGCAAGGATGCAGTCACGAAAAATAATGGGCCAAAAGTAACCGACGTTTAAGATATTTTATACAGTAGTGTAACTAGATAGATGTTTGCGACATGCCCCTGAATGGTAGTCATTAAGAACTTTCTCGGCCTCCTAAAGAGTGAGGCACCTCTGTAAAATCGTATCGATACCACGGCAATAAAGGGTGTCACCGATAATCACATAATTTCAGGATTGATACCAGATATGCCGCTGCTCAGAGCAAGAGGTATTAGGCCGAAAATTTTGGGTCTGGAGGTAGATCAGGAAATCTCCATACCATGGGTCAGATGACGAAATCTAAAAAAATGACTCATCAGGGATGGAATCTTCAGATGTAGATTATGCATCAAGGGAAGGGAGATCACACATCAGTTCGATGAAAAATAGGGATTTATTCGACTTTGATTTGATGAATTCCAGGTCGAACTCTTAGAGAATAACGATCCATTTAGAGTACTTCCCCCCCAAAAATTGACGTGACAATATATATGTCATAGGGTTGCAATTTGAAATGACCATATTTTTTCAAAGCAAGATGTAATGGTGAAATATCTGGATGTCTTGAACAGGAACCAAAGCCAAATTTTCCACATGAGTATACTAGATCTCGGTATCGTTGAGGTCCCAACTCAAATAATAAATGGGATGTTCATTCCCGATATTGTCTTCCTGGACCAACACCATGGATATAGTAGAGATGGTGGTAACAAGATACAAGAAATAGTCACACTGATAGTCAGGGGGATATAAGAGAGATACCCGAACCAATACATATTTCAAGGCATCAAACAATTTCTGTGTAGCATCATCCCAATGGAAGGGAATCCCTTTTTTCAGTAAGAAATTAAATCCTTTGGTCAGCTTAGCGTAATTTTGGACAAACCTCCTTGAGAAGTTAGATTTCCCTTAGAGCCTTTGTAACTGAACGAGGGTAGAAGGTGGAGGAAAATCAACGATTGTGTGGAATTTTAGAGGATCGATGCGAATTCCTTGTTTTGAATTAACAAAACCAAGGAGTCGACTAGGACCAAGACAAAAAACACATTTGTGTGGGTTACGTTAATTGTTGTAATGTCGACAATGAAGAAAAATGGCCCATAAATGCAGTGGGTGATCAGCTCGATGCTTAGAATGAGTAGGGATATTGTACAAATATGGTTGCACGATATGCTTAATATTGTGAAAAGCATAATCCATCGGACGTTGAAACATGGCCCTACGTCCTTGAGGCCGAATGGGAGCTTTCTATAAGAAAAAGTACCCCAAGGAAAAATAAATGTAGTCTTAGTTTGGTCCACCGGGATAAAGTTGATTTGATTGTAGCCTGAGAATCCATCCATAAATCAATAAATATCATAGCCTATGTAGTCATAAACAATCTGGTTGATAAACGGGGTCAGATAGTTGTCTTTTGGACAAGCTCGATTAACATCCTGATAATCGACACATACTCGAATCATTCCATGTTTCTTCATGACAGGGATAATGTTTGACACCAAATCGATTAGAGGAACAAGGTAAATGAAACCAACCCGAAGAAGCTTTTCAATTCTAGCTTTTATCCCGACATACTTCTTAGGATGGACCGAACAGAGGCATTTTTGGATGGGTTTGGCACCAGGAAACATCTTAATTTCATGCACCATTATGTTTGGGTCGATACCTGGCATCTCTTCATACATCCAGGAAAAGATATCTCTAAACTCATGAAAAAGGGCTTGGTATATCTTGATTTCAGATGAAGAACAAGACGCTTAGATGTGAATATTTTCGAGTATTCCTTGTTTGATCGAAATATCGAGAGGAATGGTTTCTTTGATATTCGAGAGGTTTTTCTCAGACTCGATCTCATGAATGGAAATATAATTCGTGAAGGGTTCAAAAAAAGTAAGCAGGTAAAAACCACCGATATTATCTTCTATTGAATTAGGAAGGGAGGAATGATGGTGATGCTCATCCCACGACGTGTCGTCTGACATCATGATCTCCATGATGCTTTCATTGGTTGAGAATATGCACAATAAAGGATAAGAGGGTGTGCCATAATACATCGATCGATCCACCCAATTGATCAAAGAAAAAGTATGGGTCACACAAGCTGAGTAAATGGCTTTGTAATCTTGCTCAACAGGGCTAAGTGACATTTTATCGCTAATAATTTGGTTGTCATTTTCACTTGGTACAATCCATGGATTAGCCAGGATCGTAGAAGATGATATCATATTGATATAAGCAACCAAAGGTGGGGAGTTGGGAGGGGGAGGAGGAGGGAGTGAAAAAATCCCCATAAGTGAGGAATCCTTTAGTAATCCAACTCCAACATGCTGATAAGAATGGAGGGCTTCCCCTATAAGAGGGACACTTCTGATAACATTGGAATTAGAGGAAAAGAAGTTGAGTTGATCTATGGCTACGATCCTTCCTTTATGAGGAAAGGCGATCATTCGGAAGTAAGTCAAAATGACAACAACCATAGCATAAACCCATGTATGTCCTAGTAGAAGATTATAATCAAGAGGTCCGTCAATAACTTCTACCTCAATGGAGACAGTTTTTCCCTTAAGTTCCACTTGGAGGGAATTCAAAATCCCACACTTTTTATATGTCCTTCCATCAAAGGCTTTTAATGTGGTGGTTGATTGATTTAGTTGGGGTGAACCAATCGCCTTCTAGAAAGACATGGAAATGATGTAGGTCGAGGATCCCTCTTCCATAATAGAATGATGAATGTTTTTACCGTGGAAAGTGACCCAAATCATAAAATCTAACTGAGCTGGAAGCCGAGGAGTATATTTTTCATGGGAGAAAACCACTAGGTTGGAATCCGATGGGTCCATATATCCCATAGCTAATAACCAGGCCTTCTTCTGGGCGAGGCAATTTTGCAACACATCAAGAGTTGATATAGCTGATGGAGATTGAGCTAAGTTTTCAACCACATTATAATTTTGGGTAGCTCTTGAATCAGGGTTTTAAGCAGACTTATGGATAACACCCTCTGGAGGCATAATAGAATCAGACGAGGTCGGTGCTGAACTGGAAGGTTGATCAATATCCTGACCATTTGATGGATTCACATTACCATAGTATTTTTTTGAGAGGCCACCAAAACACCAGATCTCATCTTTGAGGAGGATAACATCAAAACCGTGTTATAGGAAGAGGGGGATCAGGCAACCATATGTGTCTCCTGATTGGGAACGGTTCGATCAACACAGCAGGAGAAGTGGAGAATTTAAGAAACTGATTCACTTCAGTACGGTGCGGATAATCACATGTAAAGTGATCCTCTTTGCTAATGAAGTAAGGATATTGAGGCTTTCGTTTCTCTTCAGAATACGAATTTGTTTGTTTATCCTATGGAAAGGAATCCTTATTTTTCATACCTTTACCTTTCTTCTTGCTTCTAGGTTGCTATTGAGACCAACCAGTATGAGTCGCCAGGTGGATGATTTAAATTTTTTTGTCCACCAACAATATGATTTGGTTTTCTCAATGCATTCCCAAATGTTGTCTACAAAGACGAAAGGGGTAATAGGCCTATTGGAAGCCAGTGGAGTCACTAGGTGGAAATTTTTAACTCTTTTGGAGGTAAATTGTTTTATGGTCCACCACCATTGTTTATTATGAATCCAATATGAAATGTTTTTGGGTTTTCTGAGTATTTTTAGTCCTATAGGTTATGAGAGTGTTCTAAATCTATTTCAACACTTAGCTATGGCGATGAGACAAACAAATTTTACTCTTATGGCTTAGTTAGCTGATTCCTTCAAGGTTTGATAAGGCTCTATGAGAATCCTAAGGGTTACTTAGTTTGTCACTGATTCAAATAAGTTCTATCATGATTACCATTTGCTTTGGTAGTGCTTGAAGAGAGCTACTTGTATTGCACTAAATGCTGAGTGTTTCATTTTTAAAGGATTTCACTCAGAAATGCCAAGTGGAATCTCTTAGAAAAGTACGGAAAACCAACAGGCCTACTGATTTTCGGTGGAGTCACCAAGTGAAGGATTTTTACTTGATTTCAAGGCTTGAAAGTTGTTGACCATCAACAATCAAAACCACTCTAGGCAGACACTTGGTTCATTGTTAAAAATGGGATTACCTGAGTTGTGAAGTTATCTATTACTTCAGAATATCCCTAGTATGGTTTCCAGAAATGTTAGGTCTCTGTAATTTAGTAGAGTGGCAAGACTAAATGCTGCAGAGACTACATCAAAAACCACTTTTGGATTCTAGGATATAGCCCTCCTGAATCCAGAGAGGGATCTCTCTATAAGTACAAAGATTGATTTATCTTTTAAGGTTTTAAATATGATATTAGGCTAGTTATTAAGAACAAGGGTTTTTGTTTGTTTGGTTGGTCAGGTATGATCTTTAATTGGATGGAATATCACAAAATGAAATATTTCCAAAAGGTGAAGATGCAAGTATATTGAGAAGTGTTCAGAAGATAGGATTAACGTGAAAAAAACTTTAAACCATTGGGCAATGGTGTCACAAAAGGGTATAATTGTGCAACAATTTCAAGACTGGTCCAAGGGGAAAGTCATCTATATCAAAAGATCCCTTAGATTAAATGATGGAGTGGAACATTAAAAGTGTTGAGAAGGTGGAAAAAGCCAATAATTTCAACAAGGATTTATCAACTTTCCATACAAGAAAAGCCTTTTTAAGCAACTGTTTGAAACCAACCAAAGACAGGGTTAACCATAAATTTCTTTGGACAAGCTTGTATTAAAGCTAACTTATCAGATAAACAATCTAGTAATCCACATGACTACTTTCAGAGGGGATGAAAACAGATAAGAAAACAAAGTGCAGCTTAAGATCAAGCAAGATGCATTAAAATCAAAGCCTGCTTTAGCATACTCTTAGGGAAACTTTCAAAACACCTTTGGAGAAAGAACTAGAAGACAGGGCAAACCATAAACTTTTATAGTTTAACTCTACTTAGCATGCATTGAAAATGTCATTAAAGAACTTCCTTTCAAGTTTTTCACATCAAAACATGGACTAACCAACATTCCTTGATAATGTTTACACTTAAATTAAGTCATTCTTAAATACACAATTGGAGGAAAACATAAAGATAAAGCTTATCAGTGAGAGTAGGGTACTTTTAACAGTAAATCCTAGCTCTATATTTGCTATTCTTTATCAGAGAAAAGTGAACAAAATGGCATATATGAAAGGAAAACAATAACAGTAATAGGTACTTCACTAATGATATAGACTAGGATCCCAAAAATTAGCTTGTATATTGATTGTCAATCTAGTTACATACTTCAAGTCCAATGTTTCATCACAGCAACAACTTCTCTTCTCAGCCTAACTTCTTCAATAACTTAAGAGAGCTTCAGAGCTTCAAAATTTATTTACATTCAACAATGATTCGAGTACAACAACTATTACATCAGAAATCCAATAACCAACCCTTAAACTATCTTTTACAGAAGTATTTATAGAAGAAAGAGGAGGTGGGATGAAAAATAAGATCTCTAGTTCAATTAATACAAGTTAATGCCTCTCTGATTTTGAGAAACTCAATAGAGAATATTTCTGATATTTCCTCTGTATTAATTGGTTTTCATTAAGTATTTAGCCACTTAGCAGGTTTTGTTGACTCTAAAAACTCTTTAGACAGGCTTGCAATAAGTGTGGCTGCTTTAAACAAAATATCACTGACTAAGGCAATAACTATGCCTTCTTTTGATTAATTGAATTTATAGGTGGCGCTTTGGTAGTTGAAAGTATATTTTAGCCTTTGATGTGGCAGTGGAGGCTTCCTTCGACTGATATAACTTTCTATTTAACCTTAAAACACTTTTAATTTGCTGTTGGTCGGTGTTTTAGGCTTAACTAGCCTTGATCTTCGCTTCGGGTCTTTGTTCTTTGATACTGTCTTTGTTTCTTTAAACCCGAGGATTAAAACTCTGATTTTCAGGCTTAGGCATTAATCCCTTTACTGTTAATTTCTTCACTGATACACTTTGTTGTTTTGTTTATACAGGTGGCTTTATGCGTAGATCCTTTTCTTCATTGAATTGGATGAGCGTGATGCGATGAAGCGCGAACCATCGGATCTAGTGGAATGAACGGCTGGGATTACATCGCATCGGAGAAAAGGAAATAGGCCAAAGCACCGGGGTTTTAGAATTTGCGATGTGCGATTAAGCGCTGGTTGTCGGATCGGTATGAGAGATCAACGGTGGAGATTTAATCGGCAAGTGTGATGTCGGGGGGCTATGGGTGGAGCGCGATGAGATCTTAGCCGTCGATTCTTGTGGATTCGACGGCTCAGATTAAATTGGGGAGATCGACATCGAAGGAGGAAAAGGAAAGGGTAAAGGGAAAATGTGATTGCCGATTTGCGATGGAGCGAGAGCCGTTGATCTGAAAACTAGATCGACGGGGGAGATTTAATGATGAAGAAAAAGGAGGAATGGAGGGTTTTGGAACAGGGAGCAATATGGGCCGTTAGATCTGGGTGTAGCAGATCATATCAACGGTGGAGAATTGATCACGAGATCGCATCGGCGAGAGGCAAATAACCATGAAAAAACAAGTAAAATGTGTTTTGCGATGCAATGAGCGCTTCGCGTGGTGATGATCCTGCAATGTAAGGACCTTGTGTGAGCAGGGGGATGCTTCAGGCTAGGGGCTTAAGGCCTTTATAGAAAAATGAAAGTTTTGAGGCCAAAATAAAGGTTTTTGAAGGGTTTTCGGGGGCTTCGATAGGTGAAATAAGAGTTTTTAAACCAAATGAAAGGAGAACATAAGGTCTAAAAATGTCTTTGGAATGATTTAGAGGTTAAATGAAGGTTAATGGAGGGATTTTATGAAGGGTTTTATGGAGGAAATAAGGGTTAAAATGGAATTTGATAATAGTGAAATGGAGAAGTGTAAACGAGGGAAAATGGGGCTTCTTAAACAATTTTCTCTTGGTAAAACAACAGGTTCTTTAGGATTAATAGGGAAACAACAGTGAAGATTAACTCAAAGGGTAAAGATCTTCAAAATATTTCAAGAACTCACAATTTGGACATGAATTGTTTCTTGAAGGCTAAAAAATATTTAGCCACCATTTGATATGGCAAATTTTATAGGTGGCTAACAGTGGCTCCACATGGGGATGACATCTTCTTGAAGGTGTCAAGAACTTCAGACAAGTTATCTCTGGATGCTGATTAGTGCCTTGCACTTGATAATCTTTTTATTATACTCAATTGCTAACATAGATGGTTAGAACTTGACATATCAGCAGAAATTTTTTCCCAAACATCTACCTACACAACCTACTTCCTAACATTTTTTCTTCAGAAGGTGCATTTGTACTTGCAAACCTTTTCATCAACATTTTATTCTTTTTGAAAAACATGGAACTAATATATTTCTATTCTTATTTCTCCATGAACTCAGTTTAAATAGTTGAGTTCATAAATTCTCTACCTAACTACTATCTGTCAGGATTAGACTGTTTGACAGACTTTTATTCTCTAAATTCTAAAACAGGAAATTAAAAGCATCCAAGCCAAGATTACATAGTTTGACTTGCTGCTGATCTATGGCATAAAAACAAGCTGCACATAGACTAAAATTTGCATGAAATTAAACCAAAATTTTGAAGGCTTAAGATCTGAAAACTAAAACATCCTTCATTATTTCTTCAGCTCTGTTTTTAGGCTTTTTTGAGCTTTGTTTTCTCTCTCATAGGTTCAAGATTTGAGCTTTTTAGAACCAATTATTTTTCTATCTCAAAGGTTCAGGATTTGAGCATGTTTGAACCTTTTTTGTTCTATCCTAATCTACCTTACTGATAAGCCAAGATTGAGCTGTTTGGAAAATCTGATTCACTAACCTATCAGCAGTAAATTGAAAGGCTAATTAGTCATGATTAGGTTGTATGACTAATTAGAAGTGTGTTTTTAGGAGTGGCATTTTAGCTTGCACACTTTCAGACTTTGTTTCTCTTTTTGGTATGGGGTTGTACCTTTCTTGTTTTTACAATCTGCCCTCTTTTCTTTCTATTGTTTTTGTATTTTTTCTTTTTCTTCAAAGCAAAAATCAACAACTAACTAAATGCTCAAAGGTTGAGCTTTATTGACATTTCTACCTACCCTAATCTAACTCTTGAAATATTTACATGCTTCATATGATAGAATAGTGCCAATGTAGCTAGTTGAGTAGTGAAAAAAAGAAATAGAGAGACTGGCTACTAGTCAGAGGTAACCATAGTACATATTGAATCTTAATCTTTAAAATCAAGGCTGTCACAGGAGGTGACAATGTTTTAAGTCTTTGGCTCCTGCAAAAGATCCATGCTTGAGAATTTGAGCCAATTGGGGCCTCCACACACTCTTCCATAGGATCAATAAAGAAAAGATGAGAATTCTCTTCTTTTTGGCCCTCCATGATTGGTAGATTGTTTGCCTCTAAGATATCAACTTTGAGGACTGCACCTTTAGCATGTTCCTTGGAAGCATCATCATCCTTAACCTGCAAATCAACAAGCAGTGGAATTTCTTCTTTCTCTATATCTATGCTTGCTTCTAGTGTGAATTTAGGTTCTTTGGATGACATATTGATATCAACAATGGAAAAGGATTTCTCTTGAAAAGATGGTATATCCTCAATAGAACAGTATTCTATTTGTTTTTCTTCCCCAAAGACTTGCCATTAACTTTTATTGTTTGGGAAAACTGGTCTGAATTTTTCTTGAATTGTATATTGTTTGCTTTCCCAAGGTCTCGGACATGTACTAGCAACAAGGGCTAATCCACTGGCAAAACTGTTTTGGTCTTTAGGAACAAGGTTAAGTTGGAATTCTTTAAAATATTTTAACAAATCAATGGCATCATCCTTATAGGCTCTAAGTCTGGGATGTGTAACCATGCATTCTTCGTTCACTTTCTTAATTACCAATTATGCATTTCCATGAACTGTTATCCTCTGGGCTCCTAATTTCTTCAATAAGTGGAGCCCTAAAAGAAGTGCCTCATACTCTATGATGTTATTTGTGCATCGAAAATTCAGTTTATATGAATAGGCTTTAGAATAAATTTTTTTTTTTCTGTATTACAAAGCCATACTCCTGCACCTGCACTGGTTTTAGTATATGACCCATCAAAGTTCATACTCCAAAGAGGACTAGTTTTGGTATTATCATTAATTTCCTTACTATCCTCTTTTTCTTGAGTGCCATTGGGTTGTTATATGGAATAGGCACTATGTTGATGATTGTCTTGTTCAAATGAAGGTTTGGAGGGTAGGTGGTTGTTTAGTATTTGATCAATTTCTTCTTCTGTCAAAGGAGAGATTTCCTTATAGACAGAAGTACAACAATCTTCCTTCTCTTTTGTTAACTGGTTTTGAGGCTGGATATCTTCTTGAGCCTCTTCTAGTGAATCAAGACTTGTGCTTGAAGGGAAACTTTGAGGATTTTCTACTATTTCCTGATCTACTTCGGTTTCAAACAATTCCTCATGATTTTTATGATGATCAATTTGAATACAAGGTTCATGAGTTGTTTCTTCTACATTATCAAGATGCCATTCTGTTCTTAAAATCTGAAATGAGTTATAACATAGAGGGAGATTTTCCATATGTATTGGTTTTTCCTCTATTTCAGGTTCTATGTTTTCCTAGTGGTTTATTGTTTTGCAAAAGGTTTCAGAGACTGGTTGTTTATTAATTGTCCGATCTATCTCTTTTTTCTGTCAAAGGGGAAGATGTTTCTATGTTCCTTTGAACATGAGTACATCAGTTCTCTGTCTCTTGTGAAGACTGATTTTGAGGCTGGATGTCTTCTTGAGCCTCAGCTATAAGGGATAGTGAATCATTTTTTATGATTGCAGGAATATCTTGAGGAATTTCTTCTGTTCCTTGGTTGATTTCTTCCTCAACTGATTCATCTATATTCTTATAATTTTTCAATAAGATATTAAACTCATGAATGGCTGTCAAAATATCTTCAGGATGTATTTTTTCCAAATCCTCATCATTGTCTATAATGTGTTGGGTGATGTTCTGTAACGGATCATAATGTATTTCACCCCATGATAATGATGTAGTGTTTCCTTTATAGTTCTCATAAAATACATATTCAAGGTCCTTTAAAGAAAACAAACTACCAGATTTCAACCATTCATACCAATCCCTAGCTTTTCCTTCTAATGTTAACATTAACATTTTCATTAGGCAGTCTTCATGCCATTCAACCTTTAACCTCCATACATGTATGTGAAATTTGATAAGATGTAACAATGGGTTATCAAACTTTTCACCCTGAAAAACAGGAAGGTTATCATCCCAATTCACTTGGGGCATCTTATGTGGAAACCCAGGGATATTATCTCTACTCATTGGGGCATATCTTTGTTGTATCCTTGGAATCATGTTTGTAAATTAGGAAAGAGGTCACTGTGTCTTGTCAACCAGTTTAGAGTCTTCTACCAGTGGAGTCATTTGGTCTTTTAAGAGTTTTGGAGTCGCCAGGTGGATGATTTAAATATTTTTGTCCACCAACAATATGATTTGGTTTGCTCAATGCATTCCCAAATGGAGTCTACAAAGACTGAAGGAGTAATAGGCCTATTAGAGGCCAGTGGAGTCACCAGGTGGAAATTTTTAGTTCTTTTGGAGGTAAAATGTTTTATGGTCCACCACCATTGTTTATTATGAAGCCAATCTAAAATATTTCTGGGTTTTATGACTCTTTTCAGTCCTATAGGTTATGAGAGTGTTCTAAATCTGTTTCAACACTTAGCTATGGTGATTGGAAAAACATAGTTTACTCTTATGACTTAGCTAGCTGATTCCTTCAAGGTTTGATAAGGCTCTATGAGAATCCTAAGGGTTACTTAGTTTTTCACTGATTCAAATAAGTCCTATCATGATTACCATTTTTTTTGGTAGTGCTTGAAGAGAGCTACTTATACTGCACTGAATGCTGAGTGTTTTGTTTTCAAAGGATTTCACTTAGAATTGCCAAGTGGAATCTCTTAGAAAAGTAAGGAAAACCAGCAGGCCTACTGATGTTCACTGGAGTCACCAGGTGAAGGATTTTTACTTGATTTCAGGGCTTGAAAGTTGTTCACCATCAATAATCGAAACCACTCTAGGCAGACACTTGGTTCATTGTTAAAAATGGGATTATCTGAGTTGTGAAGTTATCTATTACTTCAAAATATCCCCAATATGGTTGCCAGAAATGTTAGGTCTCTGTAATTTAGTAGAGTGGCAAGACTAAATGCTACAGAGACTACATCAAAAACCACTTTGGGATTCTAGGATCTAGCCCTCCTGAATCCAGAGAGGGATCTCTCTATAAGTACAAAGATTTATTTATCTTTTAAGGTTTTAAGTATGATATTAGGCTAGTTATTAAGAACAAGGGTTTTTGTTTGTTTGGTTGGTCAGGTATGATCTTTAATTGGATGGAATATCACAAAATGAAAGATTTCCAAAAGGTGAAGATGCAAGTATATTGAGAAGTGTTCAGAAGATAGGATTAGTGTGAAAACAGATTTAAACCATTGGGCAATGGAGTCACAAAAGGGTTTAATTGTGCAATAATTTCAAGAGTGGTCCAAGGTGCAAGTCATCTATATCGAAAGATCCTTTAGATTAAATTATGGAGTGGAACATTAAAAGTGTTGAGAAGGTGGAAAAAGCCAATAATTTCAACAAGGATTTATCAACTTTGCATACAAGAAATCCTTTTTAAGAAACTGTTTGAAACCAACCAAAGACAGGGTTAACCATAAAATTCTTTGGACAAGCTTGTATTAAAGCTAACTTATCAGACAAACAATCTAGTAATCCACATGACTACTTTCAGAAGGGATGAAAACAGATAAGAAAACAAAGTGCAGCTTAAGATCAAGCAAGATGCATTAAAATCAAAGCCTGCTTTAGCATACTCTTAGGGAAACTTTCAAACAAAATTTGGAGAAAGAACTAGAAGACAGGGCAAACCATAAACTTTTCTAGTTTAACTCTACTTAGCATGCATTGAAAATGTCATTCAAGAACTTCATTTTCAAGTTTTGCACATCAAAACATGGACTAACCAACATTCCTTGATAATGTTTACACTTAACTTAAGTCATTCTTAAATACACAATTGGAGGAAAACATAAAGATAAAGCTTATCAGTGAGAGTAGGGTACTTTTAACAGTAAATCCTAGCTCTATATTCGCTGTTCTTTATCAGAGAAAAGTGAAAAAAATGGAATATATGAAAGGAAAACAATAACAATAAGAGGTACTTCACCAATGATATAGACCAGGATCCCAAAAATCAGCTTGTATATTGATTGTCAATCTAGTTACATACTTCAAGTCCAATGTTTCATCACAGCAACAACTTCTCTTCTCAGCCTAACTTCTTCAATAACTTAACAAAGCTTCAGAGCTTCAGAATTTATTTACATTCAACAATGATTCGAATACAACAACTATTACATCAGAAATCCAATAACCAACCCTTAAACTATATGTCACAGAAGTATTTATAGAAGAAAGAGGAGGTGGGATGAAAAATAATATCTCTAGTTCAATTAATACAAGTTAATGCCTCTCTGCTTTTGAGAAACTCAACAGAGAATATTTTTGATATTTCCTCTATATTAATTGGTTTTCATTAAGTATTTAGTCGCTTAGCAGATTTTGTTGACTCTAAAAACTCTTTTGACAGGCTTGCAATAACTCTGGCTTCTTTAAATAAAATATCACTGACTAAGGCAATAACTATGCCTTCTTTTGATTAATTGAAGTTATAGGTGGCGCTTTGGTAGTTGAAAGGATATTTTAGCCTTTGATGTGGTAGTGGAGGCTTCCTTTGACTGATATAACTTTCTATTTAACCTTAAAACACTTTTAATTTGCTTTCGGTTGGTGTTTTAGGCTTAACTAGCCTTGATCTTCGCTTCGAGTCTTTGTTCTTTGATACTGTCTTTGTTTCTTTAAACCTGAGGATTAAAACTTTGATTTTCAGGCTTAGGCATTAATCCCTTTACTGTTAATTTCTTCACTGATACACTTTGTTGTTTTGTTTATACAGGTGGCTTTATGTGCAGATCCTTTTCTTCATTGGATTAATGTACAAAATCGTCACTCCGAGCCTTTTTGTCACTTGTCTGTGACTGTGGAAAAACACAAAACAACCACCATTAAGAAACCTGCAAAACACACAAACTCATTATAAAATCCTGTGGAATTTGGTTAAGACTGCTTCAGAGGCTCATGAGGGTGGAGGAGCAATGAGGAAAAACGTGGATGCAGCGGAAAAAGGGAGGAAAATCCTGGCAGAACAGCTAACCAGGTGAAAAATAGAGTTGGGCGGGATAGTGAACAGGAACAGTTGGATTAGAATAATCAACGGTGGAGATTGCTCGATCAAGTCGTTTGGGAGAAGGTTGGGTGAAAAGTGAGTGGGGGCAAGATTAAAACGGGACCGTCCGATCTCAAAGATCGACGGCCAAGATCAAATCAAGAGTTACATTGCGGAGGGGGGAGCGGTATAGCGGAAAACCATTAGTGGTCTTCATGCGGCGTTCGAGTGGTTTAGGTTTTTGGCAAAAAAAACGCGATTCCATACACCTGTTGACACGTGGAAAATGAAAACCACCTATTTCTCACGGAAGTAGCACACTGGGAAGCAGGGTAAAAAATTACGCGATATGCAGTTTGAGCCGTTGGATGATAGGTAGCAGATCGAACGATGCGGGTTGAGCGCGATGGATGAAGAGTTGTGCAGAGGATGTATGTGCGGTCCAATGGCCGTTGATCTTTGCAAATTGATGGTCAGGATTCGTTTAAAACTATATTTTTTGGGAAACAAAAAATATAGAAAATTTAAGGTTTGAAGGAATTTGGCTGAGAAAAACGAGGAGAAGGGAGGGCCCACCTTTTTATAAAGGGTGGAAGGAAGGATCAATGGGAGTGGTCGGATCATGAGGATCGACGGCCGAGATCTGTTGGTGAGGGAGAAAGAGATGGGCGGGGTCGAAAAACAGAAGTATTGTGGGCCGTTGGATTTGATAAGATCAACGACAGAGATTGCATTGCAGAATTGCGCAGGACGTGAAATGGTGCGAGGGGAGGGGAGAAAGGCGATGATGCGATTGAGCGCGAACCATCCGATCTAAGGGAGGTCGATGGTGGAGATTTAATCGGAGGTCAGGATGGCGGAGGATCATGTGATGGATGAGCGTGATGCAATGAAGCGTGGACTGTCGAATCTGGCAGAATGAACGGTTGGGATTACATCGCACCAGAGAAAAGGAAAGAGGCCAAAGCACCGGGGTTTTAGAATTTGTGATGTGCGATTAAGGACTGGCCGTCGGATCGGTATGAGAGATCAACGATGGAGATTTAATCGGCGGGTGTGATGTCAGGGGGCTATGGGCGGAGTGCGATGAGATCTTAGCTGTTAGTTCTTGTGGATTCGACGGCTGAGATTAAATTAGGGAGATCGACATCAGAGGAGGAAAAGGAAAGGGTAAAGGGAAAATGCGATTGCTGATTTGTGATTGAGCGAGAGCCGTTGATCTGAAAACTAGATCAACGGGGGAGATTTAACGATGAAGAAAAAGGAGGAATGGCGGGTTTTGGAATGGGGAGAAATATGGGCCTTTAGATCTGGGCGTAGCAAATTAGATCAATGGTGGAGAATTGATCACGAGATCGCATCGGTGGGAGGCAAATAACCGTGAAAAAACAAGTAAAATGTGTTTTGCGATACGATGAATACTTGCGATGCGATGAGCGCTTCGTGCTCGGTCACAACGCAGGTCATATGTGGAAAAGGGGCTGGGGCTTAAGGCCGAAAGGGGCTTAAGGCCTTTATAGAAAAATGAAGGTTTTTAGGCCAAAATAAAGGTTTTTGAAGGGTTTTCGGGGGTTTCGATAGGTGAAATAAGAGTTTTTAAACCAAATGAAAGGAGAACATAAGGTCTAAAAAGGTCTTTGGAATGATTTAGAGGTTAAATGAAGGTTAATGGAGGGATTTTATGAAGGGTTTTATGGAGGAAATAAGGGTTAAAATGGAATTTGGTAAGAGTGAAATGGAGAAGTGTAAATGAGGGAAAATGGAGCTTCTTAAATAGTTTTCTCTTGGTAAAACAACAAGTTCTTTAGGATTAATAGGGAAACAGCAGTGAAGATTAACTCAAAGGGTAAATATCTTCAAAAGACTTCAAGAACTCACAATTTGGACATGAATTGTTTCTTGAAGGCTAAAAAAGATTTAGCCACCATTTGATATGGCAAATTTTATAGGTGGCTAACAGTCTCAACCATAGTGGTGTACACAAGTTGGGAGTTTAAATCAGTTCCAGTCATGGTTTACAATCCTAACGAATATTTCCGCGAGAGATCAGTGGATAGGCCCAAAGAATCAGGTAAATGAGTTTGTGTCAGAGTTTGAAGAGATGAAAAATGATTGGTTTGATAAAAATGAAGTCCTTCCTAATGAATAGGAGTATAAGGACGAGGCTCTTCTTGAGGGATCTATTCAATACTGAAAATTCCATATGGAAGAGGTTCTCCGTCGGGTCCAAGATATATTGGTTCTCTATGAGACAAAGGAATAGAATATGAAGATCCCGAAGAATCATGCGAAGAAATATGAGGATCCTAATGTTTGATAACCTTAGGAAGAAAGTGTCTGACTCAGGAAGTTCAGGTTCAATGATCTTATGTAACAAAGCTCCAAGGATTTTTGTTTCAATTGTGTGAGTGTCACTAGTAGGATTAGATGTAATTGTGGGTTCGGAACTTAAAGGGACAGATGATTCTGGCAGATCAGTATCAGGAGGAGGGCCATAAGTAGCGCTTGAAGTTCCTTATTTGGTAGTTAGCATTTTCTTATGTTTTTGATGTGGATTAGGAGTAGCCTCTAGAGGAAGAGGAGGCTTATTTTTCTTTCTATGCGAACGATTTGGAGGGGGATTTTGTTCTTCCACGTTGGATAATAAATTTTATTAACACAAAAAGAAATAAATAAAAAATAGGGTAATATAGGCATAAAGGATTACTAAGTAACCGTGAACTGCAATATACACCTTGGTGAGCCAAGGACTTAACATACGATAGCCAATATCCTCGAACGTTGTGTTCGGTGTATCACGGTATATAGGGCGACATACACAGTTACCTATGGATGGATACCAACCTATAGGGGACTCCCAAAATATACTCGATGGTACGTGGGAGTACAATCCTTAGTAGTGTTGTCTAATGCATAACTGTTCAATGAGAGAATTCCCATATACTTTTCATGCGTGGAGCACCATCCAATATACCCAAAGGTATGTGGAGAACGATCCTATACACTTACGTATGTGGAACATGATTTCACCCCCGGGATGCAACGCTTGAAAACAACGACAACTCCTATGTTTAACGACACTGGAACACGTCTCTAGCCTAGACCTCTAAATGTTTCTGTTAATGTTACAAATTCTCCTTAGGTTGATTCAATAAATTTTAATGTTTATCTTTGATTAGGTTATAATTTTAGGGCTCACCACGAATGTCACTTGAATATCCTAAAATGAAAATATAACATGATAAAATAGAAATATTTTCTCTTTCAATGAAAATCTAGCTAAGGAATGGAAGAAACAATTAGGCTACAACACACAATATGCAACAAACAAGATGCAAGATGCAATTTCCCTTTCGATGCACATAAAAAAACCTAAATGAAAATGGACAAATTTTATTTTCACCACACTTAATTTTCCGAGAATGAAGAAAACTAAGATGCAAATGTTCAATTACTAATTCAATTACACTTTTCAGAAAGAGGACTCAAACAAAAATTCATCCAAGCGATCAACAATCAAACAAAATCAGTTTGCAAGCGACCAAATGATAAGAACAAAGAAAAACCAAAACCAGTTCTTACCAAAGGAAAACAAACACAAATGAAAACCAAGTGGAGGTTTTGGAGAGACCATAAGACACTGAAGACTCAAGGAAGTTCATCTGGAAGCAAGATGATGAAAGAGAGGAAAAAAAAGAAAGGCAAAATTTATGCAAAAAGAGGGGCCAACGCTGGTGCGAAGGAGGCACTAGTGCTTTGTAACATTGGGACAGAGTTGGCCTGAGTGAGGTGCAACACTCTGTAAAAGGAATTGGGGGAGTGTTAGGCCTGGGAAAGAGGATTATGACACAAGAATTGAAAAAAGGTTGAATGAACCCACTTCCTAGTCCTGTTCTTGGTTGGATGATACAACAAAGATCCGTCAAGGAGGTAATCAAATAGAATGGGCAAGGAAAACCACCAAGGGAATACTTCGTTCCCTAGTGGAGTTGCCAATTTGTTATACGATATTTACGAAGACGGACAAAAGTATCTCCCCTAGGTTTGGTGGTCAATCTAGAACAACAAACACTGACAAGGAACCCAATGCTTTTCCTTAAATTAAATAGATGACGAAGTGAAGTCTACCTAGAACCTCTTGCACGCTTCGCTCCTTCTTCAACTTGGAACCTCCAATTCCAACTATGATTGCCAAAATTAGAACCTGCACAGTTAGATAACACAAGCCAATAAACTACGAGATCTAAGCATTATCATATAAGTACTCTATTCAATAGATCAACTTGGTATTGAAATATATGAATCAACATCACATATGGGAAAACAAAAAAATATTTTCATTAATATAGATAGAAGGAGATTACAACCATAAGTAGCAGTTGATCTTGTAGAAGAGCTCCTCCAAGTTGTTAACTTGTCCTTTCCTTGTCACAATATTCACCTTCAGTCACCCTAATGCAGTGGATAATGGCCACTCATTGCAACAACATAAGGGCATAGTTTCTCCAAAGCCAACTATTCACTCATTCTTCATTCTTCCATCCTCCTTCTAACAATGCATAGGAAAGATGGTAAATATATAGGAGAGTGGGGTAAGTTGGGAGTTCTTATCAAATTAGGGTAGGATACGATTTGAATGTTTAATACAAGGTAAGCAGTTGAAACAACTTTTGGAAACTCCTAGAAGTGAAGCTTCCGGAATCCCGATAATTCTCCCATATTTATAGAACCAACACAAGTGTAAAGGGGAGCAACCTGCGGGTGACCAACGCTGGCGACAATGGAGCAACCTTTAGGTGGTTGCACCCGAGTAGGCTTGCAAAGAGCGTTACGGTCCTAAAAATGGCTCAGATGATGCACTTTAGGGATGAAATTATGGGAAATGAAAGGTACATGCTTAGGGCTTTGTGCAAGATGATGACAAGGGGGAATAGGATGTTGATTGATCCCATTAGGAGGCTCATTGATTGAATGTGACAAAATGGCCTATAAGAACTTGTTCAAACAATCCACCTTCAGAATGATTTTAAACTGATTACGAATATTCTCATAAGTCGGACAATCCATGATGTAGTTCCATTCTGTTTCAACCTCTCCTTTCCTACAAAAGATGCAGATTCTTTCTTCCCACTCTTATTTTGGAGTTGTCCATCTACTTGTTTCACATCTGAGATGATGAACCCGGTCCTCAACTGTGCTATTAATAATCTAGCCTTTCCCGTGATTTTGGCACCCAAATATATCTTCTCATTATGAGACCATGTTGGGTTCAAATATTTGACATAAAGTTTTTTTTTCGACCAATCTATTTTTCCCACATAGTATTCTTGAATTTTTCAAGCATTTATTTTTTAACTTCCTCTTTGGAGTTAGGAGAATCGTTCCACTTAATGCCCCACTTACCCAACCACTTGTCATTTTGTTTTCCCCAAGTTTTCTTCCTCCTCGTTAACTCCTCTGCGACAACTATTTTAGGCCAATGATGTTAATCCATGTATTCAACCTTCTTTAAGTAACTTAACAAGCGAAAAAATGCCTTGGCCTCCATTAGAAATAAACCAGCCTCAACTAGCAAGATATCATAAGGAACCATTGATTTTAATTTGAAATTATTAGTGATTAGGTGGTTTTGAATTATTTCTAATTTCCTCCACTTGTGGTCTGACATAATAATCCTCCAAACTTCACATCCATAGAGACAATCGGTGTAACCAACAACCCAAAAAGAGTTTTCTTGTTCTTCCAGTCCCATAATTATGCTTTCTCGCATCTATTCTGTAGAAGGTAAAATCCTCTCCACCCCCCCCTAAACCCTTTTAGTTCTACATGTCTCCCAATTGAGCCTCTTTTGAAAAAAATTCCTAAATACTTGTATTCGTTCACAATTTCCAAGGGTTCCCCCTCAAAAATAAAATTAACCTACTGCTTTTTCCTCTTCAAGGAGAAGATCATGATCTTGGTTCTACTAAAGTTTACTTGCATCCCAACCTCTTCACAAAATATCTCTAAGGAATTGAAATTCTGTCTCAGACTATGAATCGATTTTGCAATTAGGATAAGGTCATCAACATGCAAGAGAAGTCTCACCACATAACCTGCTAACTAAATACCCTCTCCACTGTTACTGTTTAACCATTCTTCCAGCTTATCAATATATAATCCAAACAACGTGGGGGAAAGAGGGCACCCTTGGTTTATCCCAATGTCACTACCAAAGCATTCAGAAAAACCTTCCTTAGTTATGATTTTAGCTCTAACTTTCTCATAGAGCTTATGAACAATTGCCCTATATTTTCTTGGAATTATGATCTCTTCCATCCTTCTCCAAATCTTGTCTCTAGGAACCGTGTCGGAAGCTTTTTTGAAATCAACAAAGAAACAAAAGTCTTCCTCACCCTATATTTCTTATACTTATTCTATGAAATTCCTAAGAGTGATACAATGATCAATGGTAGAATGTCGTGACCTAAAACCAACATGCCCTTTTGCTCTTTTACCTTCCTTTTATGCCCAACTGCTAATTCTATGCTCCGCCATGCTTCCAAATAAATTTCCAAAAAGAGGATTAACCATAATAGTGTGGTAATTGGAGGGAATATTAATGTTTCCACTTTTGTACAAGGGGATAGCAACACTAGTTGTCCATTCAGTTGGAAATTTCTTTGTGTGATGCTATCGAATATCTTTTTAACAGTCAGAGCCAAGGTTTCAACCCCCCACTTTAAAAATCAAACTTTCAATCCATAAATGTCTTGAGATTTACCATTTACTAACTTTTTTATACCACGATTGACATCTTCTAATGGAAATAAGTCAACTAAAGTGCTGATTATGGCAAGGCTACTTCTCTCTTGTTCTATCTTGTACAGAAGATTTGCATACTCTAACCATTGAGTAATCGAGATATTATTATCCATGTTCTTTTTATTTTGTTGTAATTCCCTCCAAAATCTTTTGGGATTAAGTTTTCCCAAGGAAATTAATTCATTCGTTCTTGAAGTCACATATTATTATTATTATTATTATTTTTGTACTCTTTCATGCCTTCACTATTTACATCCTTCTCTTTAAGTGATATTTTTTTAGCCTTACACTCCTCATCAAATCAAGGATTGGTTGGAAAAGTGTTTGAAATTATCTTCATTGGTCGAGATGTTTTTCACACCTTTTGGGCTTTGTGGATTAAAGGGATCACCATACTACTACCAATGTTCTCTATTATTTCACTATCCTCTTCATTTTCTAAGTTGAATTGTTCCACCTGAAATTGATGTTCCAAAGTAGCAACAAAGAGCTCTTGATTTCCATGATTCATAATGACTACCATAGTAGCATAAGGGTCTTCACTCTCTAAGTTTTCCTTCTTATAGAACTTCAAATATTTTGGAGAAAAGTAACAAGCAACCAACATGATTATTGCATTGTTGTTTGTTATATTAAGTCATATAAATTTCTTATTTGGGTCCTCTTTTTCCAATTTAACAATTCCACTCCAAATTTCTCTTATTAAAACCGTGATCCCTCCATACCATTTACTTGTTCCAATCTCTTTATTCCATACTGAAATTTTATTGTATCCCTAAAATTTTGGCACCTTACAACCTTCATGATCACGAGTTTCCATAAGAAAAATGACGTGTTTCCCTTCTGTTATGGGCCCCAAACCCGGTCCTCTCCTCCATGGATAACATATACAATTCCAACTTACCATGTTTAGATACTCCCAGGGGGCTCCAAATCCCTATTTATGATTTGTTAAATGCTCACTGATTTGAGCTTTCCCATTTTTTAGCCATGCCCGTTTTCTTGCCTCCTTTTCTGATTTCACTTTCTCCCATTCCTCCCTTCACTCTTCTTGTTGTTCAAATGTCAATTCATCATCCAGGTAAAAATGAGTACCTCTAGGCATCCCCCTATCTTTTAGAATAGCCATCTTATCATCTATACTTCTCAAAATAACTCTCACATGTCTATGAACTCCATTTTCTATTTTCCTACCAATCCTGTTTTCCTGTTGAATATAGCCTGACCATTTCAAATATTCCTTGATAAAATTCCCTGACTAACATATATGTCCTCTCTTTCTCTCCAAATTCCTTCAGACCTTTGATAATTACATTTATAGCCTTGAATTTCCTGTATTTTTCTTCTCTTAATCGCCTCTTTGGTTGATGGTTCCTTTACCACTTGTGCCTAATATTTATCCTCTTCCATTTTTTGTCTTAGTTTGCTTTCCCTCAACTCCATGCTTGCCTAAGCCGATTGAAACTCTTCTATCTGTTTTGTGCTGCCAATGTTCCCTGCCTCCGAGCCTTTTTTTCAACTACCTTGGTTTGTTCTAGTTCCTGTCTCAAAGCGATCAACTGTTGTTGTCCTCTTTCCATATTGTTTTGCAAATTTATTATTTTCTCTTTGATAACTTTGTTTTCCATTTCAAGTTTCTGAGTAACTACTAACATTTATTTTATCTTTGAATCTTCATGTTGTTCCTTTGATTCAATAAGCTCAATTATTCTTTTCATGATCATGAGTTCTCTTACATAAAGCTCAGACAACCACAAAAGTGGAGTGGTTGTGGGGTTGTATGTGTTCTTAATGCTTTCTTATTTGTTTGTTGCTAAGTTTTCACTTTCTCCTTGCTTTATCCAATATTCCTTTTCTTAGACCGCACCCCTTTACCTTTTATCTTATACTCCTTTTGCTTAGACTTCACCCCTTTACCTTTTATTTTATCCACACCTTTACTTCCCTACTCTTCCTCTAATGAGTTCATTTTGACAATAAAAGTTTCCTTGTTATTGTTTGATTTTGGTAAGATCCATGTGAGTTCTCTTCTCTGTGACTGGGTAGACACAAGTGGACAAATAAGTGCATGACACATGGGGCAATGAAGACTATGCACCTAGGTTGAAAAGCGGTGTTGGAATCAATGAGAATTGAACACATGACCTCTAGTTCACAAGAAGGGCGCTCCACCAATAAACCACAACCCTACAGTTGTGATAGCATTCAAATATTCTTATAATATGATATTAATATCATATAATAAAAACCCACCACAAAATCATATGCACCATAATATATGTTGGTATATGATCCATGCGGGAGGTGCATTAAATATGCCATGTAACATTTGAACCACATATGGTATGGTGGGCCATCTGTTATGGTAAATATGTTGGAGTGGTTATTCATATGGCTATCCACAACAAAAACTATTATATGGTTTGTGAGGAGTTACCATATATAATATGGTCCTTACATAAAAATACACTGGAGTGGATATGGTTAACACCAAAATGCATGTGGATCATTCATATGATATGGATTACTATATTTAATTTTTGGTATAACAATATTCCCAATGATTATGTATTAATGTAACCATGATACAGTTAAAAAAACATTCCATTTATATCATATGGTTACAATGATTCGCATGTGGATTGGTTACAACCCAATGGAGAGTGTGTTCCAACAAAACAGAGTATGTTCTTAATCATATGCTATTTTATTATATGGTTGTAACCAAAATAGATACATCCTATTTATTTCATATGCTAGCATAGAGATTTTCCATTGAGCAATAAGTCATTTTGGAGCACACGTATTGGGAGAGAGATTTTTGGAAGAGCTTTCCATAAGAGTTTTGGTTGCAAAGATTATAGTGCCAAGGTTGCTCAACCTAATATTTGAGAGTTTTTTTTAATGTAAGTGGGGTTTTTGGAGCTTGCTTTTTGTGGTAACCAAACTAGAGTTTTGGTGGCATTTTGGAGGCCGCTTCTTGGTAGAAAAGAGCTCCTTTTTGTAGCAGGTCTTTGGAGGTGTTTTGTGTATAAAATCTAACAACAAGATTCAAAATGATATTGTAATGTACTAAAACAAGATACTGAATCCTTCTAAAATTTGTGAAAACAAAACACAATCACATAATCACGTAACAAGTAAGAGAAATAGATAATTAATCGCATAACACAAGATGTATCTGGGTAAAGCTGAGTGCCTAAAACAACACTATCTGTATATTGTATAAAGTCAATATCATGAAACAATACAATTCTTTTCTCTCTCAGAGAAACTCCTGCACTCTGTCAACTGTCTCACTTTGATATAGGGAAATAAACCAATTACTTAGTCAATTATCAGCCTTTTCTCAACCTGCCTTGCTCACACAAACTTGAAGGGATTATTGCCCTATTAAATAGGAAATTCCTTCTAATTGATTGCATAATGCTTCCTTGGCCTCCACATGACTCTATAACTGACATGTACAATTTTCTAATTATACAAATGATAGTTATCATCCCTTTAACCTAAGTCTCAACCGAGCCTTCCTTAGAAATGACATGCAACAACTATTTATATCGAATTAACAGTTAACTGATTGAGTACTTGTGAATTAAATCAGATTTATTTCACTTGACCTCTCACTAGCTCATCTCTCAGTTAGCACTAGTTAAACTGATTTTAACTCGGTTAATTGAGTTAACTAATTAAAACTCACAAATAATTGTAATTGGACCCCCTAAAATCACGGGAAAACTCTACCTGCCTACTCTCTGACCCTCAAATTGAATTTCCTAAGCTAACCAGTCATTCTGACTTGGTTAACTAATACAAGTTGTCATGAGATGAAATCTCAATTTCTCTTCCAATTTAACTAAGCGAAGGATTAAATTAGAATCCCCCTTTGGGTGCCATTTCTTGGTGTCATTTAAACACTCCCTCTCAACAAGAAAGGGATTATCTGCTACCCCAATCTTGTCTTTGTGGAATTTGAATTTTCTTCTTTCCAGCTCCTTCGTCAAGATGTCTACATCCTACTCCTCTGTGGGAATGTATTTTAATGAAATAATCCACCTCTGAATACAATCTCTGAGATGGTGATACTGGATATCAATAGGATTGGACCTGTCATGGAATATTGGATTAACCGAGAGTTTGATGCAACTATGGTTATCACAACATATCACCGTAAGATCCATCTCTTGACCAAACAAACCAGCAAGTATCTTCCTCATCTAGATGGCCTCACATGTTGCCTGACAGCCACCATGTACTCTGCCTCTGCTGAGCTAAGTGCAAATGATATTTGTTTACTATTGTACCAAGAAACCGTTGCTGATCATATGCTGAAGATGCCTCCTGATGTGATCTTCCATTCAGATGGAATACTTTCCCAATCTGCATCAATGAAGCCTTGAAGCTTCACTCCCTTGCCTGTCTATACCATAATCCATACTTTGTATTGCCTATGAGATATCTCAACACATGTTTCCCTACCTTCCAAAAGAGCTTAGTCGGCTTAACCATACTTGGCTCAACTGGTTAACTGCGTAGCATATTTCGGTTCCTGTATTCACCAAATACATGAGTGAACCCACAAGCTACCTGTAAACAATATCATCCACTACTTCGCCTGAAGTAACATCCTCCTTCCTCCAGTTTCTTGTAAGAAGAGTCTCCATGGGTTTGCTACCCTCCATGTGGAAATTCCTCAGAATCTCCTTGACATACTTGCCTTGAGATACAAATAGCTCCCCATCTCTTTGCCATATTTCCAATCCAAGGAAATAGTGCAAGAGCCCCATGTCATTCATCTCAAATTCCCTTGCAAGATCCTCTTTGCAAGACTTTATGAGCTGATCATCACCTGTTAGTATCAGATCATCGACATAAAGTATAATAATCAAAAGCTTACCATCAATCACAATATGATATAGGTTCACATCCGCTTCACTCTTGGTGAAGCCCAACCCGGTGAAATAGCTATTAATCATGGTGTTTCAAATATGTGCTCTCTTGAGTCTGCACACATGCGACTCCTTGTCTAAGGTATCAAAACCTCCTGAATTCTCAATGTACATTTCTTCCTCAATAAATTCATTTAGAAAGGTTGTCTTTACATCCATTTGATGTATCTGCCATTCGATCTGCACTGAGAGTGCAAGGATGGATCTAATAGAGGAGTACCTTGAGACTGGTGCAAAATTATCATAATAGTCAATCCCCTTTACCTGAGAGAACCCTCTAGCCACAACTATAGCCTTGTGTTTCTCCACACTCCCATGTACTGTCTTCTTCACCTTGTAGACCCACTTGGATCCTACAACTGACTTCCCCACTGGTCTTGGGAAAAAATCCCATGCACTGTTTTTGATAATGATGTCATACTCCTCAACCACGGAATCAACCCATACTGGATGCTGCACTCCTTCCTCGAAAGAGGATGGCTCTGTATCAATACCTTCGCTCATAAGAGCCATGTATCTAGTGTAGCGCTCTAGGGACCTTCTCTGCCTACATTGTGATATGGGTGCTCCCACATTATCTTTCACATCCAGCAATAATCTGTCAGCCTCTCTGGTGCGCTTCCTTCCATATTTGGTAGATGGCTCTGCATGAGTGGTTTCTACCACTCTCTATTCCTCTTCTTGTGGATGCTTCACATCTTGAGGTTCATTATTTGGAGCCAAGATATCCTCAACTTCATGCAACTCGAACTCCCTCTCAAGGGATAATCACATGGCTTTGTCTTCATCGAATTTCACATCTCTTTTGACCACTGTCATCATGTGTGCTTGAAAGTACACCCGATAGTTGTGAGGTGTATCATCGTACCCCACAAATATCCCCAACTCTGTTGTTGGCTCTAGCTTCTTCCTTGCATCTTTGGTCATAATGAAATAAACATATCAAGCAAAAATTTTAAAATATGACACATCCGGTCTCCTACCTAAAAATGCCTCCTATGGTGTACTCATCCCAAGTATCCAATGAGGACTTATGTTTTGCACAAATTCTGTTGCATTGCATGCTTTCGCTCACAGATGAAATGGTAGGCCCTGATCATGCAACATAGCTCGTGCTACTCCCATAATCGTTCTGTTATTTCTTTTTGCAACACCATTTTGCTGTGGGTTATGAGGTGTAATCAATTCTTTTTGAATTCCTTCCTAGGCACAAAATTTATTGAATTCTTTAGAGATGTATTCTCCACCAATTTCGGTCCTCAAAGACTTCAACTTATTCCCTGTATCTTTCTCGACGAGTGCCTTGAAAAAAAAAAACAGGGAGACCGTATGATCTTTCTTATGCATGAAGAATTTCTTGAAAAATCATCAACAAAAATCACATAACACCTGTGCTTTTCTTTGGAAGTTGTCGAGAACGGTCCACACATGTATGAGTGAACTCTCTCAAGGATCGCCTTGGATCGAATTTCCTTATTGTGAAAGGTGGCATTAGGTATACTTCCCCAATTTACAGTCTTTGCATGTGTCTCTCTGTGCAAGTGCACCCTTTGGAAGTCTTGTAGAAATCTGCTGCATGATCCTCAAAGCGTTGTGGTGTAGATGGCCCAACCTCTTGTTCCATAACTCATCAATGTCTTGACTTCCCCCTTCTTTGCTTTACTGCTTAGTGCTACACAGTCCTCTACATATAGTTTATAGAGATTATTTACTCAAATCCTAATATTTTTTACCTGTCCCATGGCTTTGTGAAGAAGGAACACCTTTCCTTCACTGAAGATCACATCATAGCCACGATATTCCAACATAGTAACAAAAACCAAATTCTTCTTTAAACCAGGAACATACATGACATATTTTAATGTGATTGGATTACCTGAATCCCTCTTAAAGGTAACTGTACCTACACTGGTAGCACTATACCTCCCGTTATCACCCATCTCAATGTGCATATGGAGATCCTTCTCCTCCAAGCTACTAAAGAATTATTTGTTTTCGGTCATATGGAATGATGCTCCACTATCCAAGTACCACACAAATCCCATCACCAATGACACCACGCATGCGATGAGGGTGAAGTCCAACTCGAACTGTGAAGCCATTGCTTCACCTGCTCCTCCTCCGGAGGCCTTCTTGTTCTTCTTCTTTTGTGGACAATCTGAGGCATAGTGTCCATGCTCATGACAATTGAAACATTTTACCTTTGAAAAGTATCGCTTCTTTCCTGCCTTGCCGGACTCAGATTTGGAATGGGACACCTTCCCTTTTCCTTTCTTCACCTTTCCAGCCAAGGCATAATTCTCCTCATCATCAGTCTTTGATGAGTATCCATCTCTAGTACTTCATCGAATGTCTTCTTGTGCTAGATGATACCATAGTCACTCATAATCCGACAACTTGTCCCTCCCATTAATAGAGTCTTGGTAGCTATGCCAGCTCTTGAGAAGGCCTTGAAGAGCTAGGCTCACCAAATCATCTAAGGCAACAGTGATCCCAATGCTCCCAAGCTCATCTCGACACTGAGTGATTTTTGTCAAGTATTTTTGGATCGTGTCACGCTTCTCCATTTTGATCTTCCTGAGCTTGTCTTTCAGCACCAAATTTCTGTGGTCGCTGCTATTATGATACATATCTGTCAAAGCCTTCCACATCACATATGGATTTTCCTTCCCATGGAGACTCGAGACAATATGATCTCAAGCTCATGCTAACAAGATCCTTCTCGCCTTTGCTACATTATTCTTCCATGCATCAAGAAGTTGAGTATCTGTTGGTGCAGGCTCCGGGACATCAGTATCTTTGAAAGCCTTCAGTCTGTTGTCCTCGAGCACTTCCTCCATCATGTAATTCCATGCAATGTAATTAAAATTTCCCTTGAATGCATATTCGAGTCTCAAGCCATTGAAAGACATCTTGATCTGTTGCTGGATCTTGTCGAATAAATCCGCAAATTCGAACCTGATCAAAACAAACTCTATTCTTCTCTTCTAATTGTGATTCTCGGGGCTCTAATACCATGTATAAAATCTAAAAACGAGATTCAAACTGATCTTGTAATGTACTAAAAAAAGATAATAAATCCTTCTAAAATTTGCAGAAACAAAACACGATCACACAATCACATAACAAGTAAGAGGAAGAGAAAATAAATCGCACAACACAAGATGTATCTGGGGAAAACATAGTGCCTAAAAACCCACTATATGTATATTGTATAAAGTCAAGATCATGAAACAATGCAATGCTTTTCTCTCTTAGAGAAACTCCTGCACTCTGCCAACTGTCTCACTCCGATCTAGGCAAAATCAGCCAATTACTTAGCCAATTCTCATCCTTTTCTCACCCTGCCTTGCTCATGTATTCCTGGAGGAATTATTGCCCTATTATAGGAAATTCCTTCTAATTTATTGCAAAATTATTCCTTGGCCTCCACATGACTCTATAACTGACCTGTACAATTTTGTAATTATACAACTGATAGTTATCATCCCTTTAACCTGAGTCTCAATTGGGCCTTCCTTAGAACTGACATGCAACAAATATTTATAGAGAATTATCAGTTAAATGATTGATCACTACTTGTGAATTAAATCAGATATAATTCACTTGACCTCTCACTACCTCATCTCTCAGTTAGAACTAGTTAAACTGATTTTAACTCAATAAATTGAGTTAACTAATTACAAATCACAAATAACTGTAACAGGACCCCCTAAAATCACGGGAGAACTCTACATGCTTACTCTCTAACCCTCAACTCAAATTTCCTAAGCTAACTCAGTAATTCTGACTTAGCTAACTAATACATGTTGTCATGAGATGAAATTACAATTTCTCTTCCAATTTAATTAAGGGAAAATTAATTCAGAAGCCCCCTTTGGGTGCCATTTCTTGGTGCCATTTCAACATTTTGGAATTTTGTAATTGCGATTTTGGGGGGAATAATAAAGAGGCCGGAGGAAGGACTGGGAGACGTAGTCCACATTGGCCGAACTCCGTTATCAATTAGTTTTTGTGTCAATTTTTTTTTGTCTCGATATTTATTACATTTCATTTTAAATTGCAACTTCATTTAAAGTCTTCATGCTTGATTTAATTATTATGCTGGTTTAAGTTTTATCATTTACACTTTAACATTTTTACAAGCCAAGTCACTTTAAAAGATCTTGAATCAGGTTCATATTAGAAAAGGTTTCATTTTTTTATTTATTTTTATTTTTATTTATTTATTTGTTTATTTTTTAGTTTATCCTAGTGAATTTGACCTTGTTTTATTGTGATTTTAAAGCCCTACTTGTGAAAAGGTCATCAGGGGAGAAATGCTTTCATCACGAGCCCCCAATTTAGTGAAATATGGAGGAGTTGAATGGAGAGGTTTGGATATAGGTAGTCTAACTAGTGTCGGTCCTACTATATAGGCACCTATAGTAAAAGGAGATATCATTTCCTCTAAGAGGACTTGAAAGGTTATTAAAAAGTGAGATTAAAAGGTCAAGATGGTCATGGGAGAGGATATCTAAGTCGGGAAGATAATGTCATTTGTATGTAAAATGCTTATAAAAATCAAATAGTGTTCATATAGGCCATAGATCCCTAAACAACTAAGTTCAATTGCATTGGAAATCCATCATTGTCTATCGCCCAAAAATTCATATTATGACTTGGTGTTGATTATTTTTTCATTTTTGTTTAAACACAATTGTAGACATAATCATAGGTGGGAAATGGTTATGGGGATTGGTTTTTGTGGCCTTAAACCTTTACATCCCTTCCTTGTTCCCAGGACTAAAGTTGGAGGAAGGATTCCTACCTGAGTGAATATTTGTAGCTTACCACTCAACTTGTGGGGTGATAAATTTCTTTCAACTTAGGCATTTATCTAGGTGATATAATATTTGTTGATTTCATTTATAAATTAAGTGTGCATTGGTTAATGGTGAAAATTTTAGTAGAAATTGGTCTAAAGGAATGTTTGGAAAAGATAATAAAATAGAAACTAGGTATGAAGCTTTTACATAGATCCTGGATGATTCCTATGTTCCTTCTCATTGTGTGTGTGCCATTTATATGATTATGCGGTTGTGAAATGTCAAATTCCCTTTGGTAAACAAGTTTGGAGAAAAAGGAGACGAGAATAGATTCCAAAAAAATAAGTTTCCAATACTATATTGGATAGGGGAATGTTCCTTTGTAGAAGTCCCCAACGTAAAGAAGCAATGAGGGTTGTCGATCTATTAGAGGGAGCTATATTACCCATGATAGCTTCAAAGGTCTTTATTAATGAAAATTCTCATGGAGTGGTTACTAGTTGGAGGCGTGATAATTTTGTGGTTGAGGGTATAAAGATGTTTAGCCCCATTGAAAATGTTTCTAACATTGTAACAAAAATTGATGACATTGAAGGTGATGAGCATCCATTTTTAGGTTAAAGAAGTCAGTGATTTTCCATGGAAGTCTATTATTTCTCACTGCACTTCCTTGCCTTTAGTTGTGAATTAAAATCCTATGGAAAGTTGGGTTGCACTTTCTAAATGCGTAAAGTAGATCATGCCTATTGAAAGGGCAGGCGAGGGGTGGAGGGGGGACATGGGGACAAGGCCAAGCCACTATCAAGCATAATTAAATGTAGGATGTGAGACATGGATATCTAATTATTTGTTATGTCCCTAATTCCTCTTTGAGTTCCTTTGGAGAGGAGGACTACATTCCTAAGAGACACAAAATAGAAGACCCTGGGATTGGGGAGAGGCATAAATAACCTTTGGGACCTAAAAAGGTTAAGTCACTCTTGGAATGACCATTATCTCGAAGGTTAGCTGTTGATTGTAGGTTAGAGGAAACTTCAATTTGCTGGCAGGAAATCATTTCTCCATTATGCTCAAGAAAAGGTAACCATCGAAGTACAATTATGTAAAATAAAATTGATTACAAGGGTTTTTAGAGTTGAACAACCTTGGAAGAAGGTTATTAAATGGAAATTCTCTCCTTAAATATAAGGGGTTTTGGTAGTGAAGGTAAATGGATAGCCTTATTCAGGTTGAAATAACTTGAACCTCCTAAGATTATTCATGATACAGTGTGAAAGCGAAAGATGCTATCAAGGAACTTGAAGAATTTGTATGAGGGTTGGGAGTTATTGGTTTTTTATTCTTTGGAATTTTATGGGGTTTGCAGAGATGTGGAATTATTTCACCTAATAGTTTATATATGGTTTTAGGTCTATGCATGGAATTCATAAGTA
This sequence comes from Pinus albicaulis, assembly GCA_034641835.2. NCBI lineage: Eukaryota > Viridiplantae > Streptophyta > Pinopsida > Pinales > Pinaceae > Pinus > Pinus albicaulis. The sequence continues at coordinate 480,870,172 of CM076578.1, forward strand.
AAAGCTTGGATCAACAAATTATTGTGATGAAAGTGTATGGCTTGTATAAAGGTAAACAAGAGTTTTGGGATAATTTATTTGATATGTAGATTGTTAAAAACATTGATTTGGTTATAGGAAGTCAACCCACATTTTGATTTGATATATATTTTAGATATTTGGGGAGATACTACCCAAGTTCATAGCCAAGAAGATTATATGTCTCACAAACTTGGAGTTGTTGGTGTAATAGGTCTACACAGAGGAATAAAATAACTAATCATGCTTGAGTATCCAAGCAATTATATAGGTTTTTAGTTGTAGAATATTTTATGTAAGATGTAAATAAAATTAAGGCTTGGGTGGTGATCAGATGAGGGTCATATCACAACCTATCAACCTACAACTCAGATAAAGAGATGAAAAACCTTTGCCTACCTTCAAAACTAATCAAAACTAGTTTAAGGAACCCAAATTTATTAAACTTGCATGGAGCGTATGGAAACACTATGACATTAATATCAGGGTTCCTACTAGTAGAGAATTTGCATATGATTTAAAGAAAAAACAAAGGAAATATAGTGGCTTGTTAAATCCAAGGATATGGATAGATAGATAAAATATATAGAATCTAAGATTGTAGATCTTTTCAAAGATAATTATAATCGGGTCATTAGTGGGGAGGAACAATAATTTCCCAATGAGTTGGAGAAAAAAATGCTAAAGTTGCTAAGAGAAAGAGAAGTTGGTTGGCACACATAGAGTCAAGCTAAATGGCTCAATCTTGGAGACAAAAATACAAATATCTTCATAGGTTTGGAAATCATCAAAAGAGCTATAACATAGTTTGGTAATTGAATAATGATAATGGTCACGTACTAAAAGTTTAAAAGAACTCATCGAACTAGGGGTAGAGAATTTTGCATCAAGATTCAAAGAATAAGAGACTCTAATTATAGTTGGGACTGTCAAAGTGGCTACTTATTTTCTTAGTTTAGTAATTGAAGAAGGAAACCAACAAATTTTTGAAAAATTATCCAAGGAGGAGTTAATGACAATATTTACTATATCCAAAAGGATATAAGTCCAAGCTTGGAGGCTTGGATAGTGGAAGTCTTCTTGATATTTTTTGAGCCATTAGATAAGGATTTACTTAGAGGTGTGGAAGAATCTAGGATCTTTGAAAAGGGTTGGGCACATTTGATTATATTTTTACTATATTTATTCTTTATTTTGACTGACATATGACAAGTTTAGAGCTTTTCGTCTTTTTAGCTGTGTTTAAAAACTTTCCTTTAATGCCATTTCTCCCAATAAATTTGGTTTCCTCAAAGGAAGGTAAATACATGACACAATGAGTTTGGCTAAAGAGGAAATCCACACCATTAAAATTAAAAATCCACTTGTAGTGGTGATAAAACTTGAGATATCTAAGGCTCATGACAAGAATTGTTGGTTATATGATCACCTCCTTTTGATCCAGGTGGGTTTTTTTGGAAACCAAGATAATAATGAGAGGGAGCGGGGGGTGGGTAGGGTGAATTAGTATTATGGCTAATTTTAACAATTAATAACAATATTTAAACATTTTGCAATTAACCATGTAGGAAACACATGAATCACAGAGTAGTACATAAATATCATACACAAACGAAACACATAGAAACACAAAATGTACATGGAAACCCATAAAGGAAGAAAAACACAAATCTTATTTTAGTTATTTATGCAAATGCAAATTCCAACTTGTTGTTACATTATGTTTACTAGACCAACCAGAAGGAATCACCCACTCCCTGATTTTCAAGCACCCACTTGCAAGAGGCACCAACCCCCAATTGTTTTATAGGCTTAAACTCCCTAATTTGCAAGTACCCACTTGTAGGAGGCACCGAACCCCAAATTATTTTACAGACACCCACCTAAATAAGCACTAGCTCCCAGATTTGCAAGCACCCACTTGCAAGAGGCACCGACCCCAAATTGTTTTATAGGCACCCACTTGAAGGAAGCACCAACTACCTAAAGTGCATGCACCAACCTACATAACCTAGAAGATCCATTTTTCATCCATTTTCAAACTCGGATCCATGGGTACTATGTTACTTTAAACTTCATATTTTTGTACGTTGTTCTCACTACTTCAACTCTCAATAAACTAGATATTTCAATGCACTACCAATATACTAAAGCTCTCTATACTTTTGGCTTTAACTTTGTCTCTGATCTGTAACTCTTTCCTCGGGCTCAAAATTGATCACAAATTTTCAAATTTGTTTAGACACATGTTTCCTTTAATATTAGATCTGATATCAACACTCAAATTTGTTCTAATCTATTCTCCAGGTCTACTCCCCTTTCACAAGTCAACAACATCTCAAATCTCAGACTCTAGATTTGGTCAGAACACTTAGATCTACTTCTCTATCTTGTTTTTGCAGTCACTTTTCCTTTCAAGATATTTTTTCACACACATTTATTAACATCCTATCTTTGTTTACCTTAATTCTCTGCACAAATTTTATCTACTTCGATTCACTACATCAATTCAATACAACAATGTAATCTGCTCCAACTCTATGAACTAATTCAAATCCATTCCATTCTTGGTACTGGTTAGATCTGTGTTAACTTGCTGCCTCAATTCACATTGTTACAGATCTTCATCCACTCCTTTTATCATGTATATCCCTTTTTTTCTCGTATAGATAGAACTAGTTGTTCGAATCTACACCACAACAAATTCCACCATTAGTTTTCCATCCATTTGTTGGGAATAATACTAAGAGAGGGGGGGGGGGGGGTGCGCGGCAGTGAATCAGTATTATAAAACTCATAGAAATTTTGTTTTCTTTACTAATTTCTATACGCAAATTTAATTAATCAAACTAGCGTATGCACACAACCTTCTTTAAGGAAACTTGCGTATGCCCAGTAAACTTACTATTCAGATAAATCTTCAAAAACTTTACTTAGCCCAGTGCATCATTGATTCATCAGGAATTTAGTAAGCAGTAAACATGTGCAGTAAGAACACAATAAATCATCACACATAAGCAACACACATGAACACCAGGATTTAAGGTGGAAACCCAAGTCGGGAGAAAACCACCACTGCTGTCGTCTCTGTCTTCAATGTTTATTATATAGAAAACTGCTTACAATCTTGTACTGACGTAGACTCATACCAGTATGCAGGCACCCACCTGTAGAAGGTGTTAGGAGTTCTCGACTCATCAAGCATGTCACGAGCCATTTGTTGAACTACTCTATTCATTCTTTTTTCCATGCCGTTTTGTTGAGGATTTCCAGCTACATAAAATTGTCTTTTGTGCCATATTGTTCACATAAATCAAAGAATTAATTCGATATGTATTCTCCTCCTTGGTCAGATCTGAGACATTTGATTTTTAGATCTAATTCATTTCAACTAATTCTTTGAAGACCTTAAATTTTTCAAATGCTTCATCTTTGTGTTTTAATAAACCGATCCAACACATTCTAGAAAAGTCATCAATGAATAAGATATAGTATTGTTCTCCATGAGGTGAATTTTTCTTTATAGGTCCACACAAATCATTATGTATAAGTTCAAGAGGCTTACTTGCCGATTCTTCTTTGGCATTAAATTGAACTCTGGTTTTCCTACCGAATTGACATGACTTACATATGGTACTTTTTGGTAGGGTGATGTTGGGTAGATCGCGAACAGCTTTGGGCCTGCTTGATTTTCTTATTTGAGAAAAGCTCAGATGTTTTCTTGCTTCTCTAGTCATGATGGTTTTGTATGCAACACATTGAGAATCTTTGTGACCAAAATTATGACATGAGAAACATTGTCCATTAAAGAAGAAATTACTGTGATCATATAACCTTATAAATTTTTTTAGCTTTTGACTGATGCTTATGTTATTGTTCATCCTTGAATTGGAACAAACCTGATTTACCTTGGAATTGTCTTTGTTCTTCTACTAAGTGCTGAAATTTTGCTGAGTGGCTTTTCATGCATTTAGATAGCTTTTGGTTGTGGCTGAGGATTTTTCTTTCTGTGAAGATTCACCGATGTATCCAAGACCTGTCTTCATAAGAGGAGAGTGTTGAATATTGATAATTTCATCTAAGGTTTCAGATCCTTTTGAAATCTAATATTTATAGTTTTTACTTTCTCAAGTTCCTTTCTTTGGCTTACTATTTCACATTCTAACTTCTCATTATGCTTCTCTTTTTTTATGAGTTGATTCTTTAGAGTATCTATGGCTATTTTTTTTTCTTCCAAGTATATTTTGAGTTGAGTGATTTCTTCAAGGAAATCATTTTCTTCTAAAGCATCCATAAAATTATCTTTAGACTCATTAGTGTCCTTTTCAAATGCCATGAGTAGTTTAAGATCTTGATCAAATTCTCCTCCTTCACTATTTGAAAATCCATCACTATCTTCATGAGTATAATAACTTTTCCTATTGTCAAATCGTCTCCTATTACCTTTTGCTATATCCTTTCCCTTATCATGATTATATTTATGAGGAAATTTATCAGCATAATGACCCACTCTTACACAAGTAAAAAATTTGAAGGGAAGGTTACCTCTGAACCTTCCAGTGCCAAGTTGAAGTTTATTTACAAAATTTACATCATCTTCTTCTGATACATATCCCAATTCTTTTTGTTCTTCATTTTCCTTTCCTTTCACAGTAGCTTTAAATACGGCTTCTATGACTTCAAACGAACCTCCTTTTCTCATTTCAAAAGCAGTTAGGATCCCATGAAGTTGAACAACAGTAAGAGTTTGCAAATCCTGTTTTTATTCAATAACAGACACTTTTGACTCGAATTTAGGAGTTAAATATCTTAATATTTTCTCTACTAAAGTTGTGTATTTGATGTCTTCACCCAGATTTATCATGCGATTGACAATCTCATCTAACGCAGAAAGAAACTAGCAATAATTTCATCATTATGCATTCTGAGATTTTCATATTGAACTATGAGAGATTGGAGTTTAGCAATTTTTACCTTGGCATCGCCTTCATAGCTTAGAATGATTTTTTCCCATATCTCCTTTGCTGTATCTAGCTGCATAACCTTGAAAAATTCTGATTCGGTTAGGCTTCCCAATGCATTGACAACTTTCGAATTGGTTTCATAGTTCTTCTTTGCTGCTGGATCTGTGGGAATCACAGCTAGATACTGGTAACATCCTTTAATAATTGCCCAAACTTCTGCTCCAAGAGACTGAAGATAGGATCATGTTATTGTCTTCCAGAAGATTAAATTGTTTTTGTTGAAGAGTGGTGGTCTGATAGATGTCGTTGCATATTGATTGCTCATCTTGGTAGATCTTCCTTCTAGCGATCAAGATTCTTCATAAGGACCTGCTCTGATTCCAATTATTGGGAATAATATTGAGAGAGGGGGGGGGGGTGAATCAGTATTATAAAAATAACACATACTTTTATTTTCTTTACTGATTTCTATATGCAAATTTAGTTAATCAAACTAGCGTATGCATGCGACTTTCTTTAAGGAAACTTGTGTATGCCCAGTAAACTTATTATTCAGATAAATCTTCAAAAAATTTACTTAACCCAGTGAATCATTGATTCATCAAGAAATTAGTAAGAAGTAAACATGTGCAGTAAGAACAAAATAAATCATCACACATAAGAAACACACATGAACACCTGAATTTAATGTGGAAACCCAAGTCGGGAGAAAACCATCACTGCTGTCATCTTTGTCTTCAATGTTTATTATATAGAAAACTGCTTACAATCATGGACTAGCGAAAACTCATACCAATACGCAGGCACCCACCTGCAGAAGGCTGCAACCTTCTCTTGTTCTCTAGCTGCTACTGGAAGGGAGCTCCAACCCCATGTTCTCATTTACCGGCCACCACTGGAAGGGAGCGACAACCCCCTAATCTGATCACCAACTCCTACTGGAAAGAAACTTTGACTTCCATATTGAAGGCTCCGACCCTCAAAACCACTGTAGACCACGTTTCATAAATTTTTACACTGGATCCAACAAATTTTAATTCAACACAACTTGTGGATCAACTGAATCAACCATCAACCCAATTCAAACAAAACAATGATATCACTTTAATTAGAGCACAAAACTGAACCCAGACTTCTACATCAGCACACAGAATCAATTGCAACCCTGATAATTTATAAGACAGATGTGTACGCAACTTTATTTAAGGAAACCCGCATGTATACACGCTTTTCTATGTATAAACTTGCATATAGATCTTAATAAATTAAGATTAGAGTTCTGACTAGACTCAGAATTGATCAGATATATTCAGACTTATTCAGTCAATTTTACACACAAAATCAACAATCAACCAATCACTGATCTTTATACACAATCAACTGGTAGTACAATCAATACTCAAACAACCCAGATCTATATGAGGACATCATTGATAAACAACAGAAACACAACAAAACTGATCAGGAATTTCCTTCAACATTCTTTAGTAAAACCTAGCTTGCATATGTGGCTTCCATAATACCAATCTGCGACTGTACGCGCTTTTTCTGAAACCAACCTTCATATAGATCTCAATATTTTCACTGAATATATACATGCCTTTGATGAGCTGAACTCGTGTATATACACGCCTCCCATGAGACGAACCCGCGTATAGGTCTGTAAATAATTTAGGACTACGCAACACTTAAGAACTACAAACTTACTCAAATCATACCCTTTACTTAAACAAACATGCACCAGACCACAAATCAAAACAAATCATAAACAGATCATGCAAATACATAGTAATTTCAGGTGTAGAGATCCCTATCCATTATTTTATTCATGAGTGCATCATAATACCAGATCTATCTAATGATTATAGCCCATTCCATGCAGATATACTTCAGATGGAAGTATTCATTCAATTCTCATACTCATGTACACTTAGCACTATGATCTTCACCTCCTTATATATATTGAGCCTTAGCCAATACCATGATCCAAAAACACACAAGTGTCAATGGTATTCTTGGACAAGATCAAGTAACCATTAATGCACTCAATATTGTGGGCTAATACCATTGTAAGGACCCATGGTATTATAGAATTAGTGCATTAGCTCATACGCAACTTTGCCTTTACCAAATCGTGTATAGTTCCTCAAATATGTACTTTATTCATCTTCTGATTCTGATATGTAAAAATTCTATCCCATCATTATGACATTCTGTTCCATCACTTTGTTACCTATGAGCTTATCCAGAACTGATATACTTGGGCTTTTACAAGTGGGTTTCCATCAAGAACAACACATGCAATCATAATTCCAACACCAAAGTGCATGGGAACTCTACCTTATCACATCATCTTCCTGTTTATTTATAGGCATTGTGCATGCTTTAATTTTCTTTAGTAAATTTGGCTCATGAATTCTAACTTTTTATCTCATCCTCTGTTTTTCAGCAGCATCACACCAACCTTTATTTCATCAATGTCTTACTCTTTTATATTTTTAGTACCTTGAAATACTATGGGCATAAGTCCATGGTTTTTCCCATTGGAATTTTCCCTTTTACTTGTTAGGATATTCCGACACGTAGAAAATAGTTAAGTATAACTTGGTCTAGTGTAGAGTTAGGTAAAGTGTGTTTCTTTACTATGTACATTTGTAACTTATAATCTGACGGTCACGATTTGTAGTGCTCCGACGATTCACTCTCTCCTCGGTATTAACGACACTTGATCCGTGGCTTAACACCTGATTGGTCCATGATCTCTATTTAAAGAGCACGGAGGGTCATTTATCCGGTAACCGTTTATGAGAGAAACATATGTAACTTTTCTTTTCATATTAATAAATTGCCTGAAGTGGCCGCGTTGGCTCAGGCCGTGGACTGTTGTCTTCGACGGTTTTAACCATGTGATATATTGGTGTACTTGATTTGTGATATGTTTGTGAGCGGTGACCTTTGGTGTCTAATCTAAGGAACTTACCTTGTAAATTCCTACATGGTATGAGAGCTATTTTGAGGGCCTCATCCGTTGTTGATCCAAATCCGAAGCCAGTTTGACTGCATGTGACTTCTGTTTTGTAGATCTACTATTTATGAACCTTTTTGGGCTTAGAGAACGACTCTGTTGTGTTTGGAGCATCTGTTACAGTAAGGAACCGCTTTCGTTTCATGCGAAAAGGTTTCCAGTTGCCCATGTTATGTCATTTTAGATCTGGAGGTATAAAGTATCTATTTTGCAGTTATATTTATTAATCATTTTCTTTATTTCAGTTCCCTCTATTTATTTAGGTTTATATTTTTATTTATTTATTTTCTGGATCTATACCCTCTTCCCTGTATATGCTCTTTGCTCTACGTTGTGTGCGATCTCGAGAAATCAGAAGTAGTGAAAAAAAGGATAGTTGCTGGTAAGACTAACCGAAAATCTAACATTTTGCCATAAGGGTTCCATTTCTTTTTTTTTGTGCATGGATTTTATGATTTTTTTGCAGGAAAAAAAAATTATAGAATCTTTTTACTAGCTCACTTGGTGAGAAGTTAGTTTATGAGAATAGAGGCCTTGGGTTCAAGTCTCTTTCTCAAACTTTTTTTTCTAAAAAGGTTTTTTTTTAAAGGGGTGGGATTTTATTTTTATTTTTATTTTTATTTTTAAGTAGAACTTCATCATCAAATTTCAACCGTTCCCATAACTATTCGGCATCTACAACTCATTTTTTTGAACAAGGCATAAATTCTTAATCTAGAATCTGTTTTTCGAGCTATTTTTTTTTTTGAATCGGCCTAATTTTTCGAGACCTTTCCATTGGAGCAGTTAGTTTCAGCTCTTTTAAGCTTTAGTTTAAAAAAAATGGAAAGTGCATGCCCTGTTATTGTTAATAGCACCAATTATTTCCAATGGCCACCTCACATGGTAGATTTAATTAGAAGTAAAGGGCTTTATAGAATAGCCACAAGACAAGAAACTAAACCTTTCGATGACGATAACGCCGCTAAATGGGAAAATAAAAATGATCAAGCACAAGGGTTGATAGGAATTTCCATTGCTCAAGATCTTCGATTTCATATATTTGACATTGACACCCCTGATGAAGCCCTGAAAAAGCTAAATATTGTTTTTGGCATTCAAAATCAAATCAGGGCCCACCAGCTTGAAAATGAGTTGCTTACTTTGGACCCAATTAATTTCTTCTCTATTGAAGATTTTTTGTTCAAATTCAAGACCCTTAGACTTCTTTTAGAAGGTTTTAAGGTAAAAAACGAAGATGGTATCCTCATATATTCCATTCTTGCTAAGCTTGGCCCTGCATACCCTGTATTTGTTTCCACCTTCCATTCCACTAGAGAAGCCCTCATTTCTCAAGGAACAGCCTACAAGAACCCCTCTTTTGATGCCTTTTGCGATTCTTTTATAAGAGAAGAGTTCTTACACCTTGGTCTTATCACTTCTGGAAACGCTTCTAAGAAAGCCTTAGAAGCCCAACGACAACCATATCAAAAGAATCCCAAGAAGCAGTATCCTAAAAAGTATGGTTCTAAACCAAACAAGGGTCCTACACAATTTCAACCTCAAACTGATAAAGCAACTCACCAAACTTATAAGGAAACTAAAAACAAAGGGAAGAAAACAGATAGACATTTCAATTTTTGTAATCGTGATGGCCATGTAGAGTCCAAATGTTTTAAAAAGATGGAAGCCTTGGAAGTAGCAATGAAGAAGCACCACATCAATTTGGAGACGTCTTCAACTTCATCTTCAAGAATGGCTCTTTCTGCTTGTGTTTTTCAAGCATATGGTTATGCATTAAATGTATCTTCTTCTTCTCATTCTCATGAGTGGCTCATTGATTCTGGAGCTTCTTACCACATGGCAAAAAATAAAGCCATGTTTTCTTCTTTAAATGATTGTAACACCAAAAATATTTATGTTGGTGATGATAGATCTCTTAGTGTTGTAGGATCTGAAACCATTCATCTAGATAATGGTCAGTTTAATGATGTACTATGTGTTCCTACCTTGTCATGCAACTTTCTATATGTTTCTCATATAAATCATTCAGGTGAAGGGAAAATAGTAGAATTCTCACCTCATGATGTTGTAATCAAGGAACTCAAATATCCTAGACATATTTTAGCTACTGGTATTGATGATGATTCCACAAGGTTGTATAATTTTGACAACTTTGGGTCATCATGTCTTCCCTCTGTTTTTGTTTTTCATAATGATGAAGTGAGCAAACTTTGGCATGAGCGATTTGGTCACTTAAACTATCGCTCTCTTCAAACTCTATGTAAAGAAAATATGGTGATAGGTCTTCCTATGGTATCTTGCCGAGATGGTGTTTTCTCCGGATGTGTACTCGGAAAACATCATCGGGATATTTTTGACAAACGTGCCTCTTGGCACGCTTCAACCCCTTTGCAGCTTGTGCACAGTGACTTATGTGGTCCAATTCCTGTTGTTTCTTTCTCTGGTTGCAAGAACTTCTTAACTTTCATTGATGATTTTTCCAGACGCACTTGGGTATACTTCTTAAAACTCAAGAGTGAAGTTTTTAACATGTTATTGGCCTTTAATACCTTTGTTGAGAAAGAATCTGGACATCAAATTCTCAAGTTAAGATAAGACAATGGAGGAGAATATGTTAACACAAAATTTATCAACTTCTGCACTGAGCATGGAATTAAATTGCAACATACTGTTTCCTATACTCCACAACAAAATGGTGTAGCTGAAAGGAAGAATCACACCTTAAAAGAAATGGCTAATTGTATGCTTCAATCTAAAGGACTTAGTCTCAATTTTTGGGCAGAAGTAATTAACTGTGAAAATTACATAGTAAATCACACTCCTACTAAGGTTTTAAGGAATATAACTCCAGAAGAAGCCTGGAGTTCAATCAAACCAGATGTAAGTCACTTTCGTGTTTTTGGAAGTGATGCTTGGGCCCACATTCCAGATGCAAAACATAAAGCCTTAGAACCTAAGAGTGAAAAATGCATTTTTGTTGGATATTCTGAAGATGTCAAAGGATATAGACTTCTTCAACCAAAATCCCAAAATATAATAATTAAAAGAGATTGAAAATTTGATGAAAATATATCGGCCTGCGAGCCTAGTTTGGCGGGTGTGCCACCTTTTGCCTGCGAGCCTGATTCGACATATGTGCCACCTCTCTCTATCTCTTCTATTTTTGATAGTCTTCCTTCTAGTTCAGATGATGACAACGAGGATGAAAATCCTCCTCCACCTCTTGAAGATATTCCTTCTACTCCACAGCTTCCAAGATGGGTTCACTCTACTCAGGATGCAGCAGGTTCTCTTGCAGGTGATCCTGCAGATCGACGATGTACAAGCTCTCAGTTCGAAATATCCTCTTCCTTATTGGCTCAAGTTCTAGAAAATCCTAATCCAGACATCTTTGAAGAAGCTTCCAGTCATCCAGATTGGGATGAAGTTATGAATGAATAATATCGTTCCTTATTGGCAAACGATACTTGGGATCTTGTTCCTCTTCCAAAAGGAAGAAAACTTTTCAGATGTAGATGGGTTTACAAAACAAAGTTTGGACTAGATGGAAAAGGGATAGACATAAATCTCGTCTGGTTGCTAAAGGATTTTCACAAGTTGAAGGAATTGACTATATTGAAACCTTCTCCCCTGTTGCCAATATGAATTCTATCCGCCTTTTTCTTTCCCTTGCTACCTCCTTTAAATGGGAAGTCCATCAGATGGATGTTAAATCTGCCTTCTTACATGGATATTTGCATGAATAAATCTACATGGAACAACCCCCTGGCTTTATCCAAAATGACTCTAGCCTTGTTTTTCGCCTTAGGAAGTCTATCTATGGTCTCAAACAAGCTCCTCGGCCTTGGTATGCCAAAATGGATAGATTTCTATTAGACAATGGCTTTTCTAGGTGTCATTCTGACAACACTTTCTACACCAAGAAAGTGAGTAAGTCCTTCACCATCCTTGTCCTTTATGTTGATGATATTATCCTCACTGGTAGTGATCCCAACCATATAAACCATGTGAAGTCTAGCCTCAAAAAGATTTTTGAAATGACAGACTTAGGGCACTTGCATTATTTCATTGGTCTTAAAGTCTTGCAATCCAAAGAAGGTATTACCCTTTCTCAGTCCAAGTATGCCTATGATATTCTACGCCACTTTCACATGGAAGACTGTAAGCCAGCCCCTTCTCCCTTTCAGTCTGGAGTCAAGCTTTCAGTCACTTGCACTACCCCTGAAGTTGATGCTACCTTATACCGTCAACTTGTTGGTAAACTTCTGTATCTAACCCATACCCGTCCTGACCTTTCCTTTTTCATTGGGCTTGTTTCTCGATTTATGCACCAACCTCATGAAAGTCACTAGAAAGCAGCTAAAAAGGTACTTCGATATATTCGAGGTACAGTTCAGTTCGGGATTCATTACAGTGTAGGAGCATCTCCATTGTTGATTGGTTTCACTGATTCTGATTGGGCTGGTGACCTTGATGATAGAAAGTCTACTGCAGGATATGTATTCACTATTGGTTCAGGACCCATTACTTGGTATTGTAAGAAACAAAGTGCCATCTCTCTTTCTTCTGTAGAAGCAGAGTATCGTGGTGTTGTTGAAGCCAGCAAGGAAGCCATGTGGTTTCGTTAGATGCTGTCTGAATTTGGTCTTCATCAGCAACATCCAACTACACTTTGGTGTGATAATCAGAGTGCCATTTAGCTATGCAAAGATCCAGTTCAGCATCAACATATGAAACACATTGAGCTTCATATACACTTCATCAAAAAGCTCATTCATGATCATGTTCTTGAAGTACAATATTGTTCAACCAACGATAAAGTTGTCGATATCTTTATAAAGGCTCTCACAGAAGCGAAGTTTACCAAACTTTGATCCATGCTTGGAGTTCAGGAAAGTTATCATTAAGGGGGGATAGGCTCTGATGCCTCCTTCCTTCTCCTATTGTGTCACCTTTGTAAATCCTTCATTCCTATCCCAATTTGTTCTTAAGGGGGGATGTTAGGATATTTCGACACATAGGAAATAGGCTCCCTTTGTGTCACCTTTGTAAATCCTTCATTCCTATCCCAAGTTGTTCTTAAGGGGGGATGTTAGGATATTTCGACACATAGGAAATAGTTAAGTATAACTTGGTCTAGTGTAGAGTTAGGTAAAGTGTGTTTCTTTACTACGTACATTTGTAACTTATAATCCGACGGTCATGATTTGTAGTGATCCGACGGTTCACTCTCTCCTCGGTATTAACGACACTTGATCCGTGGCTTAACACCCGATTGGCCCATGATCTCTATTTAAAGAGCATGGAGGGTCATTTTCCCGGTAACCTTTTATGAGAGAAACATATGTAACTTTTCTTTTTGTATTAATAAATTTATTGAAGTGGCCGCGTTGGCTCAGGCCGTGGAATGTTTCCCTCTTCGAGGGTTTTAACCACGTGATATACTAGTGTACTGATTTATGATCTGTTTGTGAGCGGTGACCTTTGGTGTTTGATCTAAGGAACTTACCCTGTAAATTCCTACATTATTGCATCAACAACCATAACCATATGACCGATTCAATTCCAACTATATAAGCAACCACAATAGTCCTTGAAACTAATAAATTTTAGTGCACTAACTAATTTTATTTTGCTGCACCTAATTCTTTAACTCCATAATGCATGTGACCAAGAGCAAGGACCAATATCCTAAGCATTGAAGCTGCTTAGATTCACAACCTACATAATTTAATTAAAAACAGTTAAACCATTGTACACCTTTTTTTGGCGCTCCTCCCAAGTCAGATTGATAAAGAATCCATAATAATCCTAGGTCCCCCTTATATTCCCATGGTTAACAAGGGTGTGTCTAGGATTTGTCATATTTGCGACTAAATTCTCACTCAGTTCCCCAAGTGCGCCAGACGTGCTTTGATGGCCAATTCAATTGAATGACTATAATGCCATCTCAAGGGCCCCTTGCATGCTCTATAGTTAACGAAGGGGGGTGGGGGTTCAGGATTTGTTACTTATGTGACTATCCCAAAATAGCGTCACATCAGCTGGCCCCAATTGTAACATCACTTTGCCACACATGCTGTCATGTCATTCTACAATACCATGTCATCACGCTCCCGAGTCTCTCTTCCTCTACACGTTCTGCTGACATGATGTTTTCATCATAGTGACATCATCCTACCATGTGGCATCCTCTGAGTGGTGCCACACGTCACTAAGAAATAGGTCACTTTGCAACCCAAAAAATCCAATTCCACCTGCCACGTGCTGCCACATCACTAATGTCACCACTCACACATTTCCATTTGTCACTACTACTATCTCACCTGGTACGGAGGAAAATCAATTATACGATGGTTTCCCTTTGCAACTATTTATTGTGCCTTCAAAATCCTCGGATGACTAGATACACTTTTTACTATGGAACCATGCTTTACCAGAGCCTTGACCCAAACATCTTTGACGAAAATATGGACTCATGTGCTTTTTTAAAATGTTGCCTTGCACAATCCCCAAATACTTAGATGGATAGATATCTCTACCTCTGCATGAAACCTTGACATAACTCTCTTTCACATGAATCTAGTTATGGAGAAATAATCACTCAACCCCTAGATTATCCAGATACAAAACCACCTAGATATTTTGTGCTTCGGAGATATGTCTGGGTGAATCTAGTATCTGTCTCTTTTATTCGTGTGCTAACTTTTTTGCACCCCATATGGCCTGAATATATGAATTCTTTGAATTCATCTCTTTTTTCCAAACTCACCTTCAATTAACACACTTTTTCTCCCCAATCCCTGGGATTTTGAACAATTTTCATATACCATTGGAAAGGTCTCTAAGAGAGCTAGAGAACCAAGAATTTTTCATGTACGTTTGAAAAACTTACCTGAAAGGAGCATACCAACAAAGATAGGTTATTATATCATACATCTAGTAGTATGAAATCACTAAAGGACATTGCAAATGTCAGTAAAAACATCAACATACTCCCCCTAAACTTGTATTCCCTTGACATCAATGAAAACCAAATTACAATTTGCTCAACGGATTTCTCACTTCCAGTTGGAAACTTGATAATGAGGTTTGGGGACCTTTGCATCATATGGAATTTTGTAAATGGGTATGATTTTGCATTTTACAATCCATGAGAGGTTCAATATATGATTTTCCTTTATCACATTATCTTTTTTTGCTAGCAATTGAAGGTTTCAGGGATTTAATTTAGGAGGCTAGGAAACATAGAAGTTTACATGGTATCAAGGTAGCTAATGAAGTAAACAAAACAAATTTAGTATTTTTTGATAACATACTTCTTTTTACAAATGGGTCATAACCAAAGGGTAGGAAATATCAAGAGATATTATGGCTTTATTAGAAATACATGGGTATGGAAATGAATTTCGATAAATTTGTTATTTGTTTTAATGAGTCAAATGAAGGGTTGGTTAAAATATTAGAGAATATTCCATTTTCAAAATTTGGATTTGAATGAAGTCTTTAGGTACCTAGGATTTATCTTAAAACCCAATTCTTATGGTAGCTAAGATTAGGGATGGTTACCTAGAAAAGTAGAGTAGAGAAATCAATTTTGTGTAATAGGTGACTTTCTGTAGGTGATATATTGGCTTTGGCTAAATCTGTGTTGGAGGAAATCCTTACTATTGGTATTCCTTGGTTTACATCCCAAAGGGAGTACTAGAAATTATTAGGAAAGGATGTTTCAATTTTATGTGGAAAGGAAAGGATGAAAATGTGAGGCATAATATGATAATTGGACCAACTTGCATTGCATCACCAAGTTCAAAGGAGAAGAAGGTTGGGGGTTAAAAAATATTAAAATTTTTGGAATGTATTTAGTGCCAAGAGCCTCTAGAATTTGATTTTTAATGGAAACATGTGGAAAATATATTGTTATACAAATATATTTTGCATTCAACGAACTATTTGATTGGATAAGGCAATGCGGAAATAATATCAGGAATGCTTTTAACCAGTAAAAAGCACTAGTAACAACTTTTCCTATTCTTGGATATTTTTAGATATGGAAGGCTGGGAACATATACTTGACAAGGGAAAACGTAGATGGGATTATAGGGTGTGGATTCAAGTTCTTTATACATCTTGATATTTTGTAATAGCTACATATGTTAGGGCTAATACATGTAAAACAACTAGAGGATTGTGAGGTGAAACTCATAAGAGTTTACATCAAATCGTGTGATGAATCGAATTGTATTTTTTTGATCATGTAGTAAGACAATTGGAAAGTATTCAAAAATTTGGATTTCCAAGTCATGATGGATACTAAAGATCCAAAAAATTGTCGGTGGTGGTAAAAAAATTGGAAGTCAAAGTCGCAAAGAAGAAAAAGGTTTTCATTTAGCTGTCATTCCATAACAATGTGTTAATGTCAGAGATGTTACAAAGAAGATAGAAGCATAGGCTTGACCTTTGTGTTATATGCATGAAAAGGGGAAACTATAGTTTACATTTTATACATTGCACACATATAAAAAATGTTTGGAAGGATTTAGGTTAGTGGTTAAGATTATGATATATTTGGAATGGTTTAAGGATTGATCAATGATTATGTCCATGCTTTCAAACATAGGATTTGCAAGAATTTAGAGTGGTGCCTTTTGGGTGTCATGGGGGCTTTGGCTAGCATGTAATGCATTAATACTTGAGAATAAAATGTTTAAACTTTTAAACCTTGACCTAGGTTGTATAATTATTCAATTATGTTGACTGGAAATTAAGTTGAAGACTCTCGTGCATGTTGGTATGATACTCATCAACAAAATAAGACCTTGGGGCTTCTTTGATAGTGCTTGTCAATGATAGGAGTAGATTTGTGATATTCGGGGAGTTTTGTGCTTCAAAAATTCACATTAATTCAAATCTAAATCCAATGTGTGCAAAGGAACTGACAACTGCACGAATTCGGAAAGCCAATGTGTGCAAAGGAACTAACAAATAAAAAAATATAGTTGCATCAAGGATAATCTCTCTCTCTTTGGTAAGCAAGCTAATCCATTTTGTAAATAAGAAAATCTATATATTCAATTGATTATAGAAGCTCTGGCCTCTCACATGATTGAATGATCCAGAGTAGCTTTGTAAAATCTAACCTTGAAGAGCTAGCAAAGCTATCAATGGCCTAATAAAAAATTAACCAAAAATAGACGATACTTGGTGCCTACCAAAAGGGAAACTAGGTAATATATGTATATTTTAAATTATATTGTTTATGTGTCTCCTACCCTATAAGAAATTAAGCTAGCATGTCCTTAAAGAGTGACTATATTATGGTTTAATATAGAATGACACACTAATAAAAAGGATAAAATATAATCTAGAGAGCTAGAGACTAAATATAAAACATGAAAATTATGTAGAAGGGTCAGCCAAGACCTAAATAAGCTTATCCTTCGAGTTAATAGCTAAAATAGAGTCAAGGACTCCCCCATATTTTTTAGCTAATTAGGTATAGAAAGTGACCAAAAGAGACAATTGTTTGTTAAAATGACTAAGATACTAGTGGGGCTCCAAGAAGCTTGCGTCATGGGCTTGGAGGGAACAAGCTATAAACAACTGCATATGTCGATGAATCTCTAGAGTGCACAAAAATTTAGTGTTCCAGGTTTCTTTGGTTCTAATACCTTGAAATAGATTATAAACCATGAATTCCATCTGAGTAGCGTACCTACTCCACCTTGACCTATTCACTCGTAATGTGGAGATGTCGCTTAATGTCGTAGATAAGAGTTGTAAAATGCATTAGTTTCATTCATGGTTGTTATCTCTACTTTGGTATGGCACATTGGAGCTTTTCCATGATGCCCCAGTCATGGAGCTATTGCTATTGGAGACCACATAATTAACCAAAAATTGAGAATGCATAGAGAATTGAAATGACTATTACCTAGAGATTGAGAAGAAATAACTAACGTGAGACCATCATGGAGGCTGCTCAAATAATTCATTGTCCTACAATGGAAGGAAAGTCACAAACAATCCATTTGTAGAGAACTTATGGTGCCACTATTTTCCATCATGTTTGTTGAGTTCTTAACCATCAATCAAGCAACCTCCATCTGCACCTGTTGAAACTCCATTAAGTCTTGTACCAATGGGAGATGTCATGGAAAAAAGTCTTACATGCAAAGGAGTGGTTGCAGTTTATCACATGGACTAGGGAGAATCAACCATATCAATGTCATACTCCATGGGCCTTGTCAAGTTGAAGTCCACCTGATATGCGAGGCATTAAGAATTCTCTTACATTTGACTAATGAGAAGAATTTTAGGAGGAAATTTGTGATATTGGGGGAGTACTGTCCTTGAAAAATTCACATTTGTTCAAATTTAACTCTTAGTGGGTAAAGGACCCAACAAATATGAAAAATTAGTCACATTAAGAATTCTCTTAAAGTTGACTTGTGAGAAGAATTTTGTTGTACTCTAGATACATTGTGACTAAATGGATGAAAAATGAACAAAGGGTGCACTTTGTTACTCTCCTTGCTTTTCCAACTCATCTAAAGGAAATAATTCAACTTTTTATTGATCTCGCAATCTCACACATCTATAGGGAGTTGAATCAAGATGTAATTTTTTTTATCAAAGGAAGGGTTATAGTTAGACTAGAAAGACCTTTTGATTTTGAAATTTCATGGTGGGGTCTTGAAGGAATATCCTATAACTATTTAATCTATTTTATAACATATGGGTTAAATTTAGTGGGTATTTTTATGTGTATTTGTAACATCCTAAGCTTAAAAGTTCATGTAATAAAGTTAACAAAGGAAAAATAAGACCAAGGTCATGGGACACGTATTCTAAGCTGAATGTTGGGTAAAACATCCTACTGGCTATTCATTTGGTTTATTATGGCTAAGGGAAATTGGAAAAGGAAATGGCAGAGGATTTGAAAAGGCAAGAGGCATTAATTGATTTTATTTATTTATTTATCAAAATAAAGGAAAATTAGGAGAAAAGGAAGGTGAAAGGTCACAGGTTGTATGTGAGGAGGAAAATGAAGGAAAATAATGGAAAATGAAGAAAATAGAGGCCTCATCAATAAAAAGGATTATGAGGATCAATTCACAACCTTTTGTGAGTTCAGTTTTGGAGCTCTCTCTCTATTTTGACTCTCTCTCTCATACTCTTTCAAACTTAGAGTTTTCTTGGAGCACTCTAGCATTGAAGGAAGGGAAGCAAAGGAAGGACAAGGAAGGAAAAGGGAAGCAAAGATCAAGCAAGGAAGAGTTGGATCAAGTGGCTACAACATGATTACTTGCAGGTATTGAGTTGCATGTGTGATTTCCTTGCTATTTTTGGCATGCGTGGTACATGCATGTGTGAATTTGGTTCCCTTGTTGTCATTGACATGTGTTTTTCCAGGTGTGATAGTGGTTTTAAGCCTTGCCTTTCCATTTCCGGATAACCATGGTGTGATGGGGTTCTTTTACGCCGTTGAGATAGATTTCTGGATGGTTTTGAAACTAAGTGGGGGGGTCTCAGGGAAATTTCCAAAGGCATAGGAATCCCTTGAACAGTAATGGCTGGATACATGGTAAAGTCTAAGGGTGGAGATGACCAAATTCCTCACTATTTGGGTGGATATATCTAGAGGCATCCATGATTGTTTAGGTCCTAGTGATCCCTTAATTAGTATATGACAGAATTGTGGTAAAGTTTGTAGTGTATGTTGCTTTGTTTGGGCCTAGGAATCCCTTGACCGGTAATGGCGAGATACACGGCAAATCCTGGTTGTATAGATGAGATTTCAGGCCTAGGAATCCCTTGACCGATAATGGTAGGATACACGGTAAAAATTGAGAAGCCCTGGTTGGTTTTGTTGTGAGTCCCACATTCATGCTTGGAATATGGCATAAGGGAGATTGACTGAAAGAAAGATTTGGTTCAACCCAATCTATGGTCGAGTGGTATGTGGAAGTCCCTGACTTGGTTGGATTTTTCATATGTTAATAAAATATCTTTTCCTATTGTATTTCATGAGTAAATGTGGTTGTTATTCTGTGGCTTTAATGGTTGATCTATCATTGTTATTCTGCTGGTTATAAGCATGGTTTTATGACAGACTTTGGTTGTGGCTCTCATCATGTTTTTTTAGTCAATGAAATGTTAATGAATGTATAAAATAATAGATGATAATGCAACTATTATGAGAGGGCATCAGACCTCCTTGACGAATCTCAGATAAGTATGAGGTCCCTATGTTCAGATGTTTTTATATGACCTGTACATTACATGTTTATGGTGTGTTTTACAAAATTTCTGTCATGGTTATGATGAGTCCGGTCAGTTCCTAGTTCAAGTTTTGCATTAGAGGCCTTGTCTTCTTGTTATTTATCATTCCAGGGAGTTTCATAAAGTTCTGGGTAGAGGCTTGAGTCCTAGCCCTAAAAAAGTGGCTCAGATTTCGGGGTCGCTAACACAAAACTGCCTGAAAAAGACTGCAGTCTCATGGAGGCCTTGTTGTGGGAGCGACTGGAGGGTTTTAGTCACATGGAGGGTTTTTTATGGGAGTGAATGGGGGTATAGTTCAGTTAAAAAATAAGTTAAGTCAAAGGTTAGGAACCTGGAGTGGTTGGCTAGCCCCTGAGGGTCATGTAGCTCCCGAGGAAGGTCAGTTTGGTTTTGGTGTGTCGATTCCACTTCCTTAAATTTTCTTGGGGACTTGAATCATATCATAGTAACTCTTTGTCACATGTTTACCTCGGTGGACTGGTTATCTTGGGTAAATGTGGGAGGAGGGTGTTACATAGTGGTATAAGAGCAAGTTTCATTATGTTTGGGTGATGTATGGTTTCCTTACTCTTTGGGTGATATCTAATACCACAGAGTGGTATCAGAGCATGGTTAACCCCTTGGACTGGATGGGCGGAATATGGTTGTCATACATGCATGTCAATTGAATATGCATTTGTTGTGTATGTCTATTGTATGTGTGGATGTATGCATGAATTGTCATGGTTATAATTGTCATGCATGGGGTCATGGTATGCGGTTGGTATCGTCATGCATGGTAACTAGATGATGTCTATATACTGCTATGATTATGTTTATACATGTATTGTGCTAATCTGGTTGATCTTGCAATGAGATATCTTACCCTGAAATATACTAAGGTATGTTGATTATGTTTATATTTTGGTTTAGCTGACATGGTATACGTGCAGGAAGAAGATAAAATATGAATAGTAATATGGTAGACTATAGTTCAAGAGACTCTCCCTATAGATCAGATGAGAAATATTGCGATGAGTACTCCCTTCACATAGCAGACACTTTCAGACGTTTGAAGGCAGAAATAAGGAGTTGCAAAGCAGATAATGGAAGTATAATTCAATCACAAGAGAGACTTTCTAGGGCACAGGAGAAACAAGCAGAGGTTAATGTAGTGATTCTTCAGATTTTGTTAGACTTGCAGAGGTAGGGACCACTTAGGATCAGCTATGGATAGGAGGACATGACTAATGGAGCCTATGGTAGCATATCTCATGATGGACACAGGTCAGACACATATGATACCATCAAGGATGGCATATTCTTGGATACATCTGATAGGAGAGGCAGTGGACATGGGTATTATTCTAGTTTTGGTTCAGACAAGTACCATGGTCATCATCACTATCATTCGTACAAGAGGAGTAACAGGGAATATTTTATGGATGAGTTCAAGAAATCCAAGCCGCCTACATTTGATGGAGAAATGAAGAAGTCACATGATGAAAAATCTTGGTTTCTTGGAACGAATAATTTCTTTAGATTGCATGATTACTTAGAGAACTTGAAGGTCAGAATAACTAAATTCAGTCATAAAGGTAAAGCAGACATTTGGTGGAAATACATGAAGAATGTCAAAGGAATTCAGGAAGAGGAGTTGGCTTGGAGGGAGTTTGAAATACCTTCAGGAAGAAGTATCTATCAGAGAGATACTATGATGATAGGGAAAATGAGTTCTATGAGTTCAAGATGGGGTCTGTGACTGATGAGGAGTATACTAGGAGGAGGAATCCCTAATAAATTTGAAGCGTTGTTATTAGCAATCAAATCATAAGAAAAAATATTAGCAAGGTTGGAAAGGGAAAGATAAGCTACGGGAAAGTGGCCATCGAAGCGAACAAGACCTTAGGATGCAGGTGATAAAGAGAATGTGGTTCCTTACAAGAAGTTTAATGTAAGTGGACAATCACATGGGTCACAACCTAGAGGGAAAAATAATAAAGGTGATGGTAAGGGAAAATTCTAGTTTTGGATATGTGGGAATGAGCATCTCAAGAAGGATTTTCCATCGTATCAGGGTGGCAGGCCTCAAATATACAATGCACAGGAAGCATAGATAATTGAGGATGTTGGAAAAAGCATTCCTCGAATCTATGCAACATTGGATAATAGGCAGGCGGATCACTAGGCATCTATTATTGATATGGATGGTAAGCTTTGTGATCAAGTTGTTTCTATTTTTATTGATCCTAGATATAATTATAGTTATGTTAATCTTGACCTGGTGGATAAGTGTGGTTTGAATAAAGATGTACATGAAAAATCTTGGTTAGTGTAGTTGGCTACAGGTACAAAGAAAAAAGTTCATCATTGGGTAAGAGCTTGTGCATTTGAGTTGAATGGTATGCCTACATCAGTGCACTTCAATGTGTTTGCATTGGGATCATACAATATTTTGTTGGGTATGCACTAGTTGTATCTTCATAGGACCAAGTGGATTGTTATGACAAGGCTATTGAGTGCTTGGATGATAATGGAGAATAATTGATATTGTAGGGTAAGAAGAAGGAAACATAATTTGGAATGGTTACAACTATGCAGCCAAAGTCTACTCACAGGAAAGGATGTGTATTGTTCACAATGCATATTTCTAGTGATAAAGGTAAGGATGTTGAGGATGCAAAAGTTTTGAAGAGGTATTCGATCTTACAACAATTTTAGGATGTGTTCCCAGTAGATATATTAGAGTTAACGCCTCACAGGGAAGTGGAATTTTCTATTGAGTTGGTAGTAGGGGAAACACCAACATCAAGGGCACCATACATGATGAACACACCAGAGTTGGTGGAACTGAAATTGCAGTTGAAGGAAATTCTTGACAAATGATACATTAGGCCAATTGTATCGTTGTGGGGTGCACCAATATTGTTTGTGAAGAATAAGTATGGTACTTTCAAGTTGTGCATTGATTATAGGTAGCTGAACAAGGTAACCGTCAAGAACAAGTATTCGTTGCCGATGATTGATGACTTGTTTTACCGGTTGAAGGGAGAAGCGATGTTCTCAAAGATTGATTTGAGATCAGGATACCATCAGGTACACATTAGAGAAGGGGACATCTACAAGAGTGATTTTCAGACCAGGTATGGGCATTATGAGTTTGTTGTAGTTCCTTTTGGTTTGATTAATGCTCTAGCTACTTTTATGTGCTTGATGAATAGTGTGCTGCATCCTTATCTGGGCAAGTTTGTTATTGTATTCATTGATGATATTATGATATATTCTAAGAATGAGGAAGAACATGTCAAACATTCAGAAACGATATCGAGATTGCTAAGAGAGCATCAGTTGTATCCCAAGCTTAGTAAATGAAATTTCTTTCAGACAAAGGTGCATTACATGGGATATGTTCTTTCCAAGGAAGGAATAGTGGTGGATCTGGAAAAGATAAGGGCTATCATGGAATGGGAAGCTCCTAGGAATGGGGATGGGGTAAGGTCATTCATGGGGTTAGCAAGTTACTACAGGAGTTTCATTAGGAAATTCTTGCAGATTTCATAACCTATCACATCATTGCAAATAAAAGGGAAGAAATTTTAATGGACAGAGGAATGTGCAACAAGTTTTGAGCAGTTGAAACAATTGTTAACAAATTCTCCAATTCTAAAGATTGCAGATCCAGATAAGAGTTCGTGGTGTGTACAAAAGCTTGTAAAATTGGGCTTGGTGGAGTCCTAATGCAGGAGAGACAGTTGGTATGTTATGAATCAAGGAAACTGAATGAGCACGAGGAGAAATACACGACACATGATCTTGAGTTGGAAATGATCGTCCATGCTTTGAAGATGTGGAGACATTATCTTCTTGGAAGGCAGTTCATCTTGATGAGTGATCACAGTGGATTGAGATAATTATTTGACCAATCGAATATGAATGTTAGGAAAGGTAGACGGTTGGCCACGATTAGTGAGTTTGACTTCGAGATCATGTACATTAAGGGGATGGAGAACATGGTTGCATTTGCTCTTAGCAGGAAGATACGGGTAAATCACATTACAACTATGAGTTCTTAGAGGACGGAGTTACAGGATGGGATCTTACAGTCAATTTAGAAAGATGACAGGTACATGGAGCTTAGGCACATGTTACAGAAGTAGAGTACAGGTGATTAGGATGTGGACTATAGTCTCACAACAGATGGTCTGGTCAGATTTAGGAACAAGATCTATGTGCCAGACAAAAGTGAGATCAAGAAGTTTATCCTGAGAAATTTCATGTTAAGCCATATTCAAGTCACCCAGGATATCAGAAGGCATTGATATCGGTGAAGAAGTTATATTATTGGCCTAATTTGAAGAGGGAAGTGGCAAAGTTTGTGGCTAGATGTATGGATTGTTAACAAGTAATAGCAGAGTGCAAGTGTTCAGGTGGTCTACTATAGCCAATTCTGATTCCAGAGTGGAAATGGGAGGTCATTTCCATATATTTCATTATTGGTTTGTCGAGGAAATATAGACAACATGATTCTATTATGGTTGTGGTTGATAGGTTGACAAAGGTGGCACACTTCATTCAACTGAAGTCTACTTATTCAACTAGTGAGGTAACACATGTCTTCATTTGAGATATACTGAGATTGCATGGTGTACCAAAGATGATTGTGTCAGATAGGGATGCTAAGTTGAATTCTAGGTTTTGGAAGGAGTTATTTGCAGGCATGGGTACAAGGTTGGCCTTCAATACAACTTACCATCCAAAGATAGAAGGATAGAGAGAGAGGGTCAACAGGATTTTGGAGGACATGTTGAGAATTTATGTTATGCATCAACAACGAAATTGGGAAGAGTAACTTCCATTGGTTGAGTTTTCTTACAACAATGGGTATCAAGAGTCATTAAGGATGAGTCATTTTGAGGCACTTTATGGGTGGATTTTTAATATCCCCATAAGTTGGAGTGATATGGTGAATAAGGTGTTGATAAGACCAGATATGTTGGAAAATATGGAATAATAAATACAGGTAATCAAGAAGAATCTAAAGGAAACACTGGACATGTAGAAGAGTTATGCATATCAACACATGGCATTAAAGGAGTTTTAGTTTGGGGATCATATGTAATTGCGCATCAAGCCGAAGAAGACCTGCTTGAGGATTGGGTCATGTGTGAAGTTGGAACTTCGGTTTTGCAGGCCTTTCGAGATCCTTGAGAGGATTGGACCAGTTTCCTACAGACTTTCACTACCTCTGGCAGTGAAATTCCATGATGTTTTCCATGTTTCATTTCTTAAAAGATATGTTACACCATTTTTTTGGTCATCTAACCCATTATCCTTAGATGAACCCAAGTACACCATGTAAGACCATTTTTACCCTAAGTAAAATTGCTTTCACCATATAAAATAACATTTATCCATATTTCCTAGTCATATTTAACCCAAAACAAGGAAATTGATTAAATAAATCATTATTTATTTAATTATTTCCTAGGAATAAGTTATTCAAATCATTATTTAATAATATTCCTAGTTAAATTTGACTAAATCATTTGTAAATAATTAAATAAATCATTATTTATTTAATTATATTCTCATCATTTCCCTAAAATGATAAATAAATCATTTATTTATTTATTATTTATAAATAAAGGAATTGACCCAAGTCAAGAATCCTTTTCCCTCCAACAAATATAATAAAATATTCCTAAAGGGTGCTTCTAGAATTCGATTAATAATATTTTATTCCACGCACCCGAGTTCCAGGCCGCCCCCATATTTTGTTAAAATAGGAGGGTTTTCCCCATTCATTAGTCACCTCCATTGCATTAGATCACTCTGGATCTACTCTTGGTCACCATTTTCCATTTTTGTCTTGTGAGCTCCCATTGAGTTCTATGTTTGTCTGGGTTTTCTACACTAATAAGAGAGAGGAATTTTAGATCTGAAACGCTGAGGACTTTCAAGAACCCATCCCATTGAGGAGAACCGGAAAACACCTTTCTTGTTTTCCTCTCAGGTGCCCCATTCTTTAATATAATACAAATCATTCGTTTAAACACTTTGTTCTTGTCTTGTCTATTGGATGCATGGAGCCATATTATATTTTATCTGCTTAATGTCTTTTGTGCTTAGATCTGAATTTGTGCAGTAGAATTAAAGATATTTTGCAGCCATAATCGATGTTAGGGCTATTTTTCCAGCTCCCCCTCCGATACGACACTGGCACTGAACTCTTAACTTCTTTCCATCAATCCTCTTCGACCCACCTTTCTGCTCATGTCCAGGAATGGCGGTGAAGATGGAGCTTGTGTCGCGCTCCCCCCTTTGAAGATCGGGTTTACATGGACTGGTTCCTTCGATCTCTCTTACCTCCCATTGGCAAGGATGTCACATCCCATTTTCCCCAAACCGAAGAAGCCGCCCTCCAAATAGCCTTGAAATATGACCTTATCTACGCCCAATCTGATTATGTTTATACCATCCTTCCTGACCTTCCTAAGCTCGGTGGCCCTAATGCCTCGGGGGCATCTCACTCTGCCAATGGTGTCGTTGGAGCCTTGTCACATACCTCTGCCCAACCTCTTCCGGGCCATGGTTTCCCTCCAGGGGCCAGCCCCTCTGACACTTTTTCCCCTCCAGGTAGCATGTATTCAGGATACGGCATGCCTCCTCCTTTTTCCCACCCTCCTGCTTACCTCACTGCTACCCACCCTACCCCTTATCCGTATCTGCAACCTGGTGTCCCAGCTCCTCCAGCATTTGGACCTCCCACTCCCTTGCCTTTTCCACCCATGCAACCGCACTTACTCCCCCTCCAGGGCAAGTCTTTGCACAACAGGGGGCACCTAATTCTCTCCCTTCTCAAAGAAAGAGGAAAGGCAATCAATCTGCCCCTGGTAATCGTGGACCCAATCCTTCAAGTATTTATCCTCACACTGCTACCCAGCCACAGGGTTCTCAGCCCAAGCCGAACAGGCCACTTCGCACCAATAAGCCTTGTTTGTGTTGCGGTTTTTATGGTCATTACACTCGCGATTGTCCCTTATTACCACAAATGCGGCAGATGTGGGACTCTCAAGCCACTGTACGGGGACAACATTCCTCCCCTATTGTCCCTCCAACCCCAGCTACTTCTCAACCTGCTATGTTTACCGATCCTTTCCCTCAACAAGGATTTGTGGCCACTCAACCTCCTCATGCCTCGGTAACCACTCAACCTTCCCCTTCTGGTTCGTCTGATTACCAGATTATCATGATGGCCTCTGACCCACCTCTCACCGTCGACCTCAACCTTCAAACTCGGTCCCGTCAGTGTTCCACACCTCCCGTTCCGTCTGCCTCCGAGTCTCCATCTTCAGGTCCTCCAGAGCCTATATCGACACCCAATGGTCCCTTGCAACTCCCTCCGCCCAAAGATGAGGTTCATCCCAAGACTCCTCAGGGACCATTACGCCGAAATGCTGCCTTTGGTCGGGCTGCCAAGTCATACAGTATAGTAGATGATCTGGCACACTCTCTTGCTGCCATTTCAACACTAGAACTCCTCCAGTCGTGTCCTTTTCAAAAGAAGACTCTACTATGGTAGGCGCTATAGATCCTGTGATGACCAATTGATTGTTTTGTTTTTGGTAAGTTCAGTTACCTCTCTTCCTCATCTGTTTCTTTCGTCCCAGGTCAAAATCCCGAAAGTCTGCTTTGTTGCTGTTCGTATTGATGAGGGGCATCCTGTGATGTCCGCTTCGGTTTAGAGGAAACAACTTGGATCCTTTGATTGGACCCTTCCACAATCACCCTTCGTGCGTGGGATGGCCATACCTCCCAGCCCACTGGCCTCTTTCGTAATTGTCCTATCACCCTTGCAGGAAAAACTATTTGTGTCGACGTTGAAGTTATCGACGCCCCTATTGACTACAACATTCTTTTGGGGCGTAGTTACACCTATGCCATGTCTGCCGTCCCATCCGCAGTCTACCGCAAAATGTTCTTCCCTCATAATGGCAAGATTGTCACCATTGACCAGTTGACATACCAGGAACTGAAATCTCAGACCTCCCCTGAGTCCACCATCTCTATTGTCACCACTAAACCAACTGTTGATTCTTTGACCAGTGTTTCTCTTGGCGTCTATAAAGACTCCTCCTTGCTTGGAACTTTTTTTGACCTTCCTCCCATACCTGATCCTAGCGTGGCGAATGTTTGTATGATGCAATATTCATGGGCTGACCTTACACAGCCCATCCTGGCTAGTAAGCAAACACACCCTCACCCAAATCCACCAGCTCCTAGCCCTTCGCCCTCGCTAGCCCACCTTCTTCCTTCAGAATCTCCTTCCCCGAACACTCCTCCTGGCCATTTCCCTACTGGTCAGATTCCTTTCCTTGCTCCCCCTCCTGGCGCACATTCCGTCCCTATCTTGGCTACCCTATCCCTCCCCAACTTGACCTTGGGCATACCCATCTGGTACCTAGACCCCCCAACCCCTACTCTGCTTGGCCAACCCAAACCTTATCTTTCTTTGACCCCGGTTCAATCAATACCCATGGCTTCTCCCGCTCCACCTGTACCTCAGTCCCCTCATCAGAAACCACTCCCTATGGCAACCATACCAGGTGCCACTAGCCAAGTTCACAGCGGGGCATCCAAGGACAAAGGCACCTCGACCACTTCTGCCCATCCTTTACCTCCAAAGCATCCCATCCAGTGTGCTTTGTGCGATATTTTCGGACATGCTACCCATACTTGTCCCGAATTACCACATCTCAAAACCATGGTCAATGAGACGTTTCCTGAATCTACTCTCCCTGAAGTCTCTGTCACCATACCTGATTCTCTTCCTAAATTTAAACACTTGCGCACCAATCACCCTTGTTCTTTGTGCAATTTCCACGGACATTACACCCATCTTTGCTCCCGCCTTGATGAGTATCGCGCTTCTTTAGCCGCATACCACCAATTTGAAGCCGCGCTTGCCCGCCATCCTTCTTCCCTACCACCAAACCCCATGTCTCCCCTGATTACCATTCCTCCTCCTGATACTGAAATGATTGAAACTTCAGCCACTATTCTCTACCTTTCCTCATCCCCACGTCTCCCGGCACCTGACCCCTTAGTGCCTTCCGCCGTCGGTTCGCTCACTCACTCATCTGTTCACTCCGCTGTCACCCCTCATGCCGACACGCACGTGAACCTTCCCCCTCCAAATCAGGTGTCTCATATCTCTACCTCCTCCGATACTCCTCTTCCTCCCAACCTTCCCATCTTTCAGATCGATGAAGACATCATGGAAGCTATGACCGCACCTGATTTTTCATGGGACGACATGCACCATCGTGCATACTTCCTACTGCACCAGTCCCATGACCAATATGCCCTTGAATCTAAAGACTTCATTCCCGACAAAGTTGATTGGTTAAAAAACCCCATCCTTGCACCTGACGCTTTCGAAGAAGGCAATATGGCTAATATCTCTCCTACCATTAAAATAGACATTTCTGTCAAACCAGGTATTGAAGAACATATCACCATGGGCGCCCAATGCACTCCAGAAGAAATTGAAGCCTACACCAAACTCTTCAAATAATTCCGTGATATTTTCGCTTGGTCCTACTCAGAAATGCCCGGACTCGATCCTGCCATTGTCGAACATCACATCGACACATGGCCTGATGCCATTCCGGTCCGTCAAAAGTTGAAACCCATTCATCCTTCTAGATGCGAAGCCATCAAAGCTGAAATCGATAAGTTCCGGCAAGCTGGTTTCATTTACCCCATCGAATATACCACTTGGGTATCTAACCCAGTTCCCATCCTAAAAAAACAAGGCACCATTCGTGTTTGCATTGACTTTCGCGATCTGAACAAAGCTTGTCCCAAAGACAACTTCCCCACACCATTTATTGACCAAATCATAGATGAATGTGCGGGGCACGAGATTCTCTCCTTTATGGATGGCTTCTCTGGATACAACCAAATTGTTATCCATCGTGCTGATCAACTTAAAACCGCGTTCATTAGTTCGTGGGGCATTTTCACATACCGAGTCATGCCATTTGGCCTTAAAAACGCCGGCGCTACCTTTCAACGAGCCATGTCTTATTGTTTCTATGACTTAGCCCATATTATCCTTGCCTATTTAGATGACCTTACTGCTCGTTCTAAACACCGGGCACAACACCTTCATGACCTACGTACCATTTTTCTCCGATGACGCAAGTATAACATTCGCCTTAACCCATTGAAATGTGTCTTCTGTGTTCCCGCCGGTCGTCTCCTCGGCTTCATCGTGTCAAAAGACGGGATAACTCTTGACCCTTTGAAAGTTCAAGCCATTCTTGAACTCCCTATGCCTCATACCTTACGCCAACTACAAAGTCTGCAAAGCAAAGCCAATTTTATTCGCCGATTCGTTCCTGACTACGCCACTACCGCACATGGTTTTCTTTGACTTATTCGATCTCACACCCCTTTTGTCTAGGATACGTCCGCTCAAGAGTCTTTTGATGCCCTTAAGCATGCTCTTACATCCACTCCCTTGATCCTTCCCCCTGACTTTGACCGAGATTTCATCCTATACATCTCCGCTTCCACCTATTATGTTGCTGGTGTCCTTATTCAAGAGGATGATAACGGTGTCGAACATGTGATCTATTATGTCAGTAAGAACCTTGCCGGTCTACCTGTGTCCTACTCGCATGAAGAAAAATTAACACTAGCTGTCGTGTTCTCGGTCCAAAAACTGCGTCATTATATCCTCATGTGTTCCACCAAGGTTGTGACTGATTCCAACCCCATGGCTTTCCTATTGAG
This sequence comes from Pinus albicaulis, assembly GCA_034641835.2. Lineage (NCBI taxonomy): Eukaryota > Viridiplantae > Streptophyta > Pinopsida > Pinales > Pinaceae > Pinus > Pinus albicaulis. Next base: position 480,901,249 of record CM076578.1, read on the forward strand.
TCGCCGCATCCTCAATGGGAAGTACACCCATTGGGTCGTTATCCTCCAAGAATTCGACCTTGAATTTGTCACCCCAAAAATTAAGAAAGGTTTAGTCCTCGATGAACTCATTTCTGATCTGCCTACCAGAATACAAGATACTCCAATTAATGATGCTCTTCCTGATGAACATTTGTTTGCCATCACCACCGACGATCCTTGGTACGGTGACATCCTTACTTACTTGAGAACCCAAAAGTTCTCCCTCCATCTCGATCGAGATGCTCGACGAAGTATCCGACACCAAGCCTCTTGCTACCTTCTAATCGGCGATGACCTTTATCGTCGCAGAGTAGATACTGTCCTTCGTCGTTGCCTCACACACGCTGAAGCCGAACAAGTCCTCAATGCCTGTCATAGCGGCGCTTGTGGTGGCCACCTCTCCGGCCTCGCCACCGCCCAAAAAATCATGCGTGCTGGGTATTTTTGGCCTTCTCTCTTCAGTGATTGCATTGAAGCAGTCAAACACTATTCCAATTGCCAACATTTCACCCCCAAGGCGCGAGCTCCTCCCGCTCCTCTCCATCCTGTCGTCACCGCCGGTCCTTTTTGTAAATGGGCCATCGACTTTATGGAATTTCGACCCCCATCTACTAGTAACCACAAATATATCATCGTGGTGGTTGACTATTTCACTAAATTGGCCGAAGCTATGCCAACATTTAACAATACGGCAGCCACTGCAGCCCTCTTTTTCTTTAACCATGTCATTGCTCGATTCGGAGTTCCAAAACAGTTAGTCTCGGACCATGGTTGACATTTCGAAGATCAGATTTGGCAAGAGCTATCCTCCCTATTGGGTTTCGAGCACCAATATTCATCTTCTTATTACCCCCAAGGTAATGGCCAAGTTGAAGCGGTCAACAAAATTCTTAAGACCATGCTTCAACGAACGGTGAATAAGCACAAAACCAATTGGCATCTCATGCTCTTCCCTGCTTTGTGGGCTTATCATACTTCTGTTAAAACTGCCACCGGTTTCATTCCTTTCCATCTTGTCTTTGGCGAGGAGGCAGTCTTACTTATCGAGTGTGAAATCCCTTCCCTTCACTTGGACGTTGAACTTCTCCTTGATACCCAACCTCTAGAACAACAACTTATCATGCTCGAGCATGCCTCTGAAGATCGTCGTGTTGCATTAAAAACTCTTGAAGCGACCAAAAAGCGCACCAAAGCTCAGTATGACCGAAAATTCCACCCTCATACCTTGCACGAAGGTGACCTTGTTCTAGTATATGACCAGGCCCACGATACCCTCGATCATGGGAAGTTCGACTCATTATGGCTAGGTCCTTAAATCATCAGTAAAGACCTTGGTAAGGGGGCATATATTTTAGAGGACTTTGAAGGCCATATCCTTCCTAATCCGCGCAATGCACTCTATCTTAAGAGATATTACCCCTAGCATTTTCCCTGCGAAATGCGGGTTTTCTTCTCTTCTAGATAGCCAACATCTGTTTGTTTTGCATTTTGTTACTTCACCAGGACACCTGTTGTCCACGAAGCATTACTTCACCTCCCCCTCAAAAATCATATTTTCTCACTTACCACACATATCATTGGGGGCACCACATTGCCTCCACACTTATTCCTGTTTGTGTCAATTTCTGTCATGAGATACTATTTTGTACTCATGTTATTTATGATCCCCTTTGGATCATCCCTCATTCCATCATTATCATTAGTCTCTCTCTGTTCGTCGCTCTACTCTTTTCCCTCGTGCCTCAGTTGGGGTTTCCTTATTGCCTCACCTATGGCGGACCTACTTCTGTCGACATCAGCTCATTTACTCCAGAAGCCAGGTCTAGGGGGCAATGTACTTTGGTTCGATCTCTTCTCAGCCTGATCGTGGTCTATATACTTAATGGTCCACTGATGCAGCATCAGCTATTGGTGATTCACGGGTGTGTGTGAGATGTCTCAACCCTCATGAGGGGGTGGCCCTCCAGGTAGCCCCCCACATGCCCGGATGACTTCTTCATTTCAGCCCTTGATGCAGCTCCTCTCATTTGATGATATCGGTCTCAACCGCTTGCAACGCCTCTTCGATTTTCATATATCCATTAGATTTTGTGAGCCCTTCTCCGTGTGCAGGGGGCATTTGTGTATATTTGTATCTCCTGTACTAAAATCTTCTTGTATAAGTCCTGAAGGTTATTCCAGACATCACATGTATGTGGATTCATATTTTTTGTCTGGCTCATGTTGAGGCCAACACATGCTTCATTCTTGTGTTCCGTGGTTTTCCGGGCGCCTTATTCTTTGTACTATTGTATCGACGGGCATAGGTATGCCTCCCCCGCCGCCTTTAACACTGGTACTACTTCATCACCTAGAGACTTGTTGCACCTGTAAGTCTCGTCTCCTCCGGGTCTAGTCCTTTAGCACATTAGACTACCTTACGTTCCTCTCTCTCACTTCTCTCTTGATGCCTAGTGATTGAGTTCTTACAACGTACTTCGGTCATATGATTTGCTCCTAACACTCGTACGTTGGGGGGCAATCTGTTACACCATTTTTTTGGTCATCTAACCCATTATCCTTAGATGAACCCAAGTACACCATGTAAGACCAATTTTACCCTAAGTAAAATTGCTTTTACCATATAAAATAATATTTATCCATATTTCCTAGTCATATTTAACCCAAAACAAGGAAATTGATTAAATAAATCATTATTTATTTAATTATTTCCTAGGAATAAGTTATTCAAATCATTATTTAATAATATTCCTAGTTAAATTTGACTAAATCATTTATAAATAATTAAATAAATCATTATTTATTTAATTATATTCCCATCATTTCCCTAAAATGATAAATAAATCATTTATTTATTTATTATTTATAAATAAAGGAATTGACCTAAGTCAAGAATCCTTTTCCCTCCAACAAATATAGTAAAATATTCCTAAAGGGTGCTTCTAGAATTCGATTAATAATATTTTATTCACGCACCGAGTTCTAGGCCGCCCCCATATTTTGTTATAAATAGGAGGGTTTTCCCCATTCATTAGTCACCTTCATTGCATTAGATCACACTAGATCTACTCTTGGTCACCATTTTCCATTTTTTCTTTGTGAGCTCCCATTGAGTTCTATGTTTGTCAGGGTTTTTCTACCACAATAAGAGAGAGGAATTTTAGATCTGAAACACTGAGGACTTTCAAGAACCCATCCCATTGAGGAGAACCGGAAAACACCTTTCTTGTTTTCCTCTCAGGTACCCCATTATTTAATATAATACAAATCATTCTTTCAAACACTTTGTTCTTGTCTTGTCTATTGGATGCATGGAGCCAAATTATATTTTATCTGCTTAATGTCTTTTGTGCTTAGATTTGAATTTGTGCAGCAGACTTAAAGATATTTTGCAGCCATAATCGATGTTAGGGCTATTTTTTATGCGTAGCTAAAGTGATCTTTTACGACGAAAGATTCATACTAACAAGATATGTAAAGGATGTTGATCATGTTATTGATTGGTATGTATTGCAGGTGGATCTAGAAGGATAATTCCAGTCATAACCTTAGTGAATTTTGCATAGAAATATGTTCATGCTTCGGAACCTAGCAATCGAGCATGTTAAAGTGCAGTGGAAGGACTTTGCGATCGAAGAAGCTACATGGGAGATGGCCAATCAAATGCAAGATATGTAACCTTCATTATTTTTCGGTGAAGGAAAATGAGTTTTGGTATATGTATATGGATGTAAATACCACCACGAGCTATGTTATGAAGCTCCAATAAGTATTATGGGTGTCATGTTGATTTTATTTTTCGCAGGTTGTTCATTATAATACTGCAACGAGCTAAGTTATAAAGGTCCACGGGTAGTGTGTTTTTATTTTCAGTGGTCTCACTGGTTGTAGGTTGACGGTGTTCCCCTAAGGGGGAGGGGTTTGTAACCAGGTTAAAAGTTCATGTAATAAAGTTAATAAAATTAAAATAATACCAAGGTCATGGGATACATATTCCAAGTTGAATGTTGGGCAAAACATCCTAATGGGTGTTCATTTCATTTATTATAGCTAAGGGAAATTGACAAAGGCAATGGAAAAGGCTTTGAAAAGGCAAGAGGCATTAATTGGCATTTTATTTATGAAAATAAAGAAAATTAGGAGAAAATGAAGGTGAAAGGTCACAGGTTCCATGTGAGGAGGAAAATGAAGGAAAATAATGGAAAATGAAGAAAATAGAGGCCTCATATACAAATGCTTCTGAGGATCACTTCAGTTTTGGAGCTCTCTCTCTATTCTCTTTCTCTCATATTGTTGCAAACTTAGAGTATTCTTAGAGCACTTAAGCATTGGAGGAAGGAAAGAAAAGGAAGGATAAGGAAGACAAAGGGAAGCAAAGATCAAGCAAGGAGGAGTTGGATCAAGCAGATACATCAAAATTACTTGTATGTATCGAGTTGCATGTGTTATTTCCTTTCTAGTTTTGGCATGCATGGTACATGAATGTGTATATTTGGTTTTCTTGCTATCATTGGCATGGGTTTTTCAGGTGTGACAGTGGTTTTTAGCCTTGCCTTTCCATTTCCATATAACTATGGTGAGATGGAGTTCTTTTTTGTGGTTGAGTTGGATTGCTGGATGGTTTCAAAATTGAGTGGGGTGGTCTCAAGAAAATCCCCAAAGGCCTAGGAATCCATTGACCGACAATGGCGGGATACACGGTAAATCCTGAGGGTGGAGACATGCAAATTCCTCACTATTTAGGTGGAGATATCCGAAGGCATACATGATTTTTTAGGGCCCAGTGATCCCTTGACCGGTATATGGCAGGATTGCAGTAAAGGCTATAATGTATGCTTCTTTGTTTGGGCCTAAGAATCCCTTGTCCAGTAATTTCGGGATACATAGTAAATCCTGGTGGTATAGATGAGGGTTTTGGACCTAGGAATCCCTTGATTGGTAATGGAAAGATACACAGTAAAGCCCGAGAAGCCCTCGTTGGTTTTGTTATGAGTCCTACATTCATGCTTGGAATATGGCTAGGGGTGATTGACTGAAATAAATTTTTGGTTCATTCCAATCTATGGTCAGGTGGTACATGGAAGTCCCTGAGTTTGTTGGCTTTTGCATATGTTTTTTTTTTTTTTTTAACCAGAAAGAGTAGTAGTAATATTTATAAAATGCGCCTGAACACGTTAAAAAACTGGAAGATTACTTCAAGATTTTGAGTTTGATTAGGGCTGCTGATAATACAATTTTTCCATCCCTTCTCATAGTGATTTTCCCCGACATACCAAAAACGTTTCCCTTGGTTAACAACCTATGACTATATATTTTACATAACTGATTTAATAGTTATATACAAGTGTAATTTTCCAATAAAAAAAAACAAATTAGACTAACATAGGACATAGAGTTCGCATGTAGAGAGTCCTCCAGATACCAAGTGTAGAACAAGCGAAATGAAAGCAACCACATTGCAACAAGATTTCAGGCAGATCATTGCCACGAGGCACATGGGCATACCATGGAATATTAAGGCCAATGGGACAGAGGATAAGGAAAGCAGGCTGGGGCCGACTGCGAGGTGGCATCTCGCTTAAGAAGGAAGGAGGGTGACGGGGAGGGGAGGCGGGGAGAAGACATGGGTAAGGGGAAGGGGAGGGTTGAGGGGAAAGGGAAAGAAGATCAGGTGGGGGGGGGGAAGTGGATAGAAGGAGGACTAAAGAGAGGGGAGGGGTGAATGGAGAGGGGGGAGGGAAAAGGGGAGGGGAGGGAGAGGATAGCAGGGGGTATAGAAAGGATAAACCCCCTACATCTAAGAGATTATATAAACCATTCCTCATGTTTTGACCAAAGGTGTCATACTCAATCCCATTTTTGAAATCCTTATACATTCTTAAGGAATATATAAAGTTTTGTCTTTATCATAAACTATACAACTCTCTTCCTTCATCTAACAAGCCAAGTTTTCTTGTTTATCTGCCTCCTGGTTATTCCCTCTTAGAATGTCGAAGAATGTCACTCGTTCAAAGAGAGGAATCATACCTTGGGAATGCTTGATGGTTTGGTTTAGAATCGTGTTTTGGGCTGGTGTATTGTACTGAATATGTTTAATTATCAACATGGAGTTCCCTAGGATTTGTAATTCCTTGATGCCTTTTTTTTTTGCCAGAGAAAGGCCAAGGAATAAACCATAGGCCTCAACTTGATTTTTTGTTTTCCTTCCCAAGCTCCAAGCATATCTAACTTTGATGTTTCCTTCAGGATTAGTGAGAATCCCTCCCCCTCCTGCCACCCCTGACTTTTGAATATGTTAATAAAATATTTTCCCCTCTTGTATTTCATGAGTAAATGTGCTTGTTATTATGTGACTTTAATGATTGTTCTATCATTGTTATTCTACTAGTTATAAGCATGGTTTTATGACAAAATTTGGTTTTGGCTCTCATCATGTTTTGTTTAGTAAATGAAATGTTAATGAATGTATGGAATAATAGATGATAATGAAACTATTGTGATAGAGAATTAGACCTTCTTGATGAATCTTAGATAAGTATGAGGTCCCTATATTCAGATGTGTTTATATGACCTGTACATTACATGTTTATGATGTGTTTGATGAAATTAATGTTATGGTTAGGATGAGTCTGGTCAGTTCTTGGTTCAAGTTTTGCATTAGAGGCCTTGTCTTCTTTTTATTTATCATTCCTGAGAGTTTCATCAAGTTCTGGGCAGAGGCCCGAGTCCCAGCCTTGAAAAAGTGGCTCAGGTTTCAAGGTCGCTGGCACAAAACTGCCTGAAAAAGACTGTAGTCACATGAAGGCCTTGCTGTGGGAGCGAATGGAGGGTTTCAGTCACATGAGGGGCTTGTAATGGGAGTGATTGGGGGTTTAGTTCAGTTAAAAAGCAAGTTAGCTTAGGGGTTGGGCACCTGGAGTGGTTGGTTAGCCCCTGGGGTCCTCTAGCTTTTGAGGAAGGTCAGTTTGGTTTTAATGTGTCGATTCCACTTCCTTAACTGTGCATGGGGAGTTGAATCATATCATAGTAACAATTCATCACGTGTTTATTCTGCTGGACTAGTTAGATTGGGTAAGTGTGGGAGGAGTGTGTTACAATATTATTGTGTAATTTCAAATATCTAACATATGTGTTTAGTCAGAATAGTCCATATTTATGGGTGTTAATATTGAGAACAAACTAAATAGTTTTTTTTTTGGATATCATTGGAGTCATTTAAGGAACTATTTTGAATCCTTAATTTCGTTACAGGGCTTACAATTTTTTTTCTTTTATATACTATGCCAAGAGCACCTAAGGAATTTATTTTTATTTTTGCTTAAAATAAAAACTGTGAGTTTTCCTTAGAAAAGAAAAGAAAAGCATAAATAAAAAAATTATGGGTGTGTAATAGCTCTGGGTCATCATATTTTAATTTATGTCAATCAATGATTGAAGGTTGGTCATCAATCACTAACAACACTTCTTCCATCTCCTTTAGTATTCCCTTATGGAGTCCTCGCCTTGAAAAAAGTTAAAGACAATGCATGGTGCCTTATCACATTGTTCATATGGCCAAATAGGCCTAGATCTTTGCCTTCCCCTACCCCATCAAACGCAAATATGATATTGATCATATGTTCTAAGTGCCTTTCATTCCATGTTCTATACAACTTTAGAGAGTTTCAAATTTTCTTTTATGTTTGTTATATGTAAATTTTACCTATGAAGTTTTTGAGACTTAAATTTTGAGTATGAAATTTTACAATACAACAAAATAATAAAAGAGAATATGCACCCTCACCTCCACCACCAAAAATATAAAATAAAAGAGGTCACAATGATAAATATGTGATTTGTATATTTATATTATCAAATAAAGCATTATATAAATCATAAAATATATCAACCATGAAATTTTACATAATACATATTCAAGTCACATTGCATCCACTAATTTTCAACTTCTTATGATTGCAATTTTCTAAGGATGCCATCTCTATATTGATTAAAGGTTCAAGTTGATTTTATTTTTATTTTTATTTTGCAAAAGCCCCAAAGCATATGTGTAGGAAAAATAGTATACCAAGAAATATCGATTAAAATGTATGAAATCCATGTACTCCATTTCCTCGATGTACTTGCACTTTAAGTTCAAGGTTTTGATCACTCTAAATTGAATAACATGCAAGCATGTTTTAGTAGCGAATGTAAAACCTAACTTATTTCCTTCACTGACTATGATATTTTTTATTATTAATATTTTTCTAATAATTCTAATACAACGTAAACCCAAATTTAAGAAAATATATCAAATGATTCACAACTAGTAATCAAAGCAACCCAATAAAATATATATGATTCAAATGCACTTCAATTCCATAAAGCTACAACGTAACATACTTTCCAAACATATTACAACTTTGAAAATATTATAACATCAAAATATAACAATAATAAATATGCCCTCTTCTCTTCTAAATATGCATTACATCACTTAATCATTTAAGTTGCATGTCATCTCAGGTCAGGATAACATGCACAACCAACAATGATGGGTCTTGATCTAGACCCGAAACATAGACGCAAAAATGAATACTGTGGAGATTCCGAATTCCCCAACTCAAATCTCACACCACAGAAACATACAAACTAGGATCTACCTTATCAAGAAGAAAACATAAATTGAAATACAAATCTACTAGTACTCAACATTTGAAAAAAATGGAAAACTTCTCATATATATATCCCAAAATGTGGAAACATTTAGAAGTATAAAAAATGGGCATGTTTAGAAACATGACCCCCCCCCACCAAATCATAAGTGGGGGAAACACAATATATAAAAAATTCAAAAAAACTAGATATATAATTCCTTTTTTTTTAATATCACATTATCTTGCAAGAGAATAAGAATGTTACAAATAAAATGACATGGAAACCCATGTCTATTTTTCTTCATATAGAAAAAAATCTTGTAATTTTATACATAAAATAAAATGACAACCATAGACATCTGTTGCATTCTAGTTGACTATAAATAGCCTTGTTTTCATCTTCCTAAAAAAATACCTCAAAATGTCATGTAGGAACTTATTAAATAGCGAAAATAGTCCAAAAACGACAATAAATGATCCATATTACATACACATACATCCTTTTTCATACTCCTGATTACATTTATATTGCATATACATATCTGATAAATTCATATATTGTTTGGAGAAAAAGTGAAAAACAAAGATTTAGTTAGATCCATGGATCATTAATATGTTTAGTTCATTGGCCTTCCTAGTTTGTTGTAATTTTCCATATTTTGTGGTCCAATTCCAATCCAATCTTTACAAAACTATTTACTTGATTTTTGTTCCTGTGTACATGGCCGAAAGATATGCGAGAAAAAAAAGTTTGTTGTTGTATGTTTTAAAAAGATGTTGCAACAATCAGTTTTGAAGTCAAACATCTCCTTTTATCCATTTTATAACAAGCATAACGTCACCGTATACATGTAGGTGTGTAATCCCTTGTTCTAAAGAAAGTTGTCGAAATAGCTTTAGAGCCATCAATTATATGAAATTATTTGTAGTTGATATTAGTTGTGATGATCATTTTTTCCTTTGCCCAAAACCCAATTCCGACATAATACACCTACCTTGCACTCATTTTGCTTACTTTATCCTTATTTTGGTTTAAAAATACATCACAAATTTATTCAAGCCATTTTTTTCTTAAATTATGAATTTTTGACAAAACATTGTGCATCAAAGAAAAAAATCTAACCAAAAAATGATCAGAAAATCAAACTTTTTGCAAATGCTTATTTATTGTAGTATTTGCAAGACAAATGGGCAAAACCTAAAATGTGGGTTTTATTCCTTGGGACCCTAATTGGAATTTATGATGCAGTAAAAACTTGAAATTACATAAAACCCGTGGACCTGTGGTTTATGGGCCCACGTATACATTGGAAGCATTTCAACAACGGACTCCTTTAATGGAACTTCACAGTTTTAAAACAAATTCGCAATCGCAATATAACATATATCGCAGAGTTTACAATATTGCACAATGCACAAAATAACCTTTACTGCTGATCGCACAATACATATATTACGGAGTTTGCGATATAGCGATTTCACAAATCGGTGCGAACAACTTATCCATAACCACAGAAATCGGCGATATGCGCTTAAGCGCTATATCGACACGTGGCTCCTCTCACATCATCACATCGCCGCTTATATTATTTAACTTGCGAAATATTAATATGTAATTAAAGCAATCACGGATGCAATGTGATCATGACTGTTCATTCCGCCTGCACTGATCTCTGTTGATGGAATCACATTTCAATAACACTCGTGTTCTACCATAATTTTTTTCTACAACAAAGTTCATAGGAAATTCATTCTCTCCACTCATATTCACACAACTTAATCAATAACAAGGTTGAAACCAGAAATATATATATATATATATATATATATATATATATATATACGCATAAAAATCAAAATCAAATAATACTCAGATACTCTAAAATCCAGATTATCCCTGGATATACGAAAACACACAGTTTCATTGAGTTACAGTCTAAGGCCTCACATCTTGGATCACACTAAAGCCCTACGACTACATTGCGTACTCTCCTTTTCTCACATACAATACAGACTTACATTATATAGAAATTACAAAGGGAGTGGATCGTTTAAGATCTATAAGTTCCTCCCACAATCGATCAACCAACCCTAAATCTTTTTATTCGCGTACATGGAAGATAATTACAAGATAATCAAGTCTTCTAGAGACTCATCAATTCCATCAATTTAGCTCTGTTAAACAAAATTTGCCCTGATTTACAATGATTTTCCATGTTTCACCCTTCATAGCATTGAGTTTGAAATATGGCCCGATGCTCTTGCATCAAACTCCCCAGGGAGAAAAATTTCTATGACCTCCTGGTTATATGCCTCCTTCATCCCTTAGCAATTCTACACACATCCTCTGTGGAATTGCATTTATGATCTTTCCGTGAGCTGCAACAAAACCTCTGCAGTAACAAGTCCTCCTGCTACATGATACCTCACCAAGCTTCTCTCCTTTGAGCTTAATATTTCGACATCTCTCTGGTTCTCTCTTCTCTGGAACCATTTGAGCACTCCTTGCTCTAGGCTGCTGCAATCTTCTCACCTGCACAACAATATAAAGACCACAAACTCACCAATATTCAACATAACTGTACCTCCTTTTGCACGCAAACTCTTTCTCGCAGAAATCTTTCCCTGCACTGATACCGCTTTGATGGAGTAAAAGTTGCAAATTACATAAAACCCATGGACCTATGGTTTATGGGCCCAAGTATACATTGAAAGTATTTCAAAAATAGACTCCTTTAATGGAACTTCGCAGTTTTAAAACAAATTCGCAATCGCAATATAACATATATCGTAGATCGTAGAGTTTACAATATCGCACGACACACAAAAAAACCTTTACCGCCAATTGCACAATACATATATTATATAGTTTACGATATAGCGATTTCGCAAATCGGTGCGAACATCTTATCCATAACCACAGAAATCGGTGATATGCGCTTAAGCACTTTATCGACACATGGCTCCTATAGCATCATAGCATCGCCACTTATATTATTTAACTTGTGAAATCTTAATATATAATTAAAACAATCGCCGATGCGATGTGATCACGACTGTTCATTCCTCCTGCACTGATCTCTGTTGATGGAATCACATTTCAATAACACCCATGTTCTGCCATAGCTTTGATCTACAACGAAGTTCATAGGAACTTCGTACTCTCCACTCATATTCACACAACTTAATCAATAACAGGGTTGAAACCAGAAAGATATATATACATATAAAAATCGAAATCAAATAATACTCAGATACTCTAAAATCCAGATTATCTGTGGATATATGAAAACACACAATTTCTTTTATTTCCCTGAGCTCAAGTTACAGTCTAAGGCCTCAAGGCCTGGATCACACTAAAGCCCCGTGGCTACATTGCGTACTCTCCTCTTCTCGCATACAATACAAACTTACATTATGTAGAAATTACAAAGGGAGTGGATCGTTTAAGATCCATAAGCTCCTCCCACAATCGCTCAACCAACCCTAAATCTTTCTATTCGCATACATGGTAGATAATTACAAGATAATCAAGTCTTCTAGAGACTCATTAGTTCCATCAATTTAGCTACGTTAAACAAAATTTTCCCCGGTTTTCAATGATTGTCCACGTTTCACCCTTCATAACATTGAGTTTGAAATATGGCTAGATGCTCATGCATCAATTTCACTCAATTTCAACTTATGATTTTAAAGTTGTGACTGGTCAAAGTTTGATCATTTCACAATCTAGACATAATATATGTAAACATGTATTTAATGATGTTTTTATAAAGTGTAAATAATATTAATTTTAATGTGTAAATATTCTTTTATTAAATTAGATAATTGATTTTTAGCTAATAAAGTTAATTATTATTTAATTAATTAAGCTAATTTGATTTAATTAAAAACTTAATTAAGTAAATTATTATTTTTAAATATAGTTGTATTATTATCTTATATGTAAATATAATAATAATATTTTATTTAAAAACTACCAAGTTCAAGAACTTCATATATATATAAATTGAAACAATATATATTATAAATATTTTAAAATAATATAAATAAAATAATTAAAATATTTTTAGAACCACCGCAAGTGAGAGCACATACATCAACCCAAGAGTTTTATCTCGGGAGTTTTGAGTTTTCGTGTGGTGCTCCATCGAATTTTTTTGAGATGAAACTCCTGGGATTACGTGGAGCATCATACACAAAACACCACATATTAAGTGGGATACATTGAGTTAAATATGAAAAGGGGGTTGTATGCGTTTGTTGTTTATATGATAGTGGAGAGGGGGTTTCAGTCTCCACTTACGTGGACCCCCTCCTCCATTACTCCCTCCTTCCACCGTATGCATTCTCCCTCACGTACACCTCATTCCATTCCATTAAACCACGAACAATTAAAGTATTCCCTATTTTATATTATTATTATTATTATTTTTGTTTTATATAAATTTTGTTTTTAATATTTAACATTCTAATTGAAACAAAAATTAAACATTACCAAAAATTTGTTTATGAATAGAATTCAAATTGTTTCAGTGCTCCAATTTCATAGGGTCATATCTCAAGTTCCAAATATGCCAATCAAAAGGGTGATGCACAAGAGAGTTGAAAGCACATATGTGTGAGAAGTACATGCAAACTTGCTAGGGATATAGACGCTCGTTGACAACAAGGGCCATGCTTGAATGGTGCCAAGACACCTTCATCGGGGCTATAAACGTTTGTGGTCAACGAAACAATGTTAGGAAAAATAGATAATTTCATACTTAATAGATGCATACTAAGCTTAAGACCTCCTAGCTATCTTTTCTATCCAATAGTAGGGAAAAGATAAACTAATAAATATTCCCTATATTTGGATCCATTGTTTTAGAACTGGATATTCAAGTGTTTTTATTTGTAAAGGAGCTTATCTTACAATGTGATACATTTGGGAATGGTGTAATATGCGAGGATATTTTGAAATTTTTTATTTTGATCTTTGATAAATTTAGCCCTATTATTCTAAACCAGAGATAATTGTTTCGTCCTCGTGTGTCACTAATTGTTGAGACCTCAACACCTCCCCATAATTTTAAGAAAATTATAGGGCCTGTTGTGGATCATTTGCCTTTACTTTTGAAATATTTCTCAAAACACCAAAAAAAAGCATATATGTTAGAAAATTTAAGTTTTTGTATACCAAAAAATAAATTTTGATTTATATGTTAGTGTATTAACATTATGCGCGGATATGTGAAGGCAGGTCGAGTCGTGCTTATTCGCGTGTAGAACATTTCGAGAGTCAGACCGATGGATGCGTTCAAAACATTACATGCCAGGGTGGAGTTGGGTGTCCCCACCTCCACTTTCCACGTCATCCCTACCTTTACCGCACATTGCACATCGCAAGCTCAAGAGGAATGGCGCTAAGGAATATGTTATGAATGCCGAAATGTGAAGTGCGACAAGGGCCGAATGTGATGCAACTCAGAACTATGATTTAAAATATTCCAATCGCACATCACAAGCTCAGAAGGAATGGCGTTAAGGAATATGTTATAAATGTCGAAATGCGAAGTGCGACAAGGTTTCATATCGCCGCTTGCGATTTGCGATCGGCCCCACATCCACTTGCCATATCATCCCTACCTTTATCACACATCGCACATCGCAAGCTCAGGAGGAATGACACTAAGGAATATGTTATAAAGGCCAAAATGTGATTTGCGATAAGTTTTATATCGCCAATTACGATTTACGATCAACCCCACCTCCACTTCCCATGTCATCCCTACCTTTATCGCATATCGCATGTCGCAATAGAAAAGCTCAGGAGGAATGACGCTAAGGAATATGTTATAAAGGATGAAATGTGATAAGGGGCGGATGCGATGTAGTTTCAGAGTTAAATTGCAAAGGATTTCAAATCCGGAAGTAAGGACCTTTCCTTTGAGAAATCACATCGGAGGTAAGAGGAGGCTTATAACGAAGCATCATGGAAAGTCAAAATGCGATGGAAAGGTAGAAACGATATCATTCAAAGGTTAATGTAAATTTAGTTAAAGTCCAGGATTATTTGTAGTTGCGTTGTTTTATGAAGAAACATGAACGCGAGCAGTAGACTCGGGTAACACCCGACCCTATGCAGAACAATGTTGTATGCAGTGGTGCCTTGTAAATAAATGGAAGACATAATGTTGCGAGCACGAGCAGAAGAGGAAGAGTCGGGCATAAGGGTACATGATAACATTGTTTGAAACACAGAGGCATAGGCAGAGTCAGGCAAAGGAGCATATAGTGGCACTGTTGGAAACACAACAGCTGGGTCAAGTCAGGGAAAGAGGCGTCATTGCAGAATTGTTCGAATACCACATCATAAACAGAAAAGACATGACAGCAAGTAGACAAGACAAATATTGAACTCTGGAAGAAATACAGGGCAAGGATGTTCGATCTTTCAGGGAGACACATCAACACTTCAGGGAGATGCATCAACAACAAATCATATTCAACAAAAAGAATAACATTTCAAGTTTTAATTTAAGTTTCTTTGTTTGTTAATATCAAAGCTATGGTAATGTCCTCAATTTCAATGTAATAAGTAGTTTTAACAGTTTAGGTAGTCGAAATAGTTTCAAGAAGTTCTAGTAGTTACGAACTGTATTTGATGTATTTAAGAAAGACAGAAAGAAAGAAGAAGGGTTTCGAGTTTTGGACCTCTGGAAGACTAAAACTTTGGTACTTACTTTTCTGAGGAATTAATGAAAGAAGCATCAAGTTTCCTACAACTGGTGATGGTGATTCGTTTTTCCTGTGCCATTTTGTGTCACCTTCTTCCTGGAATGAAGTGAAGTAAAGTGGTTGTCGGTCTCTTAATTACATCTGTGAGTAAGGGTTAAATAACCTTAATTTGCGCTCCTTCACTCCAACTCCTCTCCCTTCACACATTCTCTCTAGAACTTAAAAGTAATAGATTCTATGTTTACAACATATTATTTTGAGTTTCCTCTCTCTCCATAAATTCATTCTGAAATTTAAAGCGGTAGATTCTGTGTTATAGCATATCATTTTGAGTTTCTTCTATGGTTCCTCTTTTCCATTCAAATATCAGCAGTTAATGACATTGCAGATTCTTTCATTATACAAGATTATTAAGAGTTTTAAAAAATTATTTTCCAAAGGGATTGAATGAAGACCACCTGATATAATTACTTCTGTGACACATTGTTAAAAAATGTCTTAAGCACTGATTCCTTTTCATGGCCAAGGAATTGTCTCTTAAGATACAACGTTTTCTGGTGCCGTTGCCGAGGACAAAGAGACGAAGTTTATTTTCCCTAGGTTTTTCACATTATTTCCTCTGGTTTTTCAATGAAGAGGAAATATTTTGTTGTGTTTGTTATTCTTAGAATTCCGGCTCACAAAAGGCCTCACACCAGGTCGGATACCTCACAACAGATTGTCCCTGCTTTGTCAGACCCTGAAATATTGGTTTCTAAAGGGGTTCGGAAACCCAAAACCCCCTAACAACCTAGTCCTACACCGTCTGTTCCTCTCAGTAGTTCTAGTAATCCTTTGTTTGAAGATATCTCTAAAGTACTTCCTTTCTTGAAGCAAGATTCACCTTTCAAACCAATTTATTTTCAAGAACCTAAATTGGAATAACACTCCTTTGATTTTGTCTCTTTTAATTTTACTCAAGCTCAACAAAATCAAGTTGCCGGTCCCTCTGCCATTGTCCATCAACCCACTCCCATATCAGTTTTACCTCCACCTACGTTCATTTTCACAACAGGTTCATTGATTGCATCTAACCAAGTAACAGTCAATCAAGGTGCAAACATGGCAGCACCAGCCTTTTTGTTGAATAGATATGCTCCACTTAACCTTCCACAGCCAATGAATGCAATGCCTCAAGAGTATCTCAAATTACTCCCACGTTTTACTGGAGAATATGAAATAAATGCGAAAAAACACTTGCCTGTGTTTTGTAATTTTGCTGAAAATCTGAATGTAGAACATTTTGATGTTGTAATGAGGCTTTTTGTTCAGTCTCTGGATGAAGAGACTAGAAAGTGGTTTAAGGGATTGCCAAATAATTCTATTAATACATGGGAAGAACTGGAAAATAAATTCACTCAGAGACGGGGTGAAAAAAGGGATCATGGATATTCACTAACAGAATTCAATGCAATCAAAAGAAAACCATACAAGAATATATCATATTTTATCAAAAGATTCAATAAACTGTATAACCATTTTCTTGTAGAAATGAAGCCCCCTCCTTTTGGAGAAAAGGTAGTTTTTTTTCTGGGGCTTTTGAAGCCAATTTTAGTTTCACACTTAGAGAAAGGAGGTCCCCTAATCTAGAGTAGATACAGACATATGCTTTAGAAATTGAAGCTAATATGACTGCAGCTGGGAAGGTGAAAGGGAAACAACCAGTCCAAGAGAAGGGGAAAGCAAAATAAGAATCATCACAAGATCAAAGAATTGAAGATATGACAAAGGTGATAATTTTTTTTTGTCAAATAAGCTAGTTAAGATGGAATTGGAAAGTAAAAACTCCCAAAGACAAGTACAACAAAACGGAGGAGGATTTAACCCTCAATTCAGAAGACAAACCTTGCAAATTTTGCAGAGGGAAAGAAAATATGAAGACTAGGTTCAAGCACCATTGTATATAGAAGCAACACTTGAAGAGTCAGCAGAAGATGTCGAAAAGGAAGCCGAAGATCAAATATCTTCTATGTACATAATAGAAGAGGATGAAGAGGAAGATTGTGAGGGAGAATATGTTGAAGCTGAAGCATATTTTGATCAAGATGAAATGGATGAATATTGTAGGAAATTCACAGATTTCATGCAAGCTGAGTTACATAAAAAGTATGATTTAAGGTCTAGAAAGAGATCTAGAGTGAAAGATAATGAAGGCGAACAACAAGATTAAATTCCTCCTCCAATGGCTAATCCACAACGAAAGGACCCTGTACAATAATTCAGTAATGGGGAGCAACTTGTAAATTTAGTTAATAGAACAAATGTGCAGTAGGGTGAACCTTCCTAGAGAAAATAAGTTGATGCTAATATTTTGGAGAGAGTTGTTCCTGTACCCGAACAAGCGGAAAATTCTAGAAAGAGTGAAGAAGAACCTGAAAATAATGTTAAAGAAACTCATGCTTTCAGTTTGACAAAAGATTTGGAGAAGGTAAAAGTTCCAGGTACCTATTCTAGAATTAGCTAAAATACCAGTCTACAAGAAAGAAATTTCAGAATTTATTAATCTCACACAGATTGAAGATATAAGTGACACTGTGAACTTACAAGAAGAGAAGCCAATGGTCACCTTTGGTCCTCATGTAGAAGAAGAAGATCCTTCTGTTCCACCATTCTATATTTCTCTGTTGCTTCATGATTTTACTCTCAATAATTGTATGCTAGACTCAGGAGCATCCCATAATCTCGTGCCATTGTCTTTTATGAAGGAACTAGACTTTCAGATTACCAAACCTTACAGGGATCTGTATTCATTTGATTCCAAAAGGGTGAAATGTGTTGGGCTAATTAAAGATGTAGCATTTTATTTGGCACAAATTCCAACAAAGAGTATAGTCATGGATGCAGTGGTTGCTGACATTCAAGCCAGGTTTGGAATGTTCATGTCAAAACCTTGGGGAGAAAAGTTGGGAGGTGTTCTAAAATTGGATTTCACTTATGCTATCATCCCTGTTTTCAATGGGGAAGAAAGGAGATTGTACAGGGAAACAAGGTTCGTGAAGACCACTACCAAGAAATATGCATGAAATTCCCCTATTTGTAGTCAAGAAACAAAAGATCTTTCATGTTTCATGTTGCATGAAGATGCAAAATTTGTTGAAGACACAGGGAAGCAACTCTCTTAAGAATTTGTAAATAATGAGCTGCACTCAAAAAATATTTGGAAATTCTACTTTGATGGTGCCTACTCCAAGGAAGGCGCAGTAGTTGGATTCTTGCTGATATCGCCAGAAGGTAACCTCATGCCTTTTTCTTTCAAGTTAGAGTTTGATTCAACAAACATTATAGTTGAGTATGAGGCCTAGATCATTAACCTTCAAGTTGCTAAACAGATGGGAGTTCAATGTATTTCAATTTTTGGTGACTCTGAATTGACAATAAGGCAGATTAAAAATCATTGTCAAACCAAGCATCCGAGATTAAGATCATATAGGAATGAAGTTTGGGATCTGATAGAGAACTATTTTGAAGCCTTCAATCTTCATTTTATTCCAAGGGGGGAGAATAGATTGGCATATTCTTCACCAATTGTAGCTAGCACCTTCAATCCACCTATGAATCCAAGTTTAAGGTATGAGATTGAAATTAGACATAGACCCTCTATTCCCGATAATGTGAAACATTAACAGGTGTTTGAAGATGATGAGCATATAAATCATTTCTTGACAATGATTGGAAACTTTGAAGATGCTGAGATAGATCAAGAAGAAGAACAAGCAGAGCAAAAAACAGTGGTAAGACATTTCAAAAATTCAATAGGTGATCAGAATATTATTCAGTTGAAAGATAATGTACTCCCTAAAGGTTTGGTTCCTCTTGAGAGACTGTTTGATTCAAATGATGTTGCTGTTAATTCAAAGAAAATACATCAATAGGAAGAGATGGAAGATTGTAATTTGGGAACTCAGTAGGAGCCAAAAATGGTGAAATTATTCAAAGGTGTTCACAAAAATGACAAAGAAAGATATATTAATCTCTTTAAAAAGTATATGGATTGTTTTCTTGGTCATATGAAGACTTGAAAACGTATGATAAAAGCATAATACAACATAAGATCCCATTGAAAGAAGGACTCAAACAACACAGACAAAAGCTCAGACATATTAATCCATTACTGTTAGCTCCAATTGAAAAGTAAGTGAAGAAATTGCTGCAAGCAAAAATCATAGTCCCTCTCAGATACTCGGATTGGGTTTCAGATATGGTTCCTGCGAGGAAGAAAAATGGAGAGATAAGATTGTGTGTGGACTTCAGGAATTTAAACAGAGCATCTCTAAAGGATAATTATAATTTACCTAAAATGGATTATGTTTTACAGAAGGCGACAAGAGCTTACATGATGTCTATGGTTGATGGATTCTCTGGATATAATCAAGTGGCAGTGGATCAGGAAGATCAGAAAAAGTCAACTTTCACAACCCCCCTGGGGCACCTTCATGTATGCAAGGATGCCATTTGGTCTTACAAATGCAGGTGCAACTTTTCAGAGGGCCATGTACATAACGTTTGTTGGAGACAAGTATGTGGTTATATATTTGGATGATGTAACTGTTTTTTCAGGATCAGATGTTGAACACTTGGAACATCTGCAAAGAACTTTCAAAAAGTGCAGGAAGTATGGTTTGTCACTAAATCCCAAAAAATATTTGTTTGCCTTGGAGGAAGGTAAATTATTGGGTCACATAGTCTCAAAACAAGGGGTAAATATTGATCCAACAAGGGTGGAGGAAATTCATACCATTCCTTTACCCAGGAGCAAGAAATATATTCAGATATTTTTGGGAAAAATAAACTTTCTGAGAAGATTTGTACCAAATTATGCTGAGATTGTGAGAAATATAATTGACATGTTGAAGAAAAATGCAGAAGTGAGGTGGGATAAAGAAGCAAGAGAAGCATTTTCCAGAATAATAGAAGCAATCCAGGAAGCTCCTATTTTAGTAGGTCCTGATTATCAAAAGGTATTTCAAATATTTTCATTTTCTTCCCCCACTACCATTGTTGTTGTGCTATTGCAGAAAAATGAGGATAGTAAGGAACAACCAGTGGAATTCTTTAGAAAAGTTCTCAGAGATGCCGAGATCAAATATAACATTTTGGAGAAACAAGTGTGTGCATTGGTCAAAGCACTCAAAGCCTTTAGGACGTATGTGTTACAATCCCAAATAACCTCTTATGTACCTAATTCTGCTGTCAAGGACGTGTTGGTTCAAAGTGACGTTGAAGGAAAAAGAGGAAAATGGACAGCTAAAATCCAGGAGTATGATTTTGACATTAAACCCACCAAGTTAATCAAAGGACAAGGTTTAGAAAATTTGCTAACATAAAAAAAATTTCAAGCATTGGGAATTAACCTCTTGGCACTAGTGGATGGAGCTGTCAACGAAGAAGGCCAGAATAAGCCCAAAACAGGTATTCAATACAAATTTTTTGTTTATATTGGTATAAAGATGTGGTTAATTACCTGTGTTTCTTTTCTTTCCCATATTCACTGAATAGAACCAAATACAGAGCTATCAAGCTTAAATATCAGCCATATGTCATAGTAGAAGCAAAGTTGTACTAGAAAGATCATGTTGGTAGTTTTCTATTGTGTTTAACTGAAGGTGAATCCATTGAGGTTATCAAGGAATATCATGAAAGTCTATGTTGAGAACATTATATTTGGAAGGTAACAACCCATAAAATCCTCAAGTCAGGTTTTTATTGGACGACCTTGTTTGCAGATGTACATATATTGGTCAAAAGTTGTCAGAAATGTCAGTTGTTTGCTGAGTAGAAAAGAATTTCTCCATTACCTCTTAATCCTGTATTCATAGAAGAGCCCTTTAGGCAGTGGGGACTGGATTTTATTGGAGAGATCAATCCACCATCAAGTGGGTAGTTCAAATGGATTCTAAATACCACTGATTACTTCACAAAGTGGGTTGAAGCAATCCCCACCGAGAAAGTAAATGACCAAGTGGTGATCAAGTTTCTGGAGGAGAACGTCTTCAGTAGGTTTCGATGTTCAGTCAAGATTGTAACTGATAATGCTCAGGTATTTAATTATTCTCAATTCATTAATTTCTACCAAACATATAATGTAATCTTGTCACATTCCACAACAAATCATCCGCAAGGGAATGGGTTGGTAGAATCTTCAAACAAGACCCTAGTTATGATTTTGAAGAAGACAATCACCGAAAATAAAAAATACCGGGATTCAAATTTGAAGTTTTCTCTTTGGGTAGTCAGAGTAACCACCAGGAGGTCTACTGGAAAGTCACCCTATGAATTGGTTTATGAAACTCAGGCACTATTTCCTACTTAGTTGGCCAAACTAGTGATTGCTTTCCTTCAAGAATATCAGGAAGGACCTAATGCTCTAGTGAGAATATTGAACAAAGTGATTGAATCAAGCGAAAACAGAAATAAAGTTAGAGATAAATTGATTTCTTATCAGGAAAAGATGAAGTCCATATTTGACAGAAAAGCAAAAGAAATCCTCTCCCAAGCAGGAGATTTAGTATTAAGATGGGACACCAGAAGGGAAGAAAAAGGGAAGCATGGTAAGTTTGACCCTATCTGGTATGGTCTGTACATAATTTCTAAAGCCAGATCAAACAATACTTTCATCCTAGAAGATTTAGATGGAGAATCTCTGCAGCTACCTGTGATCGGCTAGTATTTGAAGCATTAAAAGTCAACACTCCACCATTGTAAATACCGGATTTCTCATTGTTCATATGTCACCAAGCAATATTTGAATCCATGACCAATGGCTAAAGTAATAATCTGCGGTTCTTAGTGCTTTTATGGAAAAAAACACTATCCCCAGGTGGAGCCAGATGTTGTGGCTCATTTGCATTTATTTTTGAAATATTTCAAAAAACACCAAAAAAAAGCATATATGTTAGAAAATTTAAAGTTTTTGTATACCAAAAAAGAATTTTTGATTTAAATGTTGGTGTATTAACATTATGTGCAGAGATGTGAAGGCGGGTCGAGTCATGCTTATTCACGTGCAGAACAGTTCGAGAGTAGGGCCGATGGATGCGTTCAGAACATTACATGCGAAGGTGGAGTTGGGTTTCCCCACCTCCACTTTCCACGTCATCCCTACCTTTACCGCACATTGCACATCGCAAGCTCAGGAGGAATGGCGCTAAGGAATATGTTATGAATGCCGAAATGCGAAGTGCGACAAGGGCCGGATGCAATGCAGCTCAGAACTATGCTTTAATATATTCCAATCGCACATCGCATGCTCAGGAGGAATGGCCATAAGGAATATGTTATAAATGCCGAAATGCGAAGTGCGACAAAGTTTCATATCACCGCTTGCGATTTGCGATCGGCCCCACCTCCACTTGCCACGTCATCCATACCTTTATCGCACATCGCACATCGCAAGCTCAGGAGGAATGGCACTAAGGAATATGTTATAAAGGATGAAATGCGATTTGCAATAAGTTTTATATCTCCGATTACGATTTGCGATCGACCCCACCTCCACTTGCTACGTCATCCCTACCTTTATCGCATATTGCACATCACAATCGCAAAGCTCAAGAGGAATGACGATAAGGAATATATTATAAAGGCCAAAATGCGATAAGGGGCGGATGCGATGTAGTTTCAGAGTTAAATTGCAAAGGATGTCAAATCCAGAAGGACCTTTCCTTTGAAAAATCGCATCGGAGGTAAGAGGAGGCTTATTACGGAGCAACATGGAAAGCCGAAATGCGATGGAAAGGTGGACGTGATACCATTCAAAGGTTAATGTAAATTTATTTAAAGTCCAGGATTATTTGTAGTTGCGTTGTTTTATGGAGAAACATGAATGCAGGCAATAGACTTGGGTAATGCCCGACCCCATGCAGAACAATGTTGTATGCGGTGGCACCTTTTAAATAAATGGAAGACTAAATGCAACGGACACGAGCATAAGAGGTAGAGTCGGGCAGAAGGGTACATGATAACATTATTTGAAACACAGATGCATTGGCAGAGTTAGGCAAAGGAGCATATAGTGGCACTATTGGAAACACAACAGCTGGGTCAATTCGGGTAAAGAGGCGTCATTGTAGAACTGTTCGAATACCACATCAGAAACAAAAAAGACATGACAACAAGTAGAAAAGAAAAATATTGAACTCTGGAAGAAATGCAGGGCAAGGATGTCCGATCTGTTAGGGAGACACATCAACACTTCAAGGAGATGCATCAACAACAAATCATATTCAACAAAAAGAATAATATTTCAAGTTTTAATTTGTTTTCTTTGTTTGTTAATATTGAAGCTATAGTAATGTCCTCAATTGCAATGTAATAAGTAGTTTTAACAGTTTAGGTAGTCGAAGTAGTTTCAATAAGTTCTAGCAGTTACGAATTGCTTTTGATGTATTTAAGCAAGATAGAAAGAAAGAAGAAGGGTTCTGAGTTTTGGACCTTTGGAAGACTAAAACTTTGGTACTTAATTTTATGAGGAATTAATGAAAGAAGCATCAAGTTTCCTGCAACTGTTGATGGTGATTCGTTTTTCCTGTGCCATTTTGTGTCCCCTTCTTCCTGGAATGAAGTGAAGTAAAGTAGCTGCCGGTCTCCTAATTACATCTGTGAATAAGATTTAAATAACCTTAATTTGTGCTCCTTCACTCCAACTCCTCTCCCTTCACAAATTCTCTTTGGAACTTAAAAGTAATAGATTATGTGTTTACAACATATTATTTTGAGTTTCCTCTCTCTCCATAAATTTATTCTGAAATTTAAAGTGGTAGATTCTGTGTTACAACATATTATTTTGAGTTTCTTCTACAATTATTCTTTTCCATTCAGATATCAATAGTTAATGGCATTGTAGAGTCTTTTAATATACCAGATTATTAAGAGTTTTAAAGGATTAGTTTCCAAAGAGATTGAATGAAGACCACCTGATATAATTACTTCTGTGACACATTGTTAAAAAATGTCTTAAGCATTGATTCCTTTTTACAGCCAAGGAATTGTCTCTTAAGATACAGAAGGGCCCTCCATGTTTATTTTGTTAATATCGCTCTTAGAATGCTTTATTTCACTTTATTTTGAATGCTTTTCACTTTTTTTTTACATCTTTACGTTTTGATGATTCCATTGATTTTGTTTTGCTACCAACTTTGCAACTACTATAATTCTGATTCAGACTTATGGTTTTAAAGTTGTGACTGGTCAAAGGTTGGTCATTTTCACAGTCTAGGCATAAAATATGTAATTGTGTATTTTATAATGTTTTTTATAAAGCGTGATTAAAATTAATTTTAATGTGTAAATAATTTTTTTATTAAATTAGTTAATTTATTTTTAGCTAATTAATTTAATTATTGCTTAATTAATTAAGTTAATTTAATTTGATTAAGTTAATTAAAGTTAATTAATTTAGTTAATAAAACTAAGTTGTTTTTAATTTTATTTGTCAATATTTTTTTTTTTTTGTGTAAAGGTTCAATTGTTTCATTACTTCAAAAAAACATTACATAAGGAGTTGCTTCATGCTAGTTGTCTGCCCGAAGGGAAACCCTAGTAGTAGCACAAGTTCAAAATCTTGAGATTACATTGTTTTCTTTTAACCATGGCCTTTGACAATATAAAAAGGCCTGAAGAACTATGAGACAAACAACAAGCACGCAAGCCTATCACATCTAAGCAAAAATTACAAGATTTAGGAGTACCCACACTATCCAAAGGAATCATTCTTAGAGACTATAAAGAATAACAAACTACCACCATGTAATTTGAACTCGTTGAGAAAAATATGCATGGAACGAAGCTCATGCAAAAGGCCATCAAATACCTAGATCCTAACGCGTTGGGCCAATTAATTCCCAAAAGGCCAATTCAACCATAAGTCACTCCTCCGACATTGACATGAGTGCACATCAATTCCATATTGTACCAAGAGAAGAATGCCTCCGTCGAAACCACAATTCTCTACAACTTGGAACCTCCAACCACTTTGTTACCCCACAGAGTAGACCCTAGAGAAAAACAAACTTTCCTCGAAAACTGAAGAGAACTCTGAGGAGCCGAGCATTGAGGACTAAGCCATGACACAACACAATTGTTCATGAGAAATGCGAAACCAAGCATAGAGACGACCAAAAGAGGGAGGACCTTTAAGGTAGCCTCCTCACCACAATGAGACAATATATCGAAAATGTTGCATATGCCTAGTGGAGATATATATGTATGATAAATTCGCCGTCGAATATGCTCAGGCTTACACGCGAGAGAGCGCTTATTTCTATTATGCTTTGCCATTATTCTTTTACACACCCTGATGTACTCACCTCCCGTTAAGGGATGGTTAGCTGCACTTGGGAATTTAACATATTGTATATTAGAGTAATCAGATCTGCATGGCCAACGAGGTGGCATGTGGTTCGAAAGCAATGCATTATTACTATGACGTCAAGCATGGATCAACACTCACGATGGGGATAATTTTATTATTATCTAATATGTAAATATAATAATAATATTTTATTTAAAAACCACTACGTTCAAGCACTCTGTGTGTTTAAAAAATATATATTAAAAATATTTTAAAAGAATATAAATAAAATAATATTTTTTTTAGAACTACTATCACATTTGTCACTCCAAGAGTTTCATCTGAGGATTTTTCGTATGGTGCTCCGTCGAAAATTCCCGAGATGAAACTCTTAGGATTACGTGGAGTATCATACAAAAAAATCATATATTAAGTGGGAGGAATTTAGTTAAATATGAAAAGGGGGCTGAATGTGTTTCTGGTTTATATGGTAATCATATATTAGTGGGGAGGAATTTAGTTAAATATGAAAAGGGGGCTGCATGTGTTTCTTGTTTATATGGTAATCGTATATTAAGTGGAGGAATTTAGTTAAATATGAAAAGGGGGCTGCATGTGTTTCTTGTTTATATGGTAATCATATATTAAGTGGGAGGAATTTAGTTAAATATGAAAAGGGGGCTGCATGTGTTTCTTGTTTATATGGTAGTGGAGAGGGGGTGCCACTCTCCACTTACGTGGCCCCCCTCCTCCATTACTCCCTCCTTCCACCTTATGCACTCTCCCTTACTTAAGTCTCATTCCACTACTTCATTAAACCATGAACCACTAAAGTAACCCCTTTTTTATATTTACTTTATTATTATTATTTTTATTGTTTTATATAAAATTTGTTTATGATATTTTATATCTAGTTTATTAAAAATAAAAACCAAACATGTTCAAAAATTTGTTTATGAATAAAATTCAAATTGTTACAACACTCCAACTTCACATGACGATATCTCAAGTTGTTAGATTTAAGACTTTTGTGATCCATAATGTAGATAGATGAAATGGTTCAAAACGTCGACCAAATCCCAATGATGTAATTAATCCAAAAGATTTTCTATCTAGATATCTCAAGTTATAATGCACCAAATGAGGAAAATGAGGGCTCATTAAAAAAATATTTCTAAGGAGAATAATATGGAAGTTATTATTTGACCAGATTTGATCATTTATTGCCCAAAAAAATAATCAGAAGTCAAAGCTTCAAATTTGCAACCAAAATTATTTTTCTGAGTTTGTTTCAGAGAGTTTTCATTTGCATAGAGTTTCTGGTTGTTTCTCATTCATTTCAAATCACTCACTTGCTAGAGAATTCCCTAAGGAGCAATAAAATCCATGGATTTTATTTTAATTAATTTATTAAATGAAATTTTAATTTGAATGTTGTTTTGAAAAATTTTCATTTTGTTTTTTTTTGTGAAAATTTAATTGGTTTTTAATTATGATTTTTACAACCCCAAAATTAGATATTAATACTGCTTTTCAACTAACTTCCTTTTTGGGCATTGGATTTGTAAAATTTTAAATATGAGCTTTGAAGATGAGCAAAGGGTTCCAATTTCCGAAAATAAGAAGCTATTTACACTACCATAGGGGTTATATCCTTGGAGGAAATTGAAGATTTTGGTCCAAATTAAGAGATTTATTATAACTCCAAAAATTTCATGCTATCATGATTTTTTTTAGAATTTTATGTACCCAAGAAGCTTTTAGGAGACTTGCAACTCTTGTGCACGATTGTCCCGGTTAAAGGCTAACTAATATTCTTTATTTTAATTCCATTTTGATTCAATTCTTAATCTAGAAAACTATTTGATATTGTTTTTTGCACTACTGTAAATCCCATTTAATTATATGCTTATTTAAATAATTGGAAATCTACGTTTTAATGGCGGATATGATTGATATCAAGTTGAATAATGAATTCACGTAGATATGTATGTCATCATTGTTAACTATTTAGCTATTTGATGACATTTTCATATCTGTTTTTATTACCATTCCATCTCGAGAACTATTTCTTTGATGTGATAATACAACTTCCTTTGGATTCATTCATTGAATTTAAGTATGTGTGTATGATATCTTGATAATTATTTATTAAGATAGTCATATTTGCACACTAGTTTTAACAATTGAAAATTGTATGAACTACTTAAATTTTTTGGATCATTTGAATCTTAAGTTCAAATATGGTCCATTCCACTTATACCTTTCCCTTGAATGAGAGGGGGACTAATTCTTCTTTTAATCGAGATGAATTAGGATTTATTTTTGTTGCTTGCATGGTAGAATAGAATTGCATATACCTTTAGGAATACATTGTTCAAAGTCTCCTTACGTAGGAGCAACATCATTGGTGGCCTGACTGAGCCCTTATGTCATCTTAAGGACCGATTTTTTGCAAGCGTGTTGTAGGAGGATAATTCTGATTCCTCTTCTTGTTGATAGTAATTAGAAATATCACAAATCAATAGGGAGAGTGATCTGACATATTTTCTTGGGTGATGTTAGCAGAACTTCATAAAAGAGTATGTATTGTTAATCAAGGTTGTCATTGATGTCAATATGGCATTGGCCGAGATGGCAAGTATTCTTGAGATACCCCAGAATGTGATGATAAGGTTGAAGACAATAAATGTCTGGTACCAGATTATGATGTCACGACTCTTGTTTGACAAGAATTCCATCAATGAAGAGGTCAACCCATGAAAATGTCAAACCACTAATAAAGAAGTCCTAAGAAGTCTTTGAACTAGCTATAATGTTGCATGTGCCTTGATGATCTAGACCTTAACCCTTGATGACATATGGAGTCATACACTAAATGAATAGCCACAATTGATGATGGCACTTGATGAAGGTTGAAAGACTAGATGATAACGTGGAAGATATCATTTGATGGTTGGAAGACTATTTTGAAGTTCTCCTAATGATGCTGCACTATAACATATCACTGCACCATTATGTGATGACATTGGTGATGCACTCATTGCTGGAAATTATCATGATGACGTGGACGTCCTACATGTTCCTATGATGATTAAAAAGCCAAATAATGGAGAAGACAAACAATGGAGAAGCCAAACAAAGAAGCCATATTGTCCTAATCATTTTCTGCACTAAAAATTTCAAGAGTAGTCACAAAGAAAAAATATTTTGGACATCTTGGAGGAATATTTCCACTATAAGTTCTATACCATCTTAAAGAGGACTTTTTCATCTTTCTAATGAGCCCTTACTTGCCTCAAAACTCCCAATAGTTGATGAGATATTGAATTTTTAAGTTAAGAAAAATATAATTAATTCTGGGTTGACCTAAGCCTACCTGTATATGTCGACCTCACTACCAACCGAAGTTTCTATTCATATAACTCCAAAACCAATATATATAGAAGTCTAAAACACTTCATTTGATCAAAAATTTTTCGGTGAAAAACATAGTTAGGAGGCACAAAAATTACAGGAGGTCGAGAGGACATAAAAGTTTAATATTTGGGCTAATTTTTGTTGGGATGTCACTTAAAGCTAAATATACATAAGTAAGATCTGATTTATTTGCCTCAAGCTCGGATCTAGGTCAATTTTCATTGCAAAAAAACCTGTGACAAAGTCTTGTGAGAGGCAAAGACTTGTGGAGAGGCTCTAGCAACTGTGACAACCACCTCGGATCTGCAAGCTAGGAACAACTACCTGTGAAAGGCCTCATCTTGGAACTGTAACAACTCAGACAACCACCTATAGAAGCTCATTTAGAGCTCGGATCACTAGTTGGAGAGGCTGAGTTATACTGCAGATTTGTTAGCTCAGATTCATGGAACTTGGATTGCAGTCCTAAGACGATATACCTTAGAAAATGGTTTGTGGAGCTCTCTTCTTTGGAACTGTTTGGAGGATAGATTATATCAGTGGTTTTGGGCATCATATTTCAGTAGTGATCATCATTTTTGTGAGCCTTCCTGAAGCTACAACAAATTTTGGTTTTTGGTTTTTGAGCTAAATATGAGAAACTATTTGGAGCATTGTTTTTGAGTACTTTCTTGTGCTTCTTGTAATGACAATTTGAAGAAGACTTTGATGATAGTTTGAGAAAATCTTGAAGGTTTTTCTAGATCAGATCTTGGAGCTTGTGTGAAGCAGACTTAAGGTGGATTTTGAAGTAGTCTTGGAGAGTACCTTGGAGATGACATTAAAAATCCATTGAAGGGAATTGGAAGAATAATAGAAACTCATCTTGGAATCTTGTAGATCTTGAAGAGTAGTTGGAGATGATCTTGAGAATACCTTGGAGAGTCATTTAGAAGCCTATTAGAGACCATGATGTCATCATGAGGTAAATTGGAGAGATTTTTTGGGTACCATGAAGAACAGTGGTGACACCTTCTAAGAAGAAAAGGTTGTCATTGATGACGTAATGTGGAGAATACAATGAAGACTAAGTTAAGATTGACAGGGCTCGTTGAAGAAGAAATTGGGAGCCGTGAAGAATAACCAAATATATCTTGACGAAATGAAGCAGGAGGTTGGAGCCTCATAGAGACAAGGTTGGTGCCTTGGAAGATAGGGTTGGAGCCCTTGAGGTTGGTGCCTCAAAATTGACAAGATTGGTGCCTTGGAAGATAGGGTTGGAGCCCTAGAGGATAGGAGTCCTCAAGAGACCAGGTGGGTTGGAGCCCTTGAGGTTGGTGCCTCAGAATTGACAAGGTTGGTGCCTTGGAAGATAGGGTTGGAGCCCTAGAGGATAGGTGTCCTCAAGAGACTAGGTTGGAGCCTGTACCAGATATAGGGTTGGAGCCCTTGAGGTTGGTGCCTCAAAATTGGCAAGGTTGGAGCCTTGGAAGTCCAAGTCGGTGCTTGGAAAATACAGATTGGAGCTTGGGAGATTGAATATTGGTGTCTTCATCTAGGGTTGGAGCCCTACATATATTGTACTTGATTTATTGTAAAGAAGAAATTAATAAAAGCATTTATTCTTATTGTTCATTTTGTGTTCTAAATATAAGTGATCTAACTGGTAAAAATAACAATTGAAAAGAAACACCGATTCACCCCCCTCTCAGTATTTCCAACAATTGGTATTAGAGCTAGTACCTTCACTCAAACCCTAACAACTTGAAGGTTGATCATTAGAACACAAATGGAAAAACCAAGGAAGAAAGTCTCCAATCCTCCTAAAGATGTGTCTTCCTCAACCATTTAAATTGAATTAAATCAATTTGCGAAGGTTCCATCGTTCAATGGAAATTTTGATATATGGGTGGAAAGAATGAGGAATTTCTTGAAGACTCAAGGAATTGAATTTTGGAAATCAGTGATTACTAATGATACAATGGACGAAGAATCCAAGGAGTACAATACAAAAGCAATGAAGGCAATTTTGAATGGGTTACCAAATTCTGTGAAGGCCAATTTTGAAAAATGTTTGTCAGCAATAGTCATATGGGACAAACTTCATGATATTCACTCAAAAGGAGCATTGACAATGATCTCTAGTCAAGAAGATGACGGAAAACAAGAAAGAAGTCTAGAATTTGTCAAGGAAGATGAAAATAAGAGAGATGACAACAAGGCTAAAGAAGACCTAGAAGATGAAGAGAATAAAGAAGACTTTGAAGAAGATCTCCTGAATAAACTTATGGCTTCCATGGATGAGATTAACTGTTTGAAAAAGGAAAATGAGGAACTTAAGAAGAAAACGCAAGATGGTAACCAAGACAAGACAAGGAAGGAAGTTGACTTTGTTAAGCTTCAAGTACAAGAAAGAGATGAGGATATCGCCAAACTTAAAGAGGAATTTCATCAAAACAAAAGAAAGCATCATGAAGAAGTCATATCTATGAAAAATCAATTGGATAAGGCAAATAAAAGGGAAGAAACTTTGTCAAGCCACCTTGAACAAAGACTTAAGAACTTGAATAGTCTTGAAGCAGAGATTGGTCAATACAAGGAAGAGGTCTCCTCTCTTAGATCTCAACTAGAAGAAGCAAGGAAACAAGAACAAGGAGCTAAGAAGGTGATGGAAACATTGGCATTCATAGAAGGACAAGTTAATGAAGCAGAAAAGGAGAGAAACACCATGATATGCCAACTAGATGAAAAGGATGAAGAAATCTTGAAACTAAAATTAGACATCAATCTTCTCAAGGCTGAAACATATGAAGCTACAAGAATAAAAGAAGAAATGGAGAGAATTCTAGCAAAGGAGAATGAAGATGTCTTCATAATGAAATCAAATATCATCTCCCTTAAAATTGAAGCACATGAAGCAACAAGGATGATGGAAGAAATGAAGAAGCAACTAGTTATGAAAGATGAAGATTGTGAAAAGCTGAAAGGAGAAATTGTCTTTCTTAAAAAGGAAGTTGACTTGCTGAATAAGAAATTGAAAAGCTCTCAAACCCTAGATGACATCCTAAGTTAGCAAAGGTCTCCCCTTGATAAATCAGGTCTTGGTTATGCAGGTGAATCCTCAAGCAAGAATGATAATGCTTCAAACAACAAAGATGTGAGGAACCTAGAAAGAAATGTTGATGCTCCTAGTTCCAACAAAGGCAAGGAGAAGAATCAAGACAACAATGGAAGAAAATCTACTTCAAGGAGACTTGCATATGGTGTCAAGAATACAAAAGGCAATGAATATCATCAAAGAATCCCAAGGCAAAAAGACTTCAAAAGTACTTCAAGGAACTCTTCATCTCCCAGGTACCAAATTATATTTCTTGGATATTGCTATTCTTGTACAAAATTTGGGCACATGGTAAAATATTGTAGGGCATATCACAAAGACAAATATAATTATCCCTGTCAATCTCCTTGAAGCAATTTTGCAGGAAGAAGTAATGATCTCTCATTCATGAACAAGATGGAGTGCTTCAATTGCCATAAGATTGGACATATGACTCATGATTGTAACTTGAATTGGGTCCCTCAACAAGATAAAATTATGTCAACTAAGCCAGAGAAGAAGGTTACACAAGTATGGATAAGGAAGCAAATAGGATCCAAAAGTCTCTTGAACACTCTAGCCAACAACACATGTTATTGATTTGATGAAAACATCCTTGATATTCCAAGTGTTTGATGATGAGACTCTGCCAGAAAGGAGACCATGCATACTGTTAGGGGGAGCTTATGATTCTTAATCATTCTTGCAGAAGCTATCTGTGAAAAGGCCCTATAAAATCCTTGACAAGTCACACATGAACAATCATCCTTTGATAAATCATCTCTTGAGAGAAACTCCATTGAGGAATATGATCACTCACTAATCTAGTGGACTATTTTTGAGGATCTCTTCCATTTGATCACTAAGCAAGTAATATTTATTGAGGTAGAGGAATTTATGCAGACATGGGGACTTAGTTCATCACATGAAGAAATGTGTTAAGCCCCTATATTAATAGTGTAGTCCCTTATTATGTTAGTGTAGCCCCACTTATTCAATTTTTCTATATTTAATAATTTTTTTTCTTGTTTATTATTATTGATGATAAAGTTGTCTTTGTTTATTAGGATATATTATTTCTGGACTCTCTGGAAGAAGAACAAACATCATCAACAGTTTCATTCCAATGTATTTACTACATTAGAGTTTCCCCTCGAAGTGGCTTATTTCTAAGGCGTTGATGTCTTTTTTCTTCTATTTTGGAGTAGTTACATAACATTTAGTATCGAGCTTTGGATTCTGGGGTTTATTTGCTCCAAACGGGTCATCGTGGAATTTTCGATATAACTTTTTCTGCAGAAGTTTAATTTGAAAATGTTTGGGGTGGCGGGAATGGAAGATTATAAAAATTCGGAAGCTTGGTTCACAATATTTTCGGAGATATAATCGATGGAAGTTAGGTCTTTTTTCGAAGCTCCTAAACAGGTCATCGTTATTTTTAGCAGTGGATTGTTTAAAGTTAGAAGGTTTTTATTTTCGACTATGAAAATTTGAAATCTTGAGGAAATTCTTCAAAAAATTTCAGAGCTTGGTTCACAATATTTTTGGAGATATGATCTGTGGAAGGTAGTGCTTTTTCAGGCTTCTGAATTTGCATCTCAAAGAGGTGATCATGGGAAAAGTTCAATAACTCTCTCTCTGGGCATCGGATTGGAGTGCCGTAAAAAGTGGTCGCAAATACACAGACTGTAGTTTCTTGGCTATCAATTTCAGAGATAAAGGATGAAACAATGACACGTGGAAATTCGTACAAGTTCGCTCTACTGAACCAGTCCATAATTAGGTCATTGTGGGAGATTGGACACAACGTTGTCTTGGAGAATCCAAATCAGGTTAGACCTGTGGAATTCAAAAGAGAATTCAGAGGGCTACTTTAGTGCTGAATTTCAGATATTTAAGATCCACAATCACAGAGATAACACAATTTCAATATCGAGCTCTTCAAAAGAAAGAAAAAGGTGTGTATTGTTTATTCCGAATTGCATAAGTCTTGTTTGAAGAATCAAGTTGAATTGATTCCAAGGGCATATTGAAGAATTTTTGTCAGTATTGGAGTCTAAAATGGCCCCTAAAAATAATTCCATACCCATTAAGCCCTCAGAAAGCTATATTATGACGCATGAGGAGGAAGAATTGCAATATGAGATATCAAAATTACGGTACCAAGTGCAACAAATTTTGATCTTACGAAGAGCAACCGAAGATGACATAGATGGTTTAAAAGAAAAAATGGAGGCTAATTTGGATGGTTTGAAGGATAAAATCAAATCTATTATGGATGATAAAGTAGTGGAATATCACAATGAGCATCAACAACAAGTTCTCACACTCTCAAAGGATAACCTAATTTTGGTGCAAAATCAAATGAAACAACCGGAAGATCAATATCACATCGAAAGAAGTTCTAAAGCAGTCATAGAAACAAGAAATCGACAAGTACAATCAATTTCAAATTATCTCAGCAAGTGGAAGAACTTTCCTGTAGAATATTCCACATGGGACGATGAGAATTTTATACTGAAGCATTAAGAAATAATCAAGCGTTGAGGACAACACTTGTTTGAAGGAGAGGGGCATGTTAAGCCCCTATATTAATAGTGTAGTCCCTTATTATGTTAGTGTAGCCCCACTTATTGTTATTGTTGCACCCCTGTAACCCCCATATTGTTATTATTGTGCCCTTACATTATTATTGTCAGGTCGGCTAGGATTACATTGTGGCCCACTAAGATTATATTGTGGCCCCATGGAATCCTATATATATAAGGAGGTTTTGTTCATTTGTATCATCCAAGAATTGTTCATTTATGTAATGTATTGGAGGTTGCCCCCTCGAAGTGGCTTATTTATAAGGCGTTGATATCTTTTTTCTTCTATTTTTGGAGCTGGTTACACAAAAAAATGTATACACATCTATCATTGAGCACATTTCCAGAAGGAAAAGCACCATGACAGGGGGAGTAACTTACCTATGAAGAGATACTATTGATGAAGAAAAGAAGCAGCTTGACAGGGGGAGTACTTGAGCATCCCATTTTCCATTGATGTCAAAAGGGGAGAGAATGTTGGAAGGCTAATAATATTGCCATCAACGACAAAGGGGGAGATTTTTAATCAAGGTTGTCATTGATGTCAATATGGCATTGGCCGAGATGGAAAATATTCTTGAGATACCCCAGAATGTGATGATAAGGTTGAAGAAAATAAATGTCTGGTACCAGATGATGATGTCATGACTCTTGTTTAACAAGAATGCCATCAATGAAGAGGTCAACCCATGAAGATGTCAAAACCACTAATAAAGAGGTCCTAAGAAGTCTTTGAACTAGCTATAATGTTGCATGTGCCTTGATGATCTAGACCTCAACCCTTGATGACATATGGAGTCATACACTAAATGAATAACCACAATTGATGATGGCACTTGATGAAGGTTGAAAGGCTAGATGATAACGTGGAAGATATCATTTGATGGTTGGAAGACTATTTTGAAGTTCTCCTAATGATGCTGCACTATAACATATCACTGCACCATTATGTGATGACATGGGTGATGCACTCATTGTTGGAAATTATCATGATGACATGGATGTCCTACATGTTCCTATGATGATGAAGAAGCCAAATAATGGAGAAGCCAATCAAAGAAGCCATATTGTCCTAATCATTTTCTGCACTAAAAATTTCAAGAGCAGTCACAAAGAAAAATTATTTTGGATAGCTTGGAGGCATATTTCCACTATAAGTTCTATACCATCTTAAAGAGGACTTTTTTCTCTTTCTAATGAGCCCTTACTTGCCCCGAAACTCCTAGCAGTTGATGAGATATTGAATTTTTAAGTTAAGAAAAATATAATTAATTCTGAGCCGACCTTAGCCTACTTGTATATGTCGGCCTCACTACCAACTGACGTGTCTATTCATATAACTCAAAAACCAGTATATATAGACGTCTAAAACACTTCATTTGATCAAAAATTTTCGGTGAAAAACATAGTTAGGAGGCACAAAAATTATAGGAGATCGAGAGGACATAAAAGTTTAATGTTTGGGCTAATTTTTGTTGGGCTGTCACTCAAATCTAAATATACATAAGTCAGATCTTCTTTATTTTCCTCAAGCTCGGATCTAGGTCAATCTTCATTGTAGAAAAACCTGTGACAAAGTCTTGTGAGAGGCAAAGACTTGTGGAGAGGCTCTAGCAACCGTGACAACCACCTCAGATCTGCAAGCTAGGAACAACTACCTGTGAAAAGCCTCATCTTGGAACTGTAACAACTCAGACAACCACCTGTAGAAGCTCATTTAGAGCTTGGATCACTAGTTGGAGAGGCTGAGTTATACTGCAGATTTATCCGCTCAGATTCATGGAACTTGGATTGCAGTCCTAATACGGTATACCTTAGACAGTGGTTTGTGAAGCTCTCTTCTTTGGAACTGTTTGGAGGACAGAATTATATTAGTGGTTTTGGGCATCATATTTCAGTAGCGATCATCATTTTTGTGAGCCTTCCTGAGGCTACAACAGAGTTTGGTTTTTGGTTTTTGAGCTAAATTTGAGAAACTATTTGGAGCGTTGTTTTTGAAGACTTTCCTGTGCTTCTTGTAATGACAATTTGAAGAAGACTTTGATGATAGTCTGAGCAAATCTTGAAGGTTTTTCCAAATCAGATCTTGGTGCTTGTGTGAAGTAGACTTAAGGTGGATTTTGAAGTAGCCTTGGAGAGTACCTTGGAGATGACATTAAAAATCCATTGAAGGGAATTGGAAGAATAATAGAAACTCATCTTGGAATCTTGTAGATCTTGAAGAGCAGTTGGAGCTGATCTTGAGAATACCTTAGAGAGTCATTTAGAAGCCTATTAGAGACCATGATGTCATCATGAGGTAACTTGGAGAAATTGTTTGGGTACGATGAAGAGCAGTGGTGAAACCTTCTAAGAGACAAGATTGGTGCCTTGGAAGATAGGGTTGGAGTCCTTGAGGTTTGTGCCTCAGAATTGACAAGATTGGTGCCTTGGAAGATAGGGTTGGAGCCCTAGAGGATAGGAGTCCTCAAGAGACTAGGTGGGTTGGAGCCCTTGAGGTTGGTGCCTCAGAATTGACAAGGTTGGTGCCTTGGAAGATAGGGTTGGATCCCTAGAGGATAGGTGTCCTCAAGAGACCAGGTTGGAGCCTATACCAGATATAGGGTTGGAGCCCTTAAGGTTGGTGCCTCAGAATTGGCAAGGTTGGAGCCTTGGAAGTCCAAGTTGGTGCTTGGAAAATACAGGTTGGAGCCTGGGAGATTGAATATTGGTGTCTTCATCTAGGGTTGGAGCCCTACATATATTGTACTTGATTTATTGTAAAGAAGAAATTAATAAAAGCATTTATTCTTATTGTTCGTTTTGTGTTCTAAATATAAGTGATCTAACTGGTAAAAATAACAATTGAAAATAAATACTGATTCACCCCCCTCTCAGTATTTCCAACATGTATAACCATAAATGCGACACTTTAAGAAGAAGCAACACATAAAAGAGACCATAAATACAATGAAACAATATTTGATAACAAATTTCACCCGATGTGGGCTATGTCTTCGGGCCCAACTTCAAAATGGAGAGGCCTCTTTATTCATATTAGAAAAAATAAAGGCAAGTACATGGAAAAATACATCATTATACCTCACCTCTAGGAGTGACATGAAAATGGGCTACTCAAATCCCAAATCTAACTGCACCAATGAAATAATTGCGAAATTATAAGTAAAATGAGTATAAAATTGACCAGATTTTGACGTCGTCAACTCTGGACCCCCAAAGAACCTCCAAGATTCCACAACAAAATATTTTGGGAATATTCAAAGGAATATACCCTAGGAATATACTTTTCAAAAAACGCACCACAAGGTTTCACTGCAAGGTTCCGTGGCTCTCTTGGTTCCCTCGACCTACGTGTTGTTCCGCTCTGGCCTCCTCCATCGATCAAATGAAATGGGAAAGTTTTTTATAGTGCCACACTGGTAGAATTAATAAATTCCTATCGGTTGGCGGGTTAGTTGGCTCGGTGTAAATACAACACCTAACTCGACAGGGTTGCGGGTTCAAACCCCACAGACTCTCATTTAAGGTTATGTTATAACAATTGTTTTATATTAAAACAAACCAATCGCCAACTTGCTGCTAGTTTGAAAATTTAACCCAACGCTCAACTATTTAATTGTAGTCCATGGTTGGGCATTTTTAGCCATCATTTGGGTGCCACATGGTGCCATTTTATTTTTCCACGTGGCGCCATGTTATTCTTCCAAATAACTTGCGGCCATATTTAATGGAACACTGCCAAATTTAGTGATTTTTCCAACTGTAGAGACATTGCTAATTTGATATGGATATCAACCAATTTTAGCCCCCCAATAGCCAAATTTGGTTGGGCTGCCAACTTTGGTGCCAATCCAAATTTATCTCGCGCCAGCTAAAATTTGTCATTTTTCCAAGTTAACTCGAACTTTTACTTAGCATAACTTTTGCATACAGACATAGATTGAGGTGTTGTTTGTGCCATTAGATTCCTTACGAAGAGATATTCGACTTGAAGCTGGTTTCATTCAATTTTGAGGACTTCAATTTTTAGTCATTTTGGGATCCTCCTAGATCAATCCTCCCCACTGAAGGTCTTTTGGTCCCCAAAAGTTACAAACGTAGTTCATCCATGTTTTCTCTTATTTTCAACAAAACCCATATCCTTTGCTATCCAACTAAAGTCCAAAATATAACTATGTTGCATACTCAAGTGATGTTATACACTTCATCACTTTCAATAGTTTTTTCCCATCTATGGGGTCTTTAAAATCAACATGTGATTTACAATGGTGGAAATACTCAACTACTTAAAACGAATACCAATCTATTACCTAACTAGGTTAATGGGATTTCTTCCTGTAGTTGGCTTCCTTGTTGAACTACTTCATCGACCGATTCCTTCACAAGTTCTTTCATAAGCTTCTGGTCCTTCTTTGGGAATAGCTTTGGATGGAAGCTTCCAACATGCAGTTTTTTAATGTCCAACCTTATTGCAATGGCTGCAATGGTTTTTCTTTCTCTAGAAATTCTTGACCTTCATTTGTGTCTCCTTCCTGGGTGACATAACCTTCCATGAACGACTATCTTTGGTGCAGCTCTGGCGAGGAGAACTTGAATTAGCTCTTCATATGAAATTCTCATTATCAATGGAAGTTTTTGATGTGCTCTCAACATCTTGGACTAACTCTGACTTATTGCTTGAATATTCTCCAGCTTCCTCTCTAACATATCCCAATCATGTATATCAAGGTATTTCCACCACTTGGATGTGATTTACAATTCCTTGGCTATTAACTCCTAGGCCCTTTCCTTCATATCCCATATTCTTCATTAGCTTCAAACCAATGCCCTTTGTGTGCCTTTTAAATGCACCAAAATCGTCATCATAATGGGAACATGAAATTGAAGAATTAATTACAATGTTTACCTCAGTTTTCGATTATGAAGTGGGTGATGATGGCTTCCCTAAGCCTTCATTTCACTTCAACTTTTAAGGCCTATTCTGTGGCTTGTAACTAAATCTATAATCCCTGCTTCTTATATCGGTCTTCTCATTTCAACATTCTATTCTTGAATAATCTAGTTTATCTCCTTAATTTCTTAGATCCATGCATTATTTTATGTGTTTCCAATAATTGGTCCAACACTTTCAATCCGAACCCAGGTCATGTTGCACTATAACAAAATTTTTATGCTTCCCTTTTCCACCATACTTCTTAGGCGTTAACTTTGGATGCAATTTCTAACAATTCTCCTCATCATGCCCTTCTTTCTTGCAATGAGTGCAAGAGAGATTTTCTTCCTTTTTATTTGTTGTTTCTATCTTATTTGCATGGTCACATTGTTCATGATTTCCCCTATTTTCAAGATGAATTTCTTTCACACTAGCTTCATCCAGATTAGCAGGATCAAACAACAATAATGAATGTTGAAGATAACTATTTAAAGCACCAATATATTTCATCAAAGTTTCTGGTGAGTCTAAACGAATACTTAATGCCAATGCTTTCTTCCTAAATTATTCTGTAAAATTTTGAACATTCTCACCTTTACCCTATCTCAAATGTTGCCACTACATCATGACTTTTTTCCTGTAAGCAAATGGGTAAAATTGTCCTCTTAATGCATATGTAAATTCAGACCATGACAAAAGGAGTTTACCATTAAGCTTACTATCTTTATGAAGTTTTATCTCCCACCATACAATAGTTATGCCTTCCATCTAAAGAGATGTTAAGTGGATCTTCACCTCGTCCTCTTTGATCTATTGTAAACGAAAATAGAATTCGATATGTATAATCTAATTGTTTAGTTTTTCTGCATTAGATTCTCCATTAAACATAGGAAAATCAAATTTCACATCTAAATTCAACAATGGTTTTCTAGAAACATTATTCTGATGATTGTTAGAATGATGACAGTGAGATGAAGAAGAAAAAAATTCACTTGAATATGGAGATGTAGGTTCATGAGGGTAACCTCCATTTACTTGATTTACCGAAGCATTATCCTCTGCTTTCTCTTTCTTCTTCTTTTCCACTTCTTCTCATAATTGATTTGGTGGATCAAATTTATGCTCAAACTTGAAAGTTGTTAGAATGACTCAGAACCTGAACGACTGCGTATATCTTGTCGTTTTGAATCTACCACAACTCGTTTTGCAAATAACTGACATCGTATGATCCTGTAATCAAGTTCTGTTAGTTTATGGAAACAACTAATTTTTTTTTGGTTTTTGGTTGTACAGGGCTGTACAGTCAGTAGTTCATACTGCTGACTGGACCCTGATTGTACTACTGACTGTATCCTCGGGCCTATCGTAGCTTGCTACCTGTCAGAGTTTTATTGGCTCATAATTGGCTAATTTCTATTGGTTATGAGGTTTGTGAAGTCGACCAACCAGGAGGCACCACGTGGGCCAACCAAAGGCTACCACATGGCCTCCTGGTGGCCACCAAAATTTTGGCTAAGGGGCTAGACCAGGCCCCTAGGTAATCAAAGAAGGGACCTCATCCAAGCAGCAAAGTCCTCCTACCATCCGTGCTACATGTGTTACTTAAACTTATGGTTCTTCATATCTATTTAAGGTTTATGTGAAGGTCAAGCAGGGGCTGGGATCGGGGTTAACCCCTGACCCCAGTCAGTAGACTAGGGTTAGTGGTTAACCCCAACCCACGATATATGGTAATGTTTTAAACCAAATTTCATGTTGCAAACTCATATCAAAATACACCTTGATCAGAAAACCACAATACCAAAGTATGATGGCATATATTGTATCAGTGGTTAAAACGTTAAAAACCCACCATATAAGTGTTAACCAATTTTTTTGTGTAATCGTAAAACTAGAAGTTTAAACATTTTAAAATGGATGTAACATCGACGATTAGTTAGCTAGTCACATATGATGCCACCATTGGAGCAGTATGTTATATGCGGGGTAAAGGATGGTAGTAAGGCAGATAGTTGACATCATTCACATG
Organism: Pinus albicaulis; assembly: GCA_034641835.2. Lineage (NCBI taxonomy): Eukaryota > Viridiplantae > Streptophyta > Pinopsida > Pinales > Pinaceae > Pinus > Pinus albicaulis. Next base: position 480,943,002 of record CM076578.1, read on the forward strand.
AAGAGGGGTTGTTGCCACATTTACCACCCGAAGCCGAACGACAGGTCACCGTGAGGTTAGGTTTAATGCCAGAACGAGTGTTCACATGTAGCCTAAACCTTTTATGTAGTTTCCAGTGACGAATGCACAATGGGTAAAGGAACCTGTCGGGGGCAGGGTTCCACTAACCCAAACCGACCATAACCATAGGTTTCCAACACCGAAACCCAGGGTCAATCAACTGACGGGAAAATCGAAATCAATGGTGGATTTGTTGTGATGTGGCACATTTTTATCTGGGTATGGGGCTCACTGGCCCGATTAACTAGGCGACAAATTGCACTTGGCGCGGGGAAAATTTGTCTCCTCACGTCACCGATAAAGCCCGAAATTGTAGGACAGATTGCAGAAGGTGCGATTTGTAGAACAAATAACATAAAAACATGAGGAGATCACAGATTTTGCAGTTTTGGCCTTTTTGGGAGCATAAAAAGGCTAGACAGGGCTTTTTGACAATTATGAAGCCATTGGAGCTACTATTGAAGCCATTTGAGCATTGTAACTTGATGTAAACACCATTTTTGAGCATAATAAAAGAAGCCCAACCATTGGAAGCTGGAACAGGAGATGTAGCCCAAAGGGGTTAAATCCTTCATCATTTGTTGTGTTATGTTTACTATTATGGTGATGTTGTCTCTTGTTTATTGCAGAAATTGAAATTTTTATTCATGTTTATGTGTTTAAGAATTTCACATAAGAGGCTTAAAAACCTAATTAATCACTTGCAAAATTTACATAATCCTGATCAAAGCTTAGGTTTTCTTTGTTGCTGTGAGGGTTTAATTGTTTGCAAGTGTTTCTAATGCTTACAAGGTTGAAGCTTAATAGAGGAGAAGGAAATCTTGTGGTTTCAAGTCCTCAAGTTAGGTCAAGGACAAAGAGATTAAGTTTGTCACAATCTACACCAAAAAATCTACCTCAAATTGTAGATGGAGCTTCAACAAGTATGTCACATGAAGGAGAGGCTGAAAATATGTCAGAGGATGAAAAAGCTTTCGGAAAAGAATTCTTTGATATGACACAAATGGTGAAATTTCTCTATATTAAGAGAGAAACACAAGGTTGAAAGGTGAGAGTTCCAATCCTCCAAAGGGAGATAAGTCTTCAAGAGGAGATGGAGGAGATGCAGGAGATGAAGACAAGACTCAAAAAGGTAATGGGAACGGTGACAAACCACCTTTTACACCACCATTCTCTTCACCTCCATCCTCACCACCATCTTCACCATCATCTTCTTCCACAACAAGCCCTTCGCAAACACCTCCACATTCTCCAAAAGGTCATGGTAAAACTGCAATTCTTAAACTTGACATAAAGTTTGATTTTCCTATGTATGATGGAGAGGTAAATGCTGAAAGATTAGATAATTGGGTATGTTAGCTTGAAGTCTATTGCAGGATACAAAGAATCAAGGATGATGACACCAAGATTCAACTTTCCTCACTAAGATTGGAAAGTGCAACTCTTATTTGGTGGGAAGCCAAAACTCAAGAGGACATGGAGAAACATGGTAAGATCTTAACCTCCTGGAATGATTTTGCTGTTGCCTTGAGAAGAAAATTCTATCCATTAGCATACATGCAGAAAGCTATAATGGACTAGAAAAACTTAAGACAAGGAAAAGGACAAAGTGTGCAAATCTATATTCAAGAATTTAGGAGAAACTTATTGGGTGTGGATTTGACATCTTAAGAAACTTTATTAAAATACATTGGAGGTTTTCATAGTTACCTAAGACATAGTATTCTCATGTTTAATCCTTCAAATTTAGATGAAGTTTATGTACATGCCACACATATAGAGGGAAGAGGGAAACATGTTTTAGATGAGACAAGTGAGAATATCTTTGAGTCTAGAGAGAAAGGAAAGGGTAAGTTCAAGGGAAAAGGAAAGAAGAATGCATCCCTAAATTTGGAGAAATATAAACTTGAATTCAAACATTGTTCCAAAGATGGACATGATGAAGATCATTGTTGGAAACTTCATGCAGAAATGAGACCCAAGAAATTGAAAAACAAGGAGAAGGAGAAGACAACTGCAACAATACAACATGATTTAGGTTCTGATTCTGGAGATGAAACACATATCGTAGTGATGGGTTGGAAATGTAAGAACATAGCAAGTACTTATTATTCAAATTGTCTAAATGATACTCTATATGAAGAAACAAGAATTGAGATTTTCCATATTAGAGTTGTTTCAAAACATACCAAGATTGACATAGTGTTTAATCGTGGTTCACAAGCAAATCTTATTTATGAGGACATTGTTAATAAGTTAAACTTAGAGACCATTCCACATCATAGACCTTATCCTTTAGGCTAGGTATGTAAGAATTCAAAATTTCAGGTTACAAGAAGGTGTATCCTTAGATTTACAATCAATGAAAACTTTCTTGATGAAGTTGAACTTGATGTATTTCCACTTGATATTTGTGGTATAGTTTTAGGAAGCCCATATCTTTATGATAGGAGAGAAATATTTAATTTTCATGAGAATAAGTATCACTTGTTAAAGAATGGGACTAAGTACATTCTTAGGCACATAGTAAGAAGATGAGTTTGTCTCTTATGAATGTTGGACAAATGAAGAGAATTGTGAATGCTAGTCAAAATTATGCTTTTTTATTGTTTAAGCATGAAGATGTTGTGAATGAGGCCTTTCAAGGAAATGCATAAAATGAAAAATATGATTTCATTGAGGTTTATAATGGTTGTGATAATATGTTTTAGGATACTAACATGTTGTCTCCTAAAATAGGTAAACGAGATGAGGTAAAATTGTAGCAACATGCATCATTGTTGAACAGTGATGTGAACAAGATTCCAATGCAAGAGAGTGCAAAGGTCAAAGAGAAAGTTCCAAAGAAATTTTTGAAAGAGGGAATTGGATTCAAAAGTGCTTCTTGTGGGTTTCACAAAGTGTTGTATTTGAAATGGGATGTTGCATGGCGATGGCTATCACATTTGTTTAAGAGTCGAGCCAAGCATAAGGTGAGACATGTTAAACGTCGTCGTATCGACAATATTCAAGGTGAGATGAATTTGAAGTTGTTTAAGTTTCCTTTGATTGGCGACCGAGGAGGGAATGTGTTTGTTCCTTCAAGGAAAATTTTATATTCTACACATTCTGGGAAATTGCAGCAAGATGGTATCTATAACAACAATTCAAGGTCTCCAAATTTAGGGGAAATTTCATGAAAAGCTCAAATTATCGCATTCAAGAAAATTTGAGTGGATAGAGACTGGAAGGGTGAGGGAGATGTAACCTCATATATTTGTTGATGGATAAAGAGATTTTGGAGTTCCAAAATCTTCTAGTGGGGAGGAATGATCTGGTGGATCAAATTTATGCTCAAAATTTAAAGTTGTTGGAATGAGTTGGAACCTGAAATACTGCGTAGATCTCATCGTTTTGAATCCGACGCAACTGGTTTTGTGAAAAAATGACCTTGTATGCTCCTGTAATCAAGTTCTGTTCATTTATGGAAACGACTAAAAAACTTTTGGTTTTTAGTTGTACAGGGATGTACAGTCAGCAGTCCGAACTGCTGAATGGACCTTGAATATACTGCTGACAATATCCTCTGGCCTATCGCAAATTTCCACGTTTCATAGTTTTATTGGCTTGGAATTGGTTAATTTCTATTGGTTATGAGGTTGGTGAAGTGGACCAACTAGGAGGCACCATGTGGGCCAACCAAAGGCTACCATGTGGCCTCTTGGTAGGCACTAAAATTTTGGCTAAGGGGCCAGACCGGATCCTCGGGGAATTGAACACGAGACCTCATCCAAGCAGCAAAGTACTCCTACCATCGACACTACATGTGTTACTTAACCTTTTGGTTCTTCATACCTATTTAAGGTTTAGTGAATGGAAAGTGGGGGTTGGGACCAAGGTTAACTCCTGACCGTGGTCCGCAGACTAGGGTTAGGGTCTAACCCCAACCGTCAATATATGGTAATGTTTTAAACCAAAGTTCATGTTTCAACCTCATATTGGAATAAACCTTGGTCAGAAACCCACAATACCAAAGTCTGGTGGCATATATTGTATCAACGGTTAAAATATTACTAACCCATCATATAAGCGTTAACCAAAGTTTTGGAAAAATTGTAAAAATAGCATTTTAAACCTTTTGAAACAGATGTAACATCGACGGTTAGTTAGCTGGTCACATATGATGCCACCATTGGATTGGTATGTTATTGGTAGGGTAAAGGATGGCAGTTAGGTGGATAGTTGACAACGTTCACATGATGGTGGTTTGTTGCCACGGTTACCGCCCGGAGCCAAACCACAAATCACTGCTAGGTTAGGTTTAATTATAGAATGGGTGTTCACATGTTGCCTCAACCTTTTGTGTAGTCGCCAGTGTCGAATGCACAATGGGTAGCAGAACCTGCTAGGGGCAGGGTTCCGTTAACCCAACTCGACCATAACCACCGGTCGCCAACACCGAAACCTAGGGTCAATCAACTGGCGGGAAAATCGAAATCAATGATGGATTTTCTCTGATGTGGCACATTTTCAGCCAGGTACGGGGCTCACCGACCCGATTAAATAGGCGAAAAATTGCACCCAGAGCGAAGAAAAATTTTCACCCCATGTGGCCGACAAAGCCCGAAATTGTAGGATAGATGGCAGAAGGTACGATTTGTAGAACGAATAACAAAGAAACTTGAGGAGATCATAACTTTTGCAGTTTTTGGCCTTTTTTGGAGCAGAAAGAGGCTAGATAGGGTTTTTTGACAGTTCTGAAGCTATTAGAGCTACTTTTGAAGCCATTTGAGCATTGAAAATTGATGTAAACACCATTTTTTAAGCATAATGAAAGAGTCCCAACCATTGGAAGCTGGACCAGGAGATGTAGCCCAGGAGTGGTGAACTCCTTCATCATTTGCTGTGTTGTGTTTACTGTTATGATGATGTTGTCTCTTATTTACTGCTAAAACATAACTTTTTATTCATGTTTATGTGTTTAATAGTTTCACATAAGAGGCTTAAAAACCTAATTAATCAGTTGCAAAATTTACATAATCCTCAATAAATTACATATACAGACCAATAATATAAAACAATTTATCTACCATGTATGCCATCTTGAAGAAAGATTTATGGAAAGATTTGTCATTATCAGTGCGATCATCATTCTCCTTTTTCTTTCTTCATGTTTCACATCCAATATTGGGGTCAAAAGACTTGAGTTTTCCTTCCCCCTTTGAGTTTGGCCTTGGTTATCATCCACACTCGCAATTCACATGCAAATGAAGACCGCTATGATACTAACATGATCCAGGATCTTTTATTCAGTGATGTTAGCATAATTGCATAAAAGAGGATGTAAAAGCATAAATGAAACACTTTAAGAATAAGAAACACATTAAATATACCATAAATATAATTCACCAATATTTGATAAAGAAGTTCACCTGATGTGGGCTACATCTCCAGGCCCAACTTCAAAGTGGAGAGGCATCTTCATTCATCTCACCAAAAAGAAAGACAAATACATGGAAAAATAAATCATTATACCTCACTTACGGGAGTGACCTGAAAGTGAGATGCTCAAATCCAAAATCTAACTGCACTAGTGAAATCCTTATGAATTTTTGAGTAAAATGAGAATAAACTTGACCAGATTTTGACACTGTAAAATTTGGACCCCCATAGAATCTCCAAGATTTCACAAAAATATTTCAGGAATATTCTCTTGAGAAGATTCCATGGAATATACCCTAGGAATATACTCCTTTAAAAACAAGTCACAGGGTATTGCAACCCTCTTGGTTCCCTGAGCCCACACACTATTCGGTTTCGACCTCCTCCATCATTCGAATGAAATGGTCGAGTTTTTTATAGTGTTGTGTTGAAGAAAATAACAAAGTCTCGCTGCCTGGCGGGTTGGGTGGAACAGTGCAAATATGGTGCTCGGCCCGATGGGGTTGCAATTTCAAATGTTGCAGACTCCTATTTGGATGTATGTTATAACAATTGTTTTATAAAAAAAAATCCAACCACCAACTTGACGCTAGTTTGAAACTTTGACCTGAAGCACCGCTAATTTAATCTTAGGCCATGGCTAGGCCTATTTAGCCATCGGTTGGGTACCGCGTGGCACCATTTGATTAGGTCACATGGCCCCTTTCTATTGGGCCAACTAACCTGTCACCATATTTAGTGGAAGGCTGCCAAATTTAGTGATTCCATGAACTATAGCGGTGTCACTATTTTTATCTACAGCTCCACCAATTTTAGCCCCCCAACCACCAAATTTGGTCGGGCCACCAACTTTGATGCTGGTCCAAATTTATTTGGTGGTTTATTATTTTTCCAAGTTTGAATAAAACTTTGACTGAGCATAACTTTTGCATACAAATTCAGATTGAGGTGTTGTTTGCGTCACTGGATCCCTTGAAATGATATATTTGAATTGAAACTATTTTTAATGAGTTTTGAGGACTTTGATTTTTATGCCTTTTAAGATCTTCTTAGATCAGAGAGTATGGGGTAACTGGACCCATTTGAACCAGTTGGAATCACCATCCCAAACAAAAAAAGGACTAATTGGGGCCTTGACCGGGTGATCTCCCTAATGTTGATTATGGTCAATTTTCGTCATCAAAAAACCCATTGATGGAAAAACACCTATTCTCTTTCCAAAAATCAACTCATAGATTCCTGGTCAATGCTCGGTCAACGCAACCATTCTTGAAGAAAATGCCACATTTTAGCCTAAAAATCAGACCTATTTTGGTTTTTTAGGGATTTGATCAGATTTTGAGGGCCTTCTAGAGTGGAGCTCGACCCAACTATCTCTCTAAATTAGTATTTTAATTTATGGCCTGAGTTTTCATAGCATTTTTAGTTTTGAAACTTTGTATATAAACGCCCAAGTGTATGAAGAATTGAGTAAGTTTTGTAATATCTAAATTTTAGTATTAGTACCAGACGTTCATAGTTATATTTTAGGTGTGAACATGGTTATTTCATCAATATATGAAGCTTGTTGAATTTTCTTGAGTAGTAGCTATTAGTACCCTATAAATTATAGGATCTCAAGGTGATTGGGTACTTCACATTTCTTGCAAGTTTTCATTATTAAAAGGCTTTTAAAATTCAATTGATTTAAAACAAAAAAATATGAAAAGAAAGAAAAGAGGGTATAAAAAGCAGAAAAAGAGAAAAATAAAAAAAGAGAAAAGAAAGAAAACCCAAAAAGAGAAACAAAACTGAAAGTGCTGCAAGTTCAAATGCCACTACTCATTAGATAATTCTGCCCAGTCATACAGTTCAATCACGATTAGACAATTTTCAATTTCTGTTGATAGGTTAGAGAAAAAGATTTTCCAAACTGTTTAATCTTGGTTTATCAGTAGATAGGTAGAGAATGAAATTGGCTTAACAATTTGAACTCAGCCAATGGTTGAAATAAGGATAGGTGTTAGGATAGAAATTCAAAAGAAAAATGATTTAAGGGTTTGCTAGTCCAAATGCACCCTGAAAAAGAAGAAAAAATGTTAGACGAGTAGCTTTGGGTAGGTAGATGTGCCGAGGAGGAAAAATGGAAGGAAAAAATGAAATTTATTCTACAAAGTACAACATCAAAGGTGTATTTTCCTATGCTGCAAGAGGAAAATCAAAACAGAGATTGTTCACACTCAAAGGTTAAAAAAAGGAAACATATCCTAAAGTTTGGAACTAATTTATGTTCCAAGTCATTTGGGCATATTTTATGTTTAAAGTTTATCTCAAGTTACAAAGTATTAATATTCCCTTTGTTCTAACCTCCAAGCTCTCGCATTTTATTTTATCGTAAAGTTTATACTACTCTCTGACACACATATTTTCCTACCCCACCATCCCATCACCATGTCACATCCATGACTAACCATCCCGCACCTTTCCCGACATCCTCGCTCATCACTTCAAATCCAATGCTCCTCAACCCTTTTCGCCCCCCGTCGCTCTCCGAACTATAACAACGGGGGTGGGGGGAGGGGTGGGGGTCGGAAATGGGTAGTATTCCATACCACTACATGTCGTGTGCCGAGAAGAGTTCGCACCCACCCACCGATACCATCGAACTCCTTTCGATTATTCAATTCCAATCACAATCCATTTCTATCATATCCATTCCCCAGTGCCGATCTATATTATTTTCCCTTCTCTACTCCCTTTTCGTACATCCCATTCTTCATTGCAAATTGAGAACTAACTTACAGAAGACATAAAATGCCTCCAAAGGCAGACCAACAACATTTCAACCCCATGGTCTATCCTCAGGTAGACTTAGATCATATACCCATGGTTAATAGATATTACAAGATCCACGAGACAGAGCCCGACTTCGACTTGTTCGATGACTACTGCTGGCTTGAGGAAAAATTCCTTCAAGAAGTAGATGATGTAGGCCTTTAGGAGACCAAATTTCCTTATTTCACCTTTCCCAAAACTCATAAATTCCCTGAGTTGATAAGAAAATATCAATCATGTTACGACATTAACCAGAGAGCCATAGTGAACCCTGCAAGAGAAATTCTATTTTCCATAAATTCCCAATCCTTTCAAGAAATGATGCAGGCCCCCATTGTTGAGAATACCATTCCCTTTTCACATGAAGCCCTGAGGGAATTATACCAGAAGCTTGACTTTGCTAGCAGGGCCAAAACCCTAGAATTATTCTTGGCCATAGATGCCCCCATGCCTACCACAAATTCCCCATACCCTTCATCCATATTTCCTGATAGGAACAAACATATCATCACTATTTATCTTGCTTATTAGGTATCACAATGATCAGTGGGCAGATGAAGCCATGATTGGCTTCTTGTCTATTATTTCCTCAGATTTTCAACCCAAAATCATGTTCAACTATACACAGTTCCTTGCAAATGAAATTCATGAACAGTTCCTGAAGTTTCAGACAGAAGAGGTTTTAAAATACACCTCTGTGTTGGTGTACATGATAGTTTATTTCAAATCCAACAGGTTTCAGTTTGAGATAATGAAGCTGAATGATGATTCTCAGCCCCAATTAGTGCTTTTCTGGACTACTATATTGATGGAGGAGTAGAATAATTACTCCTACAAGAGCTTTGTAGACTTGTTTATTCACCCAACAATCAATGCACTCAACATTACTACAGAGCCAAGGATTTGTGAGGAAGTAAAGAAGGTGATGCAGTTGACAGAGCAGATCAGAACAACAGATTAGTACCTCTACCAAAACTACACATAGATTAGGGTTTATGGTAGTGAATTGGCCCCCTATAAACTGCCCAAGTATCTCTCAATGAGGATTTTTGCACTTGAATATATCAAACAAATGATAAACGCAGATGAGATGCATTTTGTCTCTGCCAAGAAGAAGTCACAATTCAGGATCAAATCCCAAATTGATCCATTTATTTTCAACATCAGAGCAGCAGGGGATGAGGTGCATAAAATGTTAAAGGAGATGAAGTTCACACATAGTTTCACTTGGTCGTATGATCCAATGGGAATCATCTCCAAGAAGAGGGTGGAGAATAAGTCCACACCCTACATTCATACCCACAGACTGGAGATAGAAAGGCACGTGAAACAAGAAGAATGGGTAGCATACACACTCCAGGAAGTAGAAGATTAGGTCATCTCTACTTTAGGAATTCAAACACCAACTCCACAAGAAAGGAAAGCTGTAGGAGTTGAAGATGACAAAGGAAAGGAGCCCAAAAAAAAGATAAGAAGCAAGAGGACCAGGGAGGATCAAACCGACATGGATATTGATCCCTCCACTAAAGAATTTAAAATGAAGTACAAGAAGAGTGCCATAATCTGCATGGGCATTGACCAGGGCAGTGAGAAGGATCAACATATAGTTATCACAATTAGAGATTCCCCAAGCTCATATCCAGTAGGTGGCTAAACAATTTTCTCAACATCCTCTGCCACTGTGCCTTTTGAACAACAGAATCTACAAAATCCAACATCTACATCCACTGCAAGGAAAAAGGAGGAATATATCTATGATACATTCAAAGAAATCAAAAGAAGGAATGAGGTTCTTAAGACCAACACATATAATCAGTTTTGGAAACAAACAAGCAACTCCCAAAGCCGTCTTCTTTCAGCTTTTGAATCTGAAAAGGGGAGAATGAAGTTGGCCTTCTTAGAAGCAAAAATTCCTCAGCCCAAAGGTGCATTAGAATACAAGAAGACATCTTTTTAGTTTGACACAAAGAATATTCATCCAATAGACCAAATGGAGATGCACAAGTAGACAAGAGAAATGATCTCCTCCACACTAACTAGTACAACCATGAGTCTCTCAAAACTACAAGTGACATTATCCAACACACAGTCACAGTTGAAGGTGGAAAAAATCTCCTCCATGGCCAAATACTCAAGGATTGAATCTCTGGAGGATTTAGTGATGCAAATCGGGTACAATCCATCAAATATAACAGTGGAATAAAAAATTATGAGGAAGAAGAATGTAGACATGGCTGCTTTGAGGAGGCATCTTAAGATGCAAGTGACAGGAGACCCTATGGCCAAGGAGATATAAGCAACTGAAACAAAGAAGGCAGAAATGCTGCAATTGATTGTCAAGCAAACATAAAAAATTAAGAAAATGGAGAGTGAGATGGAAAAAATGATAAAGGAAAGGAAAAAAGAAATAAGAGACGCAGTGAATGAAGCGACAAAAGAAGCAGCTAAAGCCATGATTCCACTACAGGCAGTCCCTCTTACAGTGATTCCAGCATCTACAACAACAAAAAGTACACCAGGTGAAAGCACTGAGCAGCTAGCTAAGGCAATGGAGAACATGTCCTTAGAGATAGCAGAAATTAAAAAGTTGCAAGATCAACTCAAAAACCTACAAGATTAGTTTAAAAGGAAAGATTCATCACATGCAACAAAATTACAAATGAGTAAAATGTTGAATGAAGGTTTGCAGAAGTCCCTTTAGGAGTCCTAAATTGGAAGCATGGTAGGAAGAGTTAAAAAAATTATGGTTGGATATAATTGAATCCATGAATGATATATGGCCATCAATTCAAATGATTTATAAACAGAGAGATTTAATCGACTTAGTGAAATTTTCCATTGAGAAAACAAATGATGAACTTGTTGACATGTCCCAAACTGCCAACAATATCATCAGATTCTTGAATTATAAAAGCAGTCATGAATTGAAGCAACTGCAAGTAGCATATAGAACAACCACCATACTAGAGGTAAAAAAGGTGTTGAGCAAGAAGAGTCTGGTTACACATCTAGAGGAAAGATGCCATCAACTGGATATTGGAGTGAGTAGGTTTTTCAATAGGATCGAGCCACTGAACAAAAGGGGATTGCCCTCCTTGTTTTTTATCAATGATAAGTTGATGCCTAGGACTGATTATGTAAAGAGGCTCACAGATATTTCAAAGGACACACAAAAGCTTACAAATATGAAGAAAACTATGACTGGGAAAGCAATTTATGAAGATATCAACAATGATGTCTTCATACAACACACAATTAAGCACATCTTTCGGTTGAGGCCTACATTTGTGAAGTACACCGAGACTGATGAAGTCTACAGAAAGCTGAGTAGAACTAAGATCCCGACTCAAGAGGAATGGAAAAATTTATGTGGACTCCAGGGAGGATGACCGCTCAACATGGTGACAAAACAAGCAACTCAACGAACTGTCTACATCATTGGATCTAATGTGTGAGAACAACTCAGCCGTGTTGAATTTTCCAGCACAGTAGACCGCTACAACACTGAATAATGGATTTTATAATGAGTTTTGACATCTGTTAAATGATGTTACACTGAGTGACGATTTCATAGTGAGTTTGGACAATTGTTACAAAGCCGCTACAACGCGTCCATGCATGAGGCACACATGTCCAATTTCAGTTACTTTGTAATAAACGAAATGATTTCCCTTTTGATAACGACGATTAGTCACAAAATAGTTTAAATATGGAATTTTATTCAGTATTGGGGGTTGGACCTTGGTTTTGTAAGCACTTTTCATTGCAAGTACTTGTAATTTTTTAAGCTGGAGCATCAATAAAGAGATAAGTCTGCAAGATTCATGTGTTGTGTATTTTGGTGATGTTTTTCCTTATTCACGTTTAATGTTCTCCCACTGTAATCTTTTCATGTGCATCATTTAAAATTATAATTGTAAAACATGAAAGTTAGCTTAAGATTTATTATTCAGAGCACCTTAATTCTGGCTATCTTTACAATTTTAATGTTTTCTTCCAATGTATGGTTTAGGAATTCTCAGTTGCTCTTAAATCATTACTGAAACACTGTTCTCCATTTCACAATTCCACTCAGTCATAAGCACCAGTATTCACAGCTAGTTTGCATTTCATTTGCTCTGGAATGTGATGCATATACTCTAGCCTATTTCGACTCCATATCCCAATGGAAACTGTTTAAAGAAACCCCTTCAATCCAACCACGAACAATTAAACAAAAACAACTCTCGCAATTAATTTAACTATCCTAATATCATAAAGCTTAAACAAATCTAAATCTTATAAAAAAATCCATCTCTGAGTCTAGGAGGGCTAGATCTTAGGCTTCAAGTGGTTTTGATGTTTTTCTTTATAATTTAGTCTTGCCAGTCTTATAAATTATAGAGTGACAACATAGTGGCGACCATACTGGGGATATAGCTGAAAAATTTCAATTTTCATCTGAGTTCAGAAAACCCCAGCTAAAAAGCATTGTATGATGCAGCTTTATTTTAAATATTGGTTTCTTTCAGTCTTTAATAATCATTTTGTATGTGATTTTGAACTAAAGCCTGTCTCCCAAAAGAATATCCACCAGATCTCATCCAGATCCAAATCCCCATCCTATTGTAGACAATCCTGAGAAGATCTTGAGGAAAACTCCTAGATCAGACAGTCAAAATAGTGACAGAATTATTTATAGGTCTATCTCCTTACCCGATAACTTTGTCACTTTAGAAGAAATTCAATTTGATTTTCAGTTTGAACAAGGTCTCTTCAAACCCAAATCTCAGAATTGGACTGACCTTACAATTTTTTATCCATCCATATTTCATACCTCTACCCATCCACCTTCACCCACCGTTCATCCCCCTCCACCACCTCCACCAATCATGGCAGCTAGATATGCCCCATTGGTGCTCCCAACCCCTTTACCTCCTATGCCCCAGGATTACCAATCTAAGATTCCACTATTTGATAGCACTGATCCTATGACTGCCGATCAACACATAGATAAAATGACTGACTGCTTTGACCTGCAAGAAATTGATGATGACAGTGTCAAATTGAGAATGTTTTCCCAGAGTTTAGGGGGTGAAGTCAGAAAATGGTTTAAAGGTCTAACTGCTAATAGTATTCATGATCTCCCTGCTTTTCACCAAAATTTTGCAAGCAGATGGGAAGTCAAGAAAAATCCACTATAGATTTTATCAGAATATGAAACTATTAAGAGATATGGAGAAGAGAGTGTGCAAGACTAATGTACTAGATTTAAAAACCTATACAATGCACTCCTTGCTAATATGAAACCACTCCAAGGGATAGTTCTGCTTAAATTCCCGGATGGATTTGACCTAGACATGGCCTATCAGCTTAGGGAAAGAGACTCATCAACCTTAGAGGAAATGAAAAAAGACGCTGTGAGTGTAGAAGCTAATTTATTAGCTAAAAGGGATAGGATGAGGACTTCGAGGAGAGTCACAATAAGAGAAGAACCTGTAGCCTCTACATCTGATGCAAACATTGACAATTTGGTAAGGAATATGGAAAGGATGATGGAAAGAATGAGTCTAAATGAAAGAGAAATACCCAGAGAAAATCAACCATTACCCCAAAACAGAAATTAGAACCCAAGAAGAAAAGGTTCGACAGAGAGAGAAAAGAGGTTCTGATCAGTAGATGAGGCCTCCTTTTCAAGAAAACTATGCTGATGAAGATGAAGGAATAATGGAGGAAGTTGATGAAGATCATATTAATTTGATGGGTATTAATGAAGATGATTCTATTTTTCTCACTAAATAAGAATAAGACTTGTTTTCACTAACCCAAACAGACCTCGGATCCAAAGAATCTGATGATTACAAACTGGGTTTTGAGAATGCCATTATGGAGGTCCACAGACAATACAATTTGATAAGCAGGAAAAATTTGGATAATTCTAATAAGAAGGATTCATAAAATTCTACCAAGAAAGTGTCTGAATATGAAGTCAAGAAAACAACAGAAAACACCAAGAAAAATGCAAATAAAATAGAAAATAAAAACATAGAAAACAATGCCAAGAAAGCAGTAGATATTCCTGCTAGAAACGCTCAGACAAACATCCCCATACAAGAAAAAAGACTGAGGTTACCCAAATAATAGAGGCTCAAAGAATTGATTTGAAAAACCCACTGAAAACTCAAACAACATTCAATATTGAGAGTGAACTTGCAAAGGTGAAGATTTCTATCCCTCTCATTGAATTAATAAAAAAAAATGTCTACAGATCTCAGGTCCTCAGAGTGTTAAATATAGTGGAGGTTACAGTTACTGTCAATTTGAATGATGATCAACTTGAACTCTTGTTTGGGCCTGAAGTGGATGGAAAACCCTAGGAAGGAGGTGTTCCTCCTTTTTATGTTAGTTTAAACATTCATGAAAAGATTCTTCACAACACCATGTTCGATTTAGGTGCATCACACAACCTTATGCCAAAGGCTGTCATGGAGAAACTTGTTCTTGAAATCACTAGACCTTACAAATATTTATAATCTTTTGACTCCAGTAAAGTTAGGTGCCTTGGTTTGTTTAAATATCTTTGTGTCACTCTAGCTTAGATACCGAAAAAGAGTTTAGTGATGGACATTGCTGTAGCTGAAATTCCACCTAAATATGGAATTCTCTTATCTTGCTCATGGGGAGAAAAATTACAAGGGACCCTACAATTGGACATGACATATGATACAATTCCGGTGTTTGGTTAACCAAGAAGACTATATAGGGAAACATTAATGAAGTACATGGTAAGTAGCCAAGAGAAACCTCACAATTACCCTATGTACTCTGTTCACACTGACCTTGATTCTTTCATTTTGTACAATGATGGAATCACTGATTCACAAGTTTCCCATATAGAAAATTATTCCATAGAAAATAATGACAGTCACATAGAAACAAAACAACCAAATCTAGCAAATGAACCTCTCTGGAACATGAGTTTTAATGGCTCATGTGGCAAAGCTGGCTCAGGGGCAGGCATTTGGGTATATAATGCAGGAAACAATAGTGCACAAGGTCATTCATACAAATTAATTTTTCAGTGTACAAACAACATTGCAGAATATGAAGGTTTACTTTTGGGATTACAAATGTTGAAAAAATTAGGAGCAAAAAGGATCTTTGTGCATGGTGACACTGATTTGGTCATAAAACAAGTCAAAGGAATGTATGCAACAAAACATCCCATATTAAGAGCTTACATAAATGTTGTCCTTGATTTCTTGAGAACTTTTAAGGAATATGATTTAGAAGTGATTCCCATAAACCAGAATTTCCTAACAAATGGCCTAGCTTTTTCAGCAAGTACCTGCAATCTGCCTCACCCAAATAAAAAACATACAATTGAGGTCAAACATCATCCTTTTGTGCCAGATAACATGAGATAATGGCAGGTTTTTGGCAGTGAAAAAAAATTTGAAAACTTCCTACAATATAAAGATGAATTCGAAGACAGTAATATAGACATGGATTGTGAGGAAGACAACCTTACTAATGAACAAAGTACTGGAGAAAAACAAGTTGCTGTTTTAGAAACTGCTGTTTTAGATGTAAATACCAATGTAAATATTCTAGATAACAAAACTGTACATAGCACAGAAAATAAAAAAGACCTGGAAAAAGAAGAATTTGAAATACTCCAACTCAAAGACAATAATCTACCTAGAGGGCTGGTCCCTTTAGAGGAATTATTTGACTTTAATGATGTGGCAAAGAAACCCAAAATGGAACCAACTGGAGCAAATATTGAGGAATGTAATATAGGCACCGAACATAATCCCAAAATCATCAAATTGTCTAAATCTCTGGCTATTATTACAAAAAGGAGATATATAGCCCTGTTCAAAGAATTCATTGATGTCTTTGCATTAGGATTTGAAGTCTTATGATACCAGCATAATTCAACTTAAAATTCTCATTAAAGAAAATAAAAAACCATTCAGACATAAATTGCGAAGAATAAATCCTGTTTTGATGCCCTTAGTTGAGAAAGAAATTAAAAAGATGTATGTATACAAAATAATAGTACCACTCAGATAATCCAAATGGGTTTCCAATATTGTCCCAAATAGAAAGAAAACAAGGAAAATTAGACTCTATATTGACTTTAGAAATCTTAATAAAGTATCTCTTAAGGATAATTACCCTTTACCAAAAATGGATCACATATTGCAAAGGGTAGTGGGTTCTAGTAGGATGTACTTGTTAGATGGTTTTTTTGGTTACAATCAAGTGTTAGTACATCTTGATGACCAAGATAAGACAACTTTTACTACTCCTTGAGGGACTTTCATGTATGTGAAAATTCCCTTTGGATTAATGAATGCTGGAGCTACTTTTCAAAGGGCCACGAATATTGCATTTGTTGATGACATTGGCCACTTTATTGTGATTTATTTAGATGACATCACTGCGTTTTCTAAAACTGATGAAGAGAATTTAGCACACTTGAGAAGAGTTTTTGAAAAATGCATAAAATTTGGAATTTCCCTGAATCCTAAGAAGACATTATTTGGATTGGAAGAAGGAAAAATTTTAGGTCACATGATCTCTCAGGATGGAATCAGAATTGACCCTAGCAGAATTGAAGGAATATTAAAAATCAGCCATCCCAGAAATCTTAAAGAACTCCAATCATTCAATGGAAAAATAAACTTCCTACGGAGATTTATACCAAACTTGGCAGAAATTTTAAGGAACATTACCAATATGCTCAAGAAAGAATTAGAAATAAAATGGACCATAGAAGCAAAACAATCTCTTGATTTAGTCAAGCTAGCATTGACAAAAGCCCCAGTACTAATCAATCTAGATTTCACTAAAGATTTCATCATTTTTTCTTTTGCTTCTGAACATACTATTGCTGCTATTTTATTACACAAAAATAGTGAAGGATAGGAGAAGCAATAGCTTTTTTCAGCAAGGCATTAAGAGATTCATCATTGAAATCTAATATCATAGAAAAATAGGATTTTGCCTTGGTTAAAGCATTGAAAGAATTTAGAGTCTATATTTTACATTTACATATCATATCTTATGTTCCAAATGCAGTTGTTAAATATATCTTAACACAAAACGGTCCTTATGGAAAAAGAGGAAAATGGATTGCAGTGATCTTAAAATATGATTTGGAAATCAAGCCTACCAAGTTGATTAAAGGCTAGGGATTAGCTAAATTGATGGCATAATCCAACTTTCATGCACTAGACATCAACATGGTACATTCATTAGATAATCAAGAGGAACGGGTGACTCCACTGACTGATGAAGCATTCCTGAATTCTCCATGGTATGCTGATATTTTGTATGTATTGTCAAACTTGAAGGCTCCTCCTAGTTTGTCTAAAACAAAAGCTATATTTCTGAAACTTAAAGCTGTTAAATTCTGCATTTTGGATAACATTTTGTATTGGAAATATACTGGGGGTATTTTTCTTAAATTTTTATTGAAGGATGATGCAGATAGAGTAATGTAGGAGTTCCATAGAGGTGACTGTGGTGGCCATCTTTATTAGAAAACCACTGCTAACAAGATCATGAGAGCTGGCTTTTACTGGCCCACCCTTTTTCCCGATTTCCATAAGATGTTTAATGCTTGTTAATGCTTGAAGGAAAGAGAAAGCTATTTCCCTTACCCATGAAACCTATTTCTGTGGAAGGCCCTTTCCAGCAATGGGGATTAGACTTCATAGGAGAAATTAACCCCCCATCCTCTGCCCACATAAATGGATCCTCACTATTACAGATTATTTCACCAAATGGATAGAGGCCACCCCTTCTAGAAATGCCACTGATTCTGTCATAATAAAATTCCTAGAAACCAACATCCTTTCTAGATTTGGTTGTCCTAGAAAAATCATTACAGACAATGCTGCAACCTTTAGGTCCAAAAATATGGTTGATTTCTGTCATAGGTATCATATAACATTGGGGCATTGAACAACCTATTACCATCAAGGTAATGGAATGGCTGAATCTTCTAATAAAAGCATGGTGAACATAATAAAAAATCTCCTAGAGGAAAATAAGAAGTCATGGCACAATAAGTTGATGAATTCTCTCTGGGCTAATAGGCTCACCACAAAGAAATTAATTGGCATGTCTCCATACCAATTGGTTTATGGAATGGATGCGGTGTTTCCTTCTTTCTTGGGAGTTCCAGTAATGAAGATAGTCCAAGAGATTCAAGCTGATCCCAATTACATTCAAAGGAGTATAAATGACACCATTCAGCTACAGCAGTCTGGAGAGGAGGTTTACAACAGAACACAAGTAATTCAAGAGAATATCAAAAAGATATTTGACAAGAGAACCAAGGCCAATGATTTCAACTTGGGAGATAAAGTTTTGAAATGGGATTCCAGAAGAGAGGATAAAGGAAAACATGAGAAGTTTGATAATATTTGGCAAGGGCCATACATCATTGATGCTTTTAGGGGAAATAATGCTTATTTTATCAAAGAGTTGGATGGTACAGAAGTATATGGATGTCCTTTCAATGGCAGGATGATGAAACACCATTTCTTTCGAAATACAGGTTGAATTGTCATCATTTTAAATACCACAGTCTTACAGTTTTCAATAATTCACTGGACAAGGTTGAAGCTCGCAGTGAAGGCCCTAAGCCTAGTTTGATGAGAATATATGAAAAAAAAAATGGAAATCAGTTGAAGAATAAAAGAAATCAGTTAAAATGTTGCAGAAAAGGAGCCATCCAAGGCTACTGGTCTCAAGTTCTTGACACTTCTTTTCAAGAAGCGCCATCTCCAGCTGGAGCCACTGTTAGTACCCTATAAATTGTAGGATCTCAAGGTGATTGGGTACTTCAAATTTCTTGCAAGTTTTCATTATTGAAAGGATTTTCAAAATTCAAATGATTTCAAATAAAAAAAATATGAAAAGAAAGAAAAGAGGGTATAAAAAGCAGAAAAAGAGAAAAAGAAAAAAAGAGAAAAGAAAGAAAACCCCAAAAAAGAAACAAAAATAAAAGTGCTGCAAGTTCAAATGACACTACTCATTAGATAAGTCTGTCTAGTCATACAGTTCAATCATGATTGGACAATTTTCAATTTTTGTTGATAGGTTAGAGAAAAATGTTTTCCAAACTTTTTAATTTTGGCTTATCATTAGATAGGTAGAGAATGAAATTGGCTCAACAATTTGAACTCAGCCAATGGATGAAATAAGGATAGGTGTTAGGATAGAAATTCAAAAGAAAAATGATTTAAGGGTTTGCTAGTCCAAATGCTCTCTGAAAAAGAAGGAAAAATGTTAGACGAGTAGCTTTGGGTAGGTAGATGTGTTGAGGAGGAAAAATGGAAGGAAAATATGAAATTTATTCTACAAAGTACAACATCAAAGGTGTATTTTCATATGTTGCAAGAAGAAAATCAAAACAAATATTGTCTGCACTCAAAGCTTTGAAAAAGGAATCTGATTCTAAAGTTTGGAACTAATTTATGTTCCAATTCATTTGGGCATATTTTATGTTTAAATTTTATCTTAAGTTCCAAAGTATTAATATTCCCTTTGTTCTAACCTCAAGGCTCTCACATTTTATTTTATCCTAAAGTTTATAATACTCTCCGACACACATATTTTCTGACCCCACCATCCCATCACCACGTCATGTCTACAAATAACCATCCAAAACCTTTCCCGACATCCTTGCTCATCACTTCATATCTGACGCTCCTCAACCCTTTTCGCCCCCCCTCGCTCTCCGAACTATAACAACAAGGGGGGGGGGGGGGTGGGGGTCTGAAATGAGAGGTATTCCATACCGCCATTCCTGCTACGTGTCGTGTTGAGAAGAGTTATCAAACCCCCCCTGCTGATACCACTGACCGCCTTTGATCCCCTCCGAAAAGTGGTTTTCGCCGTCAACCAAGCTGCCACATCCGTTTGACCATTACCAAAGATGCTGCGCCACGCACACCGTTATCTGCCCACCCTGCCCTATCACATATTTTCCCTATAGCAGCTTATTGCGCCATAAATGGTTGGGCCGTTACCCAACGAACTGACGCCACCTCAACGGTCGACCAATCATCCTTTAAAACCCAAATTCGCCACTAAAGCACAGTTTACCTTGTTGATCCTATTGAATTACTGCAGGTTTTGGATGTGCGGATATTTATAGAGAAATCACAGATTATCCACTATTGCTGAAGTATTATTGTTCATCACAGGAGAAATTATCAACGCACTATGAACCCGATTACAGCTCTCCTTTCAACTTTTCAATTTCGATCACAATCCCCTTCTATCATATCCATTCCCCAGTGTTGATCTATATTATTTTCCCTTCTCTGCTCCCTTTTCTTACATCCCATTATTCATTGTAGATTGAGAACTAACTTACAAAAGACATAAAATGCCTCCAAAGGTAGACCAACAACCTTTCAACCCCATGGTCTATCCTTAGGTAGACTTAGATCATATACCCCTGGTTGACAGAGATTACAAGATCCATGAGACAAAGTATGAATTTGACTTATTCAATGTATACTGCTAGCTTGAGGATAGATTCCTTCAAGAAGTAGATGATATAGGCCTTTGGGAGACCAAATTTCCTTATTTCATATTTCTCAGAATTCATAACTGCCCTGAGTTGATCAGAAAATGTCAATCATGTTACGACATTAACCAGAAATCCATAGTGAACCCTACAGGAGAAATTCTATTTTCCATCAATGCCCAATCCATTCAAGAAATGATGCAAGCCCCCATTATTGAGAATACCATTCCCTTTTCACATGAAGCCCTGAGGGAATTATACCGAAAGATTGACTTTGCTAGTAGGGCCAAAACCCTAGAATTATTCTTGGCCATAGATGCCCCCATGCCTACCACAAATCCCCCATACCCTTCATCCATATTTCCTGATAGGAACAAGCACATCATTAATGTTTTATCTTACTTATTAGGGTATCACAATGATCAATGGGTAGATGAAGCCATGATTGGCTTCTTGTCTATTCTTTCCTTAGATGTTCAGCCCAAAATCATGTTCAACAATGCAAAGTTCCTTGCAGATGAAATTCATGAACAGTTCCTGAAGTTTTAGACAAAAGAGGTTTTCAAATACACCTCTGTGTTGGTGTACATGATGGTTTATTTTCAATCCAGCAGGTTTCAATTTGAGATGATGAAGCTAAATGATGATTTTTATCCCCAATCAGTGATTTTCTAGACTACTTTATTTATGAAGGAGCAGAAGAATTACTCCTACAAGATTTTTGTAGACTTGTTTTTTCATCCAACAGTTAGTGCACTTAAAAGTAATACACAGCCAAGGATATGTGAGGAAGTAAAGAAGGTGATGCAGTTGATAGAGCAGATCAGAACAACAGATTGGTACCTCTACCAAAACTACACAGAGATCAGGGTTTATGGAAGTGAATTGGCCGCCTATAAATTGCCCAAGTATCTCTCTATGAGGATTTTTGCACTTGAATATATCATAAAAATGATAAATGGAGATGAGATGCATTTTGTCTCTGCCAAGAATAAGTCACAATTCAGGATCAAATCCCAAATTGGTCCATTTATTTGCAACAACAGAATAACAGGGGATGAGGCGGATAAAATGTTAAAAGGAGATGAAGTTCACACATAGTTTCACTTGGTAGTATGATCCAATGGGAATCATCTCCAAGAAGAGGGTGGAGAACAAGTCCACACCCTACATTCATACCCACAGAAGAGAGATAGAAAGGTACATGAACCAAGAATAATGGGTAGCAGACACACTCCAGGAGGCAGAAGAACAAGTTATCTCTACTTAAATAATTCAAACACCAACTCCACAAGAAAGGAAAAATGCAGGAGTTCAAGATGACAAAGGAAAGGAGCCCGAAAAGGAGATAGGAAGCAAGAGGACCAGGGAGGATCAAACGGACATGGATATTGATCCCTCCACTAAAGAATTGAAAATTAATTACATGATTAGGGCCAAAATCTGCATGGACATTGACCAAGATAGTGAGAAGGATCAGCAGACAGTTATCACAATCAGAGATTCCCCAAAATCATCTCCAGAAGGTGGCCAAAATTTTTTCTCAACATCCTCTGCCACTATGCCTTTCTAACAACAGAATGTGTAGACTCCAACATCTACATCCACTGTAGGGAAAAAGGAGGAATATATCTATGATACATTCAAAGAAATCAAAATAAGGAATGAGGTTCTTAAGGCCAACACATATAATTAGTTTTGGAAACAAACAAGCAGCTCCCAAAGCTGGCTTCTTTCAGATTTTGAATCTGAAAAGGGGATAATGAAGACAACCTTATTAGAAGCACAAATTCCTTAGCCCAAAGGTGCAATAGACTACAAGAAGACCTCTTTTGAGTTTGAAACAAAGAACATTCATTCAATAAGACCAAATGGATATGAACAAGCATACAAGAGAAACGATGTCCTCCACAATAACTAGTACATCCATGAGTTTCTCAAAATTGAAAGTGACATTATCCAAGACACAGTCATAGTTGAAGGTGGAAAAGATCTCCTCCATGGCCAAAGACTTAAGGATTAAATATCTGGAGGATTTAGTGATGAAAATCGGGTACAATCCATCAAACATAGCAGTGGCAAAAACCCTTGTGAGGAAGAATAATGTAGACATAGTTTCTTTGAGGAGGCAACTTAAGATGCGAGTGACAGAAGACCCTATGGCCAAGGAGATAGAAGCAACTGAAACACAAAAGGAAGAAATGATGCAATTGATTGTCGAACAAATAGAAAAAATTAAGAAAATGGAGAGTGAGATGGAGAAAATGATAAAGGAAAGGCAGAAAGCAATAAGAGACACAGTGAAGGAAGTAGCAAAATAAGCAGCTAAAGCCATGATTCCACTTCAGGCAGTCCCTCTTACAATGATTCCAACATCTACAACAACAACAGGTACACCAGGTGAAGGCACTGAGAAGCTAGCTAAGGCAATGGAGAACATGTCCTTACAGAAAACCAAAAATAAAAAGTTGCAATACCAACTCAGTAACCTACAAGAGCAGTTTAAAAGAAAATATTCAACACATGCCACAGAGTTACAGATCAGTAAAAAGTTGAATGAAGGTTTGTAGAAGTCCCTTCAGGAGTCGTCAATTGGAAGCATGGTAGGAAGAGTTAAACAAATTAGTTGGTTGGATATAATTGAATCCATGAATGATATATGGCCATCAATTCAAATGATTTTTGAACAAAGGGATTTAATTGATTTAGTGAAAGTTGCCATTGAGTTTCAAATGATGAACTTGGGGACAAGCCCCAAAATGCCAACAATATCATCATATTCCTGAATTCTAAAAGCAGTCATGAATTGGAGAAACTGCAAGTAGCAGAAAAAAAAAACCACCATACTGGAGGTAAAAAAGGTGTTGAGAAAGAAGAGCCTGGTTACATAGATGCCATTAGCTGGAGATTGAAGTGAGTAGGTTTTTCAATAGGATCAAGCCACTGAACAAAAGGGGATTTCCCTCCTTGTTTGTTATCAATGACGAGATGATGCATAGGACTAATTATGTAAAAAGGCTCACAGATTTCAAAGGACACATCCAAGCTTACAAATATGAAGAACACTATGATTCAAAAAGCATTTTATGAAGTTATCACCAATGATGTCTTCATACAACACGAAATTAAGCACATATTTAAGTTGAGGCCTGCATTTGTGAAGTACATCGAGAGTGATGAAGTCTATAGAAAGATGAATAGAACTAAGATCCCGACTCAAGAGGAATGGGAAAATTTATGCGGACTCTAGGGAGGATGACCACTCAGCATGGTGACAAAATAGGCAGCTCAATGAACTATTTACATCATCAGATCCTGTGTGCCAGAACAACTCAGCCGTCTGAATAACGACTTTTATAATGAGTTTCAGCATCTGTTAAATGCCATTACACTGAGTGAAAGTTTCATAGTGAGTTTGGACAGTTGTTACAAAGCCGCTACAACGCGTCCATGTGTGAGGCGCATAGGCCCAATTTCAGTTAATTTGTAATAAACGAAATGATTTCCCTTTTGATAATGGCAATCAGTCGTAAAATAGTTTAAATATGGCATTTTATTTAGTATTTAGGGTTGGACCTTGGTTTTGTAAGCGCTTTTCATTTCAAGTACTTGTAATTTTTCAATATGGAGCATCAATAAAGAGATCAGTTTGCAAGATTCATGTGTTGTGTATTCTAGTGATGTTTTTTCTTATTCACGTTTAACGTTCTCCCACTGTAATCTTTTCATGTGCATCATTTAAAATTATAATTGTACAACAATAAAGTTAGCTTAATATTTACTGTTCAGAGTACCTAAAGTTTGATTTCCTTTACAATTTTAATGTTTTCTTCCAATGTGTGGTTTAGGAATTCTTAGTTGCTCTTAAATCATCATTGAAACACTGTTCTCCATTTCACAATTCCACTCAGTCATAAGCACCAGTATTCAAAGCCAGCTTGCCTTACATTTGCTCTAGAATGTGATGCATATACCCCAGCCTATTTCGAATCCATAGACCAATGGAAAATGTTTGAAGAAACCCCTTAAATCCAAATACGAACAATCAAACAAAAAAAACTCTCACAATTAATTTAACTAGCCTAATATTAGAAAGCTTAAACAAATCTAAATCTTATAGAGAAATCTCTCTCCGAGTCTAGGAGGGATAGATCCTAGGCTTCAAGTGGCTTTGATGTTTTTCTTTATAATTTAATCTTGCCAATCTTATAAATTATAGAGTGACAACAATAGCCTCAAAGGTGTGCTTGCTAAGGCATGGAGGGTTCCCACAAACTCAACTCTTACACATCCTTTTTCTTGTTGATTATGATTTGCATTTATGGTATATATTTTTCATGTTATTTTTGTCATATTCACACTAGAAAAATTTCCTCTTCATATATTTTTAATTGTTTTGTGAAAACATGTAATTTCATGTTTGATATGTTCATAAAAGCTTGTTTCTCATACTTATCTTATTTACTGTTTATACTTGTTTTAATTGTTGTCCATATATCTCTAATTAATCATTGTTCATGAACAAAGTTATCATGGGATAATTGTTACTTATGAAGACAAGCTAATTGACAAGTTAAGCATAGGACCAAGAGTGCCCATCCACTACCTTTCTTGATGGAGAAGGGCCTAATGTTCTCTTAGCCTCTCACTTAGTGTTGCATCAGAATGAATTATAATTTCCTGATTTCCCATGTTAGTTTCTTGGTTTCCTATTTTAGCCAATGACTTAAGCATACACTAACTGACAAGTTGAGTAAAAGACTACCAAAGTTTCCATCCACTTTCTCTCTCTCATAAGTAGAAAAGACAATAATGAATTATTGAATTCTCAAGTAGTGTTAGCTTGAGTCTATTGGATTGAATAAAATACCAATGGAGTGTTCGTGTGCTCTCACTAGTAGAAAATTCCCTAGCACATTACTAATCCATCAAACTGAACCTCTTGAGTGTTGTTTCCAGTTCTTTTCATTTACAAGCATTTGATTTTAGTGTGAAAACTTGCAAATCTACTAAACATGATTATGTAGAAGAATATGAGTTGAACTATTATGAGGGGCCTTAATGCACACTCAATCATCCAACATATTTAAAGTATGTATGTTTTACTTTCCAATAAGTGTGATTAGATTAAGTTTTGTTTCATGCTTAGCCCTCTAATTTTTTCTAAAATTAGAAGTCTAGACCTCTACTAGATGGCTTTAGTAATTAGTATTATATGTGACATCCAATATATCTTGGCTACCTACATATTTTAATGTGATTCTAAGTTTATGAAAACATATTATGTCCTAATTTATGCCCATAGATTAGTCTGACATTTTTGGCACTATTTCCAGGGAAGTTGTTTTTGTGTTAGAACTAGATTTAGAAGTCTTTGTATTTTATTTTCCAAATATAAAAATTTAGGGTAAGACGAGAGGTAAGAACCTACACATTTACTTTAAGTTAGTCTGCGCAAGGCCAAGTCACGTTTATATTTGTATGCTTATGTTATCTTTAGTTTTATTATTCATTCTTACATTATATCTAAGGATTAGAGAGGTATTTAAAAACCCCCAACCACTAAATGAAAAGAAAACCAAACCACTAACCCATTTGCAATACATAAACTATCAAATAACAAAGGAGGATGGTAAAAAATTTATTCAGTAAAGGACGTTATGCCACCACAAGTATCTTCTCAAATGCTGTCCACAATTTATAATTGTCACAAGATATGAATCTTCATTTCATAAGATAGAAGAGGAGAAAAACATCCATGAAAAGAGGAGAGCCTAGAAGTTTCTTCTAGTTATTATTGTAAGGAGGACAAGGAGTCATGGGACACATACAATGAAGAGAAGATACAAGAACCCTTGTGCATACAAAAAAGTAATGAACAACTTTCGAAAGAACTTTATGGTATGGAAAGTAAGGAGAGCCAAGGAGAAAAAAATCACATCGAAACTTAGTTCCAAATAGTTATTAGGCCAAAATAACACTCCATTTCTTGAAATTTCTTGGCATCAAATCTATATGAGCAACTGATCTCTCATCTACAATAATTCATTAAGGTATATTTTTCAAACTTTGATATGATTTTACTTATGACCTTGTCACGCAAATGGATGCATAAAAAATTCTCTTATACTAGAGGAACACATTACTTTTCTAAATTAGCATATGATAGTATAACGGAATAAATAAATTAAAAAAAAGGAAAAAAAAAATGCATAATAATTGTGGATCAATTGTTCATGATTCAAGTCATTGTTCAATAGCTCATTTTAGAGGATTTTATGGTAAAATGAAACTGAAACAATCCTAGGATTTGGGGGAATATATGGGCTCATCCTTAAAATATGTTTCTATACAAAGTATGCTTTGAAATATAGTTTCTAACCCATTTTGAATTTTTCAATTTGGATCTCAAACAAAAGAGATCGACCAAAATAGTTACTAGGTCTCAAGCAGAAAATTCAAGGACATAGTTAGTAAATTCATGATTTTAGGGATTTAATGGACATATTTTACAAATCATTTTTAAAAAATATATCCCTTTTAATTTAGTTTTTAACTCAATTTGAATCACCTCAATCTGACATTGTATGATTATGACAACCCTAGTTGAATTTCCACATAAAAAAATTAAGACCAAGGTAATGGGACACATATTCCAAGCCTAATGGTGGGAAAAAAAATCTAGTGGGTGTCACTTTTGGTTTATTATGGCTAAGTAAATTTGCAAAGGCATTGAAAAAGACAAAGAGGCATTAATTTGCATTTTATTTATAAAAATAAAGGAAAATAGGAGAAAAGGAAGGTGAAAGGTCACATATTTGTATGAGAAGGAAATTGAAGGAAAATGAAGAAATTAGAGGTATCAATGATAAAAGGGCTTTTGAGGATCATTTCATGGCTTTTTTTTAAGTTCAGTCCTTGGCACTCTCAATCTATTCTTGTTGAATCCTTAGTTAAACTGAGAGGGGGGGGGGGGTGAATCAGTTTAACACATACATTAGCTTTTTAAAATTTTCATCAACTTATTTACAGCTTAATTTTATAATTAACTTTAATATGTGAACACTCTTAATATGGTGCAGCAAATATTAAATTAATGAGACACCAAACTTATTAGGAAAGCAACAAACATTAAGTAGGTTGAGTAGATCATATCAACACATAGGCAACACACATAGAGACAACAGATATAAGTGGAAACCCATAACAGAAGAAAACTACATCTTATTATTGTTGTGATGCAAAGGCAAGCTCCAACTCCCTCTCACCACTATTTTTCTACAGGAACCAACCTACAGGAGGCTCCAACCTCAGTCAGCTACAATTGACAACTATCAAGCTTCAACTTGATAGGGAAGCTCCAACTTCCTCAATTTATCAAAAGAAATGTTTGCTGATTTACCTCAGATATCATCTCTATTCTGTAGCATCTCTTTCTGCTCCTGTCTTCCTTATCTTCTCTGCCTCAATTTTCCATACTCTGCATTCTCTATACTCACTCTCTCTAACCACTCTATGCATATCAAGTTGATATTATATACAGAGTTCATCACATGACTGTTTGTATTCCACAAGGAATTTGGAGTGAACAACCATGACTCTTTGGCTTCTGCCTTCTCATTCCTTTGTCCAACTCATTTAAAAAAAAAGTATAACAATATGTACAAATTTCAATGTTATAGTGGGATTTTTCTTTCCCTTCAGATACTAGCCTTTGCATCATAAACAATATAAAACAATTAAAACATTTACATTTTCAGTTTCAAAATATAAACTTCACTCAGCCCTTGGCTTGCTGGTTTTGTCCTTTCTGTAGCTGTCATGCAACTGTCCTGCATACCTCTGTTTACTGCAACTCTGAGCACCTGTGCATGTACACTTGTTCACTGCAATTTTAAATCCCTTCGCTACATACCTCTTCAATTTTGCAGTCTCTGTTTACCTCTGTACATATTCTCCAAGCCCAATGTAGTTTTGTATCTACTATATATATGCCTGTTTTATAAGTTTAGCTCACCAATAAATATCAAAGTCTCATGCATCAATTAATCATTAAAAAAGGGTCCACAATTTGTCTAATCTGGGCAATCTCTGTTTATTGTGGAGGTTCTACTTTTCGGCTTCAAACCTTTAATAACCTCCATATAGGCGCTCATATGAAGATTCATTAATATAAACTTTGTCTTTGGTTAATAAAAAAAAATCAAAATACTGTGCTTACTTATTTAACATTAAAACTTTTCAATCGCCGACGAATGCATAACGCATATGTATACCTCTCCTTTTTATTCCTTTAACCCACGCACAACATTCATATACAGTGCATATGTTTAAGTTATATGGTTGGCGCCTTATTACTACATCCCCGCTCTATTAAATAATGTGTGAACTATAATAGTTCCAAAGCTTAAACATTTATTTTAATCCCCAGATAACCATATAACTCGTTACACATAAAAGTATGGCCCACAACATATATTGTTAGTATGAATTCTTCGTAGAAGTGTACGAAAAAGAACCACTTTAGCTACGCATAACTAATAGCCCTAACAACAATAGAGGCTGCCAAACATCTTCAGATCTGTGGTTAGTTAGACATAAAAGAGCTGCAAAAACCAGATCTATGCATGGAAAGACATTAAGCAAAAAAAATAAGGGTTTGCTCCATATACCAATAGACAAGACAAGAACAATTTTTGAAATAATTTTTGTATTAATCGGGCACCTGGGAGGAAAACAAGAAGGGGTGTATCCGCATCATCTCAAAGGGATGTCTTAAGTCTCAAGACTTCGCATCTAAGCTTCTCAGATGTAGAAAACCCAATGTAGAAGATAGAGCTCAATGGGAGCAAATGGTAGGAATGATGACCAAGTGTATAGATCCGCAGTGATCTAGCAGGCAACAGTGCTGTGAAGAATGATGGGGAAAATCCTCTCATTTATAACAAAATATTGGGTCATTCTAGATCTCGTGCATGATTAAAAAATAATGTTAACCAAATCTAGATCCACCTCTATGGAATATTTTATTATTATTTGTTGGAGGGAGTGTGTTTGACGGGGTCAAATCCTCGATTAGTGAAAAATAAATAAATAAATGATTTATTTATTTTTAAGGAAGTGGTTGGGAGACAATCAAATAAATAATGATTTATTTGATTAATTAGTGGGTGATTTGGTTACATTAACAAGGAATATTATACAAGAATTATTCCTTTGTATGCAATAATAAGATAAATAAAGATTTATCTAATTAATTTCTTTGTTTTGGGTTAAACATGACCAGGAATAATAATTGAATTATTGTTTAATTAATTATTCCTTGAGGAAAATCAAACAAATATAGTTTGCTTCTAATACTTCTCAGTTTCCACTTGGCTGAGAAAGCAGCTTTACTGGGGTAAAACTCACCCATATATGTACTTCTGGGTCCATCTAATGATGGTTAGATGACCAAAAATGGTGTGTAAATGGGGATGTTCTCAAATCCATGAAAGCCAGAGCAAATCGTATGACCTAAGCACATGGTAAGAATACAATATCTAGACAAAGAAAAGGGAGAGCCGAGAGGAAATGTGGAAGAGATAGTGTGTCAAAGGACTAGACTCGAGGAGACGAGACTTCGGCAGTGTGCAACAAGTCTTTTTATGAGTGTGTGACTACGAAGGCGGCGGGGGAGGCATACCTATGCCCGCCGAGACAAAGTACAAAGAATAGTGTGTCCAGTACACAAGGGACCGAACCATAGAGTACAGCTGGCATAATCATGAGCCAGATAAAAATACAATGAGGAATCTCACATACATGTTGTGCCTGGGATAACAGCCAGGACTAGTACAATAATATCTGAGTACATGAGATAAATACAACCCAAATTCCCCCTGTAAATGGGGAAGGGCTCACAAAATCTGGAAGGGCTCACAAAATCTGACTGATACATGCAAATCAAAGAGGCGCTGCAAGTGGCTAAGGCCAACATCATCAAATATCTGGAGCTGCATCGAAGGCTGCAAGGAGGAGGTCATCCGGGCATGTGGGGGGCTACCTGCGGGGCCACCCCCTCATGAGGGTTGAGACATCTCACACACACCCGGGAATCATCAAGAGCTGCTGCTGGGTCACTGGACCGTCAAGTATACGAATCTCGGTCATGCTGAAAGGAGCTGGAGAAATAATCAAGTCAAAGGGAAATGAGAGATCCCCCTGCCTGATCCGAGGCACCGAACAAGAGTGGAAGCTGGAACCAAGGTACACTACCCTCTAGACCTTGCTTCTGGAATGAATGAGCTGATGTCGACAGAAGGAGGTCCGCCATAGGTGAGGCAATGAGAGATCCTCAACTAAGGCACGAGAGGAAATAGTAGAGCGACGGACAGACTGACACTAATGACGATAGTGGAAAGTGGAAGGACTGAGTAGCGAATGGACGACCTCCCTTGTTAGAGCATAAAGAGCATGGATGACCAGGCAGCGACTGACACAATATCATAAGGGATAGGGGACAGTGAGACTGAAGGTCATAATGTGCGACGCAAGAGAGGGACCAAGCAATGAAGGATGGAGAGCTATGATGGGGTATAAAGGGATATGGTATAGACTCCATGGATGCAAGGATGACTCAACTTGGATGCTCTAAACAAGGGCGACTTGATGGTGCTGCCACACAGTAAAGGCCCCAATGGGGGACCATGAAAGCATGAGTTGAAGGTGGGAACTCATGACGAAAATCGACACGAACATGGACGAGTAAGGGGGCAATATGGTGCCCCCAGTACAAGTGTCGTAGGTGAGGAAATTCGATTTTAAATGGAGATGAGGTAACTTCGCGTGGACGAAATGGGTCCTGGTGCAGTAGGAAACAACAAATGCTGGCTATCTAAAAGAAAATAAAACATGCATTTCCGAGGGGAAATGTTAAGGGTAATATTTCTTAAGATAGAGTGCATTGCGAGGGTTAGGAAGGGGATGACCTTCAAAATCCTCTAAGAGGTATGCCCCTTTTCCAAGATCCTTACTAATGATGTAAGGGCCTAGCCATAATGAGTCAAAATTCCCATGACCCAGGACATCATGGGCCTGGTCATAGACTAGAACAAGGTCGCCTTCGTGAAAAGTGCGAGGCTGGACTTTTCGGTCATACTGAGCTTTGGTGCGTTTTTTGGCCGCTTCCATGGTTTGTAAGGCAATACGGCGGTCTTCAGAGGCACGCTCGAGCATGATAAGTCGTTGTTCTAGCGGTTGGGTGTCGGGGAGAAGTTCAACGGCCAGTTGCAGAGAAGGAATTTCACACTCGATTGGTAAAACTGCCTCCTCTCCAAAAACGAGGTGGAAAGGAGTGAACCCGGTGGCGGTTTTAACGGAGGTTCGATAGGCCCATAAGACAGGAAAGAGCATGAGATGCCAGTTGGTTTTGTGCTTATTCACTGTTCGTTGAAGCATGGTCTTGAGGGTTTTGTTGACTGCTTCAACTTGGCCATTACCTTGGGGGTAATAGGAGGAGGAATATTGGTGCTCAAAACCCAATAGGGAGGATAGCTCACGCCATATCTCATCTTCAAAATGTATGCCATGATCAGAGACCAGTTTCTTGGGAACCCCGAAGCGAGCTATAACATGGTTAAAGAAAAAGAGGGCCGCGGTAGCTGCCGTGTTGTTGAACGTTGGCATGGCCTCGGCCCATTTGGTGAAATAGTCGACCGCCACGATGATATACTTGTGGCTACCGGAGGATGGCGGGCGACACTCCATAAAGTCGATGGCCCATTTACAAAAGGGACCAGTGGAAACGACCGGATGGAGGGGAGCTGGTGGAGCTCTCGCCTTTGGGGCGAAATGTTGGCAGTTGGGACAGTGTTTGACTGCCTCGATGCAATCACTGAAGAGGGAAGGCCAAAAATACCTGGCGCGCATTATTTTTTGGGCAGTAGCGAGACCGGAGAGGTGGCCACCGCAAGCGCCGCTATGGCAGGCATTAAGGACCTGTTCAGCTTCAGCGTGTGTGAGGCAACGACGAAGGACCGTATCAACCCCGCGACAATAGAGGTCGTCACCGATAAGAAGGTATCGGGGGGCTTGGTGTCGGATACGTCGACGAGCCTCACGGTCAAGGTGGAGGGCGAACTTTTGGGTTCGCAAATAAGTAAGAATATCGCCATACCACGGGTCATCGGAAGTAATGGCAAACAGGTGTTCATCGGAGAAATCGTCATTAACGGGAGGGTCTTGCGATCCGGTAGGTAATTCAGAAATAAGCTCAGCGAGGGCTAAGCCTTTCTTACTTTTTGGGGTGACAAATTCAAGGTCGAATTCTTGAAGGATAACGACCCAACGGGCGTACTTCCCAGTAAGTATACGACGACTCAATAGGAAGGCCATGGGGTTGGAATTTGTCACAACCTTGGTGGAGCGCAGAAGGATATAATGACGAAGTTTTTGGACTGAGAACACGATAGCCAGCGCTAATTTCTCGTCATAGGAATATGAGACAGGGGGTCCCACAAGGTTCTTACTGACATAGTAGATCACATGCTCAATGCCATGGTCATCCTCTTGGATAAGGACTCCAGCAACCGAATAGGTGGAAGCGGAGATATATAGGATGAAGTCCCGATTAAAGTCGGGAGGGCGAATTAAGGGAGCAGATGTGAGAGCCTGCTTGAGGGCATCGAAAGACTCGTGAGCATGGGTATCCCAAACAAATAGGATGTGAGAGTGTAGGAGTCTAAGGAACCCGTGCGCGGTGGTGGCATAGTCAGGGACGAACCGACGAAGAAAATTAGCTTTGCCTTGGAGGCTTTGGAGCTGGCGGAGGGTACGCGGGATGGGGAGTTCAAGAATGGCTTGAACTTTCAAAGGGTCAAGAGTGATACTGTCCTTAGACACGATGAAGCCTAGGAGATGGCCGGCAGGAACGCAAAAGACGCATTTCAACGGGTTAAGGCGGATATTATACTTGCGACATCGGAGAAAAATGGTGCGCAGATCGTGTATGTGTTGCGCCCG
This sequence comes from Pinus albicaulis, assembly GCA_034641835.2. Classification (NCBI taxonomy): domain Eukaryota; kingdom Viridiplantae; phylum Streptophyta; class Pinopsida; order Pinales; family Pinaceae; genus Pinus; species Pinus albicaulis. The sequence continues at coordinate 480,976,837 of CM076578.1, forward strand.
ATGCTTAGAACGCGCCGTGAGGTCGTCTAAATAGGCAAGGATAATATGAGCTAAGTCGTGGAAGCAATAAGACATGGCCCGTTGAAAGGTGGCACCGGCGTTTTTGAGGCCGAAAGGCATGACCCGGTAAGCAAAAGTTCCCCACGGACTAATGAACGCGGTTTTTAGTTGATCAGCAGGACGGATAGCAATTTGGTTGTGTCCGGAGAAACCATCCATGAAGGATAGGACCTCATGCCCCGCACACTCGTCAATGATTTGGTCGATGAACGGTGTGGGGAAGTTGTCTTTGGGACAAGCTTTGTTCAAGTCGCGAAAGTCCGTGCAGACACGAATGGTGCCTTGTTTCTTGAGAATAGGAATGGGGTTAGAAACCCAAGTGGTGTATTCAATGGGGTAAATGAAACCAGCCTGCTTGAGCTTATCGATTTCGGCTTTAATAGCGTCACGTCGGGAAGGATGAATGGGTCTCATCTTTTGTCGGACTGGTTTGGCGTCAGGCCAGGTGTCGATATGATGCTCGACAATGGCAGGATCGAGTCCGGGCATTTCAGAATAGGACCAGGTGAAGACATCGCAGAATTCTTTGAAAAGCTTGGTGTAAGTTTCAATTTCTTCCGGGGTGCATTGGGCACCCAAGGTGATGTATTCTTCGATTCCTGGTTTGACCGAAATGTCAATTTTGATGGTAGACGAGATATTGGCCATGTTTCCTTCTTCGAAAGCATCGGGCGCAGGGATGGGGTTTTTGAACCAATCGACTGCATGAGGAATGAAGTCTTTGGTTTCCACAGCGTATTGGTCATGGGACTGCTGTGGGAGGAAATATGCGCGATGGTGCATATCATCCCAGGGAAAGTCGGGGTTGGTCATGGCTTCCATGATGTCTTCATCAGATTGGAAGATGGGGAGACTGGAGGAAGATGGGACACCCGAGGAAGTAGTGGTGGGGGACGGTTCATCATGAGGAGAAGGGCTCAGATGGGCGATATCAACAGATCCAAGGTCGGCTGAGAAGCTGAGGGGATCGGTAGGTTGAGTGGCTGGTGAATTATCTCTCAGGGATGATGACAGGTACAAAATGGTGGCTGGGGGCTCCGTTGGCTTAAAAGCGGGAGGCGGAATGTGAATGTCCTCTGGTCCGATCGAAGCGGCCTTGAATTGGCGGTACATGTCCAAGGAGGAACGGTACTCGTCAAGGCGGGGACAGAGGTGGGTGTAATGGCCGTGAAAATCGCACAAGGCACAAGGGTGGTTTGTGCGCAAGTGTTTGAGTTTTGGGAGGGAGTCGGGGATAGTGACATGGACTTCTGGGATATCAGAGTCGGGGAATGTCTCGTTGACCAGAAGCTTGCGGTGTGGCGATTCAGGACACATGTGAGTGGTGTGACCGACGACATCACACAAAGCGCATCGAATGGCGGGCTTTGGTGGTCGTGGGGGGGTAAGGGTTGTCGGGGCAGCCTGATCTTGATGGGTTGCCCCCTTTCGGGCTTTGCCGTTCTTCCCGAGAGCCGTCACAACAGGAGAAGGGTCCTGTGGAGGTGCTGGGGGCACAGTGGCGATGGAGGAAGCGAGGGGGACCGGTTGAACTGGTGTCAAAGCCATATAAGGTTTGGGGTGACCAGGGGGGGTGGTGGCTGGGGGGTCAAGGTACCAAACCGGAATGCCCAAGGTCAAGTTAGGGAGAGAGAGGGTGGCCATGACGGGGACAGAATATACTCCAGGAGGGGGAGCCAAGAAGGGGATACATCCGGGCGGGGGCGGCAACCGGGGGGGTACGACTCGAGATGGTGGGCCGGGGGGGCCGGGCACCGGAGGGGAAAGAAGGTTGGGGGATACCGAACGCGGGGGAGCTGGGGAGGTCCGGTTGGGCGAGATGAAAGGAGGCTAGGAGGCGGGTCGCGGGGAGCGAGGGAGGTTGCGGACTGGCGAGCGGGCGGTTTTGTGGGCGACACCAGCGAGCGATTGCATCATGCGAACGTTCGACGAGCTGGGCGATGAGGGGGAGGGAAGGTGAGGAAAAGTACCCAGCCGGGTGGAATCTTTATAGACGGCGGGGGGAGACAACGAGTCGAAAGAATCGATGGTTTGCTTGTTGGCTACAGAAGAGATGGTCGTCTCAGGTGAGGTCTGAGATTTTGGCTCATGATATGTCAACTGGTCAATGGTGACTATCTTTCCTTTATGGGGGAAAGACATCTTGCGGAAAGCCGCGGATGGGACAGTAGACATAGCATAGGTGTAGCTTCGCCCCAATAGAATGTTGTAATCTAGCGGGGCGTCTATGACTTCGACGTCAACGCAAACAGTCTTACCGGCGAGGGTGATAGGACAATTACGAAACAGGCCAATGGGCTGGGAGGCATGACCGTCCCATGCTCGAAGGGTGATCGTGGAAGGGGCCAGTTCAGGGGATCCGAGTTGCTTCCAAACCGAAGCGGACATCACACAGGTGGATGCCCCCTCATCAATTATACACCGGGACACAGTGGCGTTCCGGATTTTGACTGGGATTTGGAAAGCAACAGAAGGAGGAAGAGGAGGGTGGTCCGATTGAGTGGCGTCAAAAACAATCATTTGGTCATCAGCAGGATCAACAGCGCCCACGGAAGATAGTAGAGCCTTCTTTTGAGAAGGGCACGACTGGAGGAGTTCCAGTGTGGAAATGGCAGCAGGGGATTGCGCCAAATCATCTACTATACTATACGATTGAGCGGCTCGACCGGAAGCAGCATTTCGGCGTAATGGGCCATTTGGAATCTTTGGATGAACCTCAACTTTGGGTTGAGGGATGTGTAAGGGGCCACTGGAAGTCGAAAGAGGCTCTGTAGAACCTGAAGATGGAGGCTCGGGAGCAGACTGAGCAGGAGGCTTGGGGTCTTCGAGCGAGGCCAAGGTTTGAAGGTGAAGGTGTTCGAGAGGGAAGGATCGGTGCATCATAAGGATGCGGTAATCGGAGGAACCGAGGAAATGGATGAGGGGGGTGGCTACATGGTGTCGGGGGTTGGGTGACACGAATCCTCGTGAGGAAAGGATCGGTGAACACAGCTGGCTGGGTAGTGGCCACATTAGGAGGAGCATGAGGGGAGGCGTGTTGTCCGCGCAATGTGGCTTGAGACTCCCACATCTGTCACATCTGGGGTAAGAGAGGACAATCGTGAGTGTAGTGACCGTAAACGCCGCAACACGAACATGGATTGTTTGTGCGAAGCGGCCTGTCCGGCCTGGGCGGAATGCCCTGAGGCTGGTTGCTAGTGTTAGGGTCCAACCCAGAATTGGGTCCTCGGTTACTGGGGGCAGATGGGTTCTAGTTGCCTCTCCGCCTTCTTTGAGAAGAAGGGGGATTAATTGCACCCTGCTGTGCAAATACTTGCCCTGGAGGGGGTTGTAAGTGCTGTTTCGGGTTGGGTTGGGCGACATTGAGGTAAGCAGGAGGTTGGGAAAAAGGAGGAGGCATGCCGTATCCTAGATACATGTTGCCGGGAGGGGGAAGAGTGCTGGAGGTGCTGGCCCCTCCCTGAGGGAGACCATAGCCCATAGGAGGGTGAGCAGATGGGTGGGAAAGAGCTAACAGTGAAATGATGGGGCGGAGTAGAGATCCCATTATAAGACTGCGCCCTTCGGGCACCGGGGATGTCGCGGGGAAGAACGGTATAAACATAACCAGATTGAGCGTAGATCGGGTCATATTTTAAAGCTATTTGGAGGGCGGCTTCTTCAGATTGAGGAAAGTGAGAGGCGACATCTTTGCCGATGGGAGACGGGAGGGTGCGAAGGAACCAGTCCATGTAAACCCGATCTTCAAAGGGAGGGGCTCGACATAAGCTCCGTCTTCGTCGCCATTCCTGAACATGGGCAGAAAGGCGTGTGGAAGAGGATTGCTTAAATGAATTCAAGAGCTCCGTACGAGTGTCGTATCGGAGAGGGAGCTGGAAGTACGACAAGAAGGCTTGGGCAAGAGTCTCGAACGTGGTATGGGAGGAAGTGGCCTGTTCGACATACCATTTAGAAGCTTCGCTGGTAAGCGTGCGTTGGAACAAACGAAGACGGATGGAGTCATCGGTAATGGAATTGGAGGAACACCACATGTGGAAAGACCGGACGTGATTGGTTGGATCTTCTCCATTAAGGCCCTCGAACTTAGGGATATCAGAGGGCAGCTTGGTGGGCATAGCGGGCCAGGTAGCATTGTGGTGAATGGTGTCATTAATCAACTGATGGAAATCGGGGAGGCTGAGGCCTGCAATGTACGGCAGCACAAGGGTGGCTGGGGTAGTGGTTGTGACGGTTCCGCTAGAAGTAGGGCCGGCATTGGGGCCGGGAGAACCGCTGGAGTTAGGCCCTGATCCAGACATGGTGAAGGTAACAGGGGGAGAACCGGAAGGAGAAGGGGGACCCGATGAATCAGGAGAGGAGTCGGAGTGCGGACTCGAAGGTGGATTGGCTCGACGACGGCGGTGCGGAGCAGGTCGATCAACCGGAAACTGAGGGTGAAGGCCAAGAAGTCTCCGGGAACGGCGCCTTGGGGGCGCAATGATGACAGGAAGAAGGAAACCGACAAGGGCAGAAAGGGACATAATCAAGGAAGGTCAAGGGCAGATAAGGTGCAGTGACAATTTATTTTAGAGTCTTTGCCAGGCGGTGTAAACCAGGCGCTTCTTCACTTAGGGTCAGTGTGTGGCGTGCGTTAATTTTAATTTTTAAACCCTTTCCGTTGTTGAGAGCAAGAAAAAGTGTGCTGCGTAGCTGAAAATAAACCTACAGAGAACAGAATAGAATGTTGAAATAACAAAAAAATAACAGCTACGTATGCATCTATCTAACCCAAGAAGGTGGGTCTCTCACAAATATGCTGAAAAGAAAGGGAAAACTATGTAAAACACACACAAAGGAAGCTCAACAGATCTAGGGTCAAAAGGGACAGAGATCTGGAGGATAAAGCTGCAGACAAGGGGTGCAGATCACAGCCAAGAGACAGAGGCAAGGTGGCTGGAAAAAGGAAATCAGCAAAAAACCGGGGGGGCAAGGCGGAGGCCTTCAGAGGAGGTCCAAACAAAACGGAAAGAGGTGATTTGAAAGGAAAAGAGGCTGATTTCAATGGATCTGAAAGGGAGGTAACAAATCTGGAAAAGGGGGGGCTGAAGCTCTGAAACCGACGACTGAAATAGCTAAAACTCTTCCACAAAAAGTGGAGGGTACTAAAGCCTTTGAATCGATATCCGACGTTTTATAATATCAATATCCATAATATAATATGGCCCCCACTCGAATGTTAAGAATATGTATAACAGCCTTTGATTTTCGCTTTCACTAACATTTATAATTAAAATGAAAACTTTGTACCAAAACCCATTTTGTAACTTGTTAAACTCATCGTGTAATGAATATGGCGTAACCTCCAAGGTATGAACCCCGCCAACACTTCATATTACATTTATCATCAATGAATGGCATTGCGTCATATATTATGGTTTTGATTCGAGCCACGGCTTATTAAAACTTCATATCATTGCATCAATTGTTATAACATTAATATACGCCTCGACTAAGGTTTAAACCCCAAACAATAACCTATGTAATTTCCTCAGGTCCACAGCTTAACACATATATGTGGTCGATCACAACAGTTCATTTCCCATTCACATCCAACAGCGCATGTCTTATCGCACTCCAACCCTCCGATCCTACGGCAATCACACTATTAAACGATATGAAATTTAACTCTCAGAAGCCATGTGATGAACTAGGGCCTAGCCTCTTAACACACCCTTCTCATCCGACGATGGGAGGCTTATCGCGCCATCCCTTGAGTTATCTTCTGTGCTATTTTGAGTGTGATTGTCGTTCGATGAACCCGCCTCTAGATCGGACAGCGCATGACTATATCGCGTTGATTTCACTGTTGATAGTTAACGTGCGATAGCCACGCGATGAGAGTGGTTTCTCCAACCCACTTAAGACCACGTGTTAGCTCCTAGCATATATCGCGTTCGAATTGTAAATACAACTTACCGTCTTGAATTAACGCGAAAACTGTCGAGTCGGTTCCAAACCCACTGTCACTGTTCACAACGCTTGTGGTTCCTCTCCTTTTCCCTCAGGGTTCTATCGTGCTCTTTAACAAAATTTCATTTGTAGTCAGACCGCTTCGTCGCACAGTTCTAATGTTTCATTTCATAATCATGCCATCGCTTCAGAATTCTCGAACCGAGATTAACGTCCCTCCTTATCTACCTAGACACTTCTAACTCAAACCACACAGTCGATGGCATAACCTCGCATCTTCTAACAAGTGCAGAATCTCAAAAATCCATTATGGGGATTCTTTCCGGCACCGTAGGTATCCTCTACCCATTATGAAATTGGCCACACAGGCCAGATTCCCAATACTCAATCACAGTCTCCCCTTTATCTACCAAAGGTGTGCAGTAACGCCATAACCTCCCATACATCGAAATTAAATTACACAGTTGGCTACAGAGGTCCAACCATTCTCACATACACTATATATATATCAATTCCTCAACGCAGGAATCCAACCATTCATGAATAAATCAATGTAAACATAAGACCAACAGGAATGCGCACATAAGAATGAATAGGTTCTTCATATAAATAAAATTTCTTACAATCTTCTGTTCCTCGGCCAGATCTTCAAAGTTAATGGCCTTCTATTCTCCTAATTTCCCTCTCTGGCTTCCTAACACTATGCAGCTTGGTGTAGGTCTCTATGCAGGTCATCTTCAAGGAATCAAGAAAAAACAAATCATTCGAGGCCTCCACGGGCCGTTCAAGGGATGATACATGTGATCTGTTTCAATAAACAATACAGAGTCTCTCTGAGCAATCGATCCACTCCTCTATCTATTTTTCTTAATGACATTCGTTGATCTTACTAGTCCAACTACTGTGTTTTACTGCTTCATTCCTTTGCGCTTCCCTTCACTGTATAATAGTCCTTCGCCCTGGTTCACCTTAGTTCACGATCTCTACACAGGTTCTGCCTCCTCTGGTTCTGCCTCTGCAGCTTGACCATTTTATTTCAATAGTTGCCATCTATGCTGTCTCCTTTGTGCTGTCTCTGTAAATTGACTCTCCCTCTGTTCTTCTCATGCTCCCTGTAAAGACCTGTTGTCTTCCCCTCTGCCTCTACTGCTGTCCTTTGTCTGTCTCTGCCTCTGCTGCCTCCTTTGCCATCAATGAAAATATTTCCAATAATATCCCCCTTTGGCATTGATGGCAATACACTTCCTCTGCTTTCCTATTAGGACCCTTCCTTCTGTTGCTTACTCTTCCTCCCCCTTTGACATCAATGGCAAGGGGTTGCTCATTTTTTTTTTTGGGTGTGATTTGAACTCTTGCCCATGTTGCACTGATCTTGAGGACCTGTTTCATGCTTTCCTTGCTAGCTGATATCCCCCCTGGAATGATATTTTCGTTTCTATTCTCCCCTTGAAACTATGCGTTCTCTTCATATCAGAGAGTAGTGTCTACAGATACTACCCCTAGTCTATCTCTCAAATATTCAAATGGTTCTCTAGCAAGAGGTTTGGTAAATATATCTGCTGTCTATTCTTTTGTTGGTACATACTCCAGCTTTACTACCTTCTGAGTTACTTGTTCTCGGAGAAAATGATACTTGATTGGGATATGTTTAGTTTTTGAATGAAGCACATGATTTTTTGATATGCTTATAGCACTTGTATTATCAAATTTGATAGAGATAGGTTCATCAATGCTTACCTTCATGTCTTGGAGGGTTTGTTTCATCCACATGACTTGTGTACAGCATGCTGCTGCTGCTATGTATTCTTCTTCTGCTGTAGATAGAGAGATAGATGTTTGTTTCTTGCTTAGCCATGCCACCAGACTTTCTCCTAGATAGAATGCACCTCCACTTGTGCTTTTCCTATCATCCACATAGCTAGCCCAATCTGCATCTATGTATGCTGTCAAAGTGAGGCTTTTTCCTTTTGGATACCATAGCCCAAACTGTACTGTTCCTTGTAAATATATGAATATTATTTTGACTGCTAGAAGATGATTTTGCTTTGGTGCTGCTTGATATCTAGCCACAAGTCCTACTGCTAGCGTGATGTCTGGTCTTGATGCTGTCAGGTACAACAAAATTCCTATCATGGATTTGTAGAGTCTTTGATCTATATCAGCAGATCCATCATCAACACATAGCTTGCATCCCGTGATCATGGGAGTTGACACAGGTTTGCAGTCTTCCATTTTGAACTTTTTCAACATTTCTTTTAAGTATTTTTCCTGTGAGATAAATGTACCTGTGTTCTTTTGCTGAATTTGAAGTCCTAAATAGAAACTGAGCTCTCCAATCATAGACATATCAAACTCTGATTTCATCTCCTCAGCAAACCCTTTTTCTAGCTCATCTCTGTTGCTTCCAAACATAATGTCATCAACATATACTACAACAATCAGGAGTTCATTTTCATGGGCTTTTATGTATAGATTGCTGTCTACTCCTCCTCTCTTAAAGGCTTTTTTTTGCAAGTATTTATCCAACCTTGAGTACCAAGCATGAGGAGCTTGTTTTAGTCCATATAGAGCCTTCTTTAGTATACATACATAGTCTTCTTTGTCTGTTAATGAGAAGCCTTCTGGTTGTTCCATGTAGACTTTTTCTTCTAGATCTCCATTCAGAAATGCATATTTCACATCCATTTGAAATACCTTGAAGTCTTGGTAGCATGCAAAGGCTAGAAACATTCTGATAGCTTCCATTCTGGCTACAAGGGCAAATGTTTCATCGTAATCAAGTCCTTCGATTTGTGAATATCCTTTGCAGACAAGTCTGGATTTATTCCTGATTACCTATCCTTGCTCATTCATTTTATTTTTGAATACCCATTTTGAGCCTATGAAATTTTTCTCAGTAGGTCTAGGAACTAGTTCCCAGGTATTGTTCTTCTCAATTTGGTCCAATTCTTCATTCATAGCATTCACCCAATACTTTTCCTTGCTGGCTTCTTCAAAATTCTTTGTCTCTATTTGTGATATAATGTCTATGTATACCTCTTCTGTCTGTTCAGTTAGCTGCCTTCTTGTCTGGACCCCTACTCTCTTGTCTCCTATGATCTGATCTTCAGGATGGTTCTTCTGAGTGTATTTAGAGGGGGCTTTAGAGCTCAGTTCAACATCTTTTGTTGTCCTGCTTGTTTCATCATCATCTTGGTTTTCTTCTTCATGGTGGTCTGAAGGACTGTTGTAGTCTGTACCTCTTGTATTGTTTGAAAGTTCTTCATCGAATCTCACGTTAATGCTTTCTACAATTTTTCGAAGAGTCTTGTTGTAGAAATTGTACCCTTTACTTTTGGAAGCATATCCTAGAAATATCCCTTCATCTGCTCTTGCATCAAATTTCCCAAGATTTTCATCATTATTCTTTATGTAACACTTGGTTCCAAAGATTCTAAAATGTTTGATTGAAGCTGGTTTACCATGCCATAGTTCATAGGGAGTCTTGTCACTTCTTGGCCTTAAGTGAGCTTTGTTAAGGATATGCACGACTGTGTGTACTACTTCTGCCCATAAGGTTTGAGGAATATTACTCTCCTGCATCATGGCTCTGGCAATTTGTTGTACATATCTGTTTTGTCTCTCTGCTACTCCATTCTGTTGAGGTGTCCCTGCAATAGTAAATTGTTGCTTTATGCCATGTTCATTGCATAGGTCTGCAAAGTCATAATCTGTGAATTCACCTCCTCTGTCTGATCTAATGCATTTTATCTTGCATCTTGTCTGATTTTCTGCTAAAGCTTTGAATATTTTGAATTTTTCCAGAGCTTCCGATTTATTCTTGAGAAATGCAACCCATGTCATTCTGGAGAAATCATCTATTATCAACATGAAGTAGGATTCTCCACTTGGTGTTTTAGTTCTTGCAGGTCCACACAAGTCCATGTGCACAAGCGAGAGTGGTCTTCTTATTGATAACTCATCTTTGGCCTTGAATTATGTGCGGGTATGTTTGCCCAATTGACAAGATTTGCATCTGGTATTGGAGGGCCATTTTATTTCTGGCATGTCTTTGACAGCTTTCTTCTTGCTCAGTCTGATGATATGATCGAAGCTGAGATGTCCCAACCTCTTATGCCATAACCATAACTCCTCAAGTTTCCTAAGATGGCATGCTTCATCTTCCTCTTTCACTATGTAAACATTACTCTCTGTTCGAACACCTTTGAGCAGAGTTTTTCCTGTGGTGCTTGATCTGACTTCACAGTCTTGTGCTCTGAAAAGAACTTCGTAGCCTTTATCGCACATTTGACTGACACTCAGCAAATTTGCTTTCAACCCATCTACAAATAGTACATCTCGGGCCTTACCTCTGCCATTATCTAAGCTGACTGAGCCTTTTCCTTTGATTTTTCCTGATTTATCATTACCAAAAGTAACATTACCAGTTTTCTTTTCATCAAAATTTATAAATTTGCTTCTGTCTCCAGTCATATGCTTTGAGCAGCCACTGTCTAGATACGATTGGCTTTTCAGGTCTTGAGCAGTTAGAGCCAGGTCACATTTATTCACCTTCTTTTTCCACTGGAAACATCCTTTTTTTGATATCTTTTGTGAGGTGATGAACCACATCCTCTGAGAGGACATTTGAAAGGCATATGTCCAATTTTATTGCATACACAACATTTGATCATAATTTTTGCAGAATTGTGAGTATGAGTAAAATCTCCTTGATTCATAAACCTCTTTGAGGTGTTGTACATCAATCTTTGTCCATATTTTCTGCACTCAATGATTTTATGGCCAAATTCCTTACAATAAAAGCAGTAACCATAGAAACAACTTGCATACCTGATGTGAGGTTGTTTTCTCCAGTTGTTTGCTTGAGACAGTCTCTTCACTGTTTGCATCTTTTGCTGGTTTGAATTACTCCACCTTGTGTGACAATATGCAGCAACGTGTCACAGCTTGTGGCAGGCATAACACGAGGTATTTTTCATAAGAGGTAAGAATCTCCTTCGATGGCTTCCAAATTTAACATACTCAGGGGTATATGATCCTCTTTCTGTTGTCTTAGTATTTGTTGCATTCTTTATTATTAGAGGTTTCTTCTGGTCGCTGTCTCTCTCATTACATGTTTCTTCTTTTGTAGGAATTATTTGAGCTGCTTCATCAACCTTCTTTGCTTTTACAAAAATAATATTTTTGTTTTCCTTTTCTTTGCTTTTACTTGATTCTCCTTCATAGCCTAGTCCAGTTTTTATAAGAGGAGATCTTTGAGCATCCAGAATTTTGTTCAACTTACCAGAGCTTGTTGTTTGAGAAGAATTTGTAGACACTTTCCTTTGAGCATTTTCTAATTTCTTTCTCAGAGATACTACTTCTTCTTCCAACTTTTCTTGTTCCCGAGCTTTATCCTTGATTTGCTGAAGTAACATGTCTTCTGTCTTCTTGGCTTCTTCAAGCTCTACCTTCAGCTGCATGAGGACTTCTGAATTTTTCTCTTCTCTTACATACTTGAGGAGAATGTCCTTTTGTTTTCTGCACTTCAGTTTGAGTCTGTCAATCTCCTCCAGGGCACTTCTTAGCTCCCCCTCAAGGTCAAATTCACCTTCTTCTTCATCTTCTAGCAGGAGTCCTTCAAGTTCTTCTATGGCCATCAATAAAAATTCAGAGGTTCCTTCTTCACTTGAGGGTTCATCTGAGTCTTCAGATGCACTATTGTCTTGTTGAACATAGTAAGATTTTCTATTGAATTTCTTTCCTTTCTGCCAGTTCTTTGATGTAGTTTTCTCTGATTCATGAGCCTGATTCCTTGCTTTCTTATGAGGACACTTAGCAGCATAGTGTCCAACTCTTCCACAGTTAAAGCATTTGAATGGAAGTTTACCTTTATATTTACCTGAGCCTCTATCCAGTTTCTTGACAAATTTAGCCTCTTCTTCATCAGAGCAAGAGCATATGTCTTCCTTTTCTTCTTTCTTCTTTTCTGTTTTAAAAGTTGCCTCCCTCGCACTTGGCTTCTTCTGTGGGAGTCTCATCTCATAGGCTATTAGATTTCCAAGTAATTGGTTCCTGGTCAAGGTTTCCCAATCAGTTGTTTCTTCTATGGCAGAAACCTTGGGGTTAAATCTGGATGGGAGAGATCTTAGAATCTTTTGTACAATTACACATTCTGGTATAGTTTCTCCAAGAGCTTTCATATTATTAACAATTTCTGCAACTCTTAAGAAGAAGCTGCCAATATCTTCATCATCATTCATTTTCAAGTTTTCAAACTGAGCTGTATATACTTGGAAGTTTGGCTGTCTTTACCTTTTTATTTCCCTCATGGATGTTTTCAAGAGTATCCCACATTTCTCTGGCAGTTTTGCTGTGCATTACTTTGATAAATTCAGCCTCACATAGTCCATTTAAGATTGCATTCATGGCCTTTGCATTGGCTACAAATTCTTGTTTAGCTTCTTTCTCTGGATTAGTTGCCTTTGGGGCATATCCAAATTCCACAACTACCCAAACTTCTATTCCTAGAGACATTATGTATGTTCTCATTCTGATTTTCCAGAAGGCATAATTAGCACCGGTGAAAAAAGGGGCTTTATTGATTGAGCTTCCTTCTTGACTAGCCATCCTGGGGACCTAGGATCTCCTTTCAGTGGTTAAACTGGTACTAAAGGAACTTGGCTCTGATACCAATTGTTGAATCCTTAGTTAAACTGAGAAGGGGGGGGGGGGGGGTGAATCAGTTTAGCACATACATGAGCTTTTTAAACTTTTCATCAAGCTTATTTACAACTTCATTTTATAACCAACTTAATATGTGGACTGTCTTAATATGTAGCAGCAAGTATTAAGTTAATGTGACATCAAACTAATTATGAGAGCAGCAAACATTAAGCAGATTGGATAGAATATATCAACACATAAGCAACACACACAGAGACAGCAGATATAAGTGGAAACCCATAAAGGGAGAAAACCACATCTTGTTATTATTGTGATGCAAAGGCAAGCTCCAACTCCCTCTCACCACTGTTTTTCTGCAGGCACCAACCTACAGGAGGCTCCAACCTCAGTCAGCTACAACTGACAACTATCAAGCTTCAACTTGATAGGGAAGCTCCAACTTCCTCAATTTATCAAAAGAAATGTTTGCTGATTTACCTTAGATATCAGCTCTATTTTGTAGCATCTCTTTTTGCTCCTCTCTTCCTTATCTTCTCTGCCTCAATTTTCCATACTCTGCATTCTCTATACTCACTCTCTCTAACCACTCTATGCATATCAAGTTGATATTATATATAGAGTTCATCACATGACTGTTTGTATTCCACAAGGAATTTGGAGTGAACAACCATGAATCTTTGGCTTCTGCCTTCTCATTCCTTTGTCCAACTCATTTAAAAAAAAAGTATAACAATATGTACAAATTTCAATGTTACAGTGGGATTTTTATTTTCCTTCGGATACTTGCCTTTGCATCACAAACAATATAAAACAATTAAAACATTTACATTTTCAGTTTCAAAATATAAAATTCACTCAGCCCTTGGCTTGCTGGTTTTGTCCTTTCTGTAGCTGTCATGCAACTGTCCTGCATACCTCTGTTTACTGCAACTCTGAGCACCTGTGCATGTACACTTGTTCACTGCAATTTTAAATCCCTTCGCTGCATACCTCTTCAATTTTGCAGTCTCTATTTACCTCTGTACATATTCTCCAAGCCCAGTGTAGTTATGTATCTGCTATATATATGCCTGTTTTATAAGTTTAGCTCACCAATAAATCTCAAAGTATCATGCATCAATTAATCATTCAAAAAGGGTTCACAATCTGTCTAATCTGGGCAATCTCTGTTCATTGTGGAGGTTCTAATTCTTGGCTTCAAACCTTTAATAACCTCCGTATAGGCACTCATATGAAGATTCGTTAATATAAACTTTGAATTTGGTTAATAAAAAAAAATCAAAATACTGTGCTCACTTCTTTAACATTAAAACTTTTCAATCGCCGAAGAATGCATAACGCATATGTATACCTCTCCTTTTTATTCCTTTAACTCACACACAACAGTCATATACAGTGCATATGTTTAAGTTATATGGTTGGCGCCTTATTACTACATCCTTTCTCTATTAAATAATGTGTGAACTATAATAGTTCCAAAGCTTAAAAATTTATTTTAATCCCCAGATAATCATATAACTCGTTACACATAAAAGTATGTCCCACAACATATATCAAAGCCTTTGAATCGATATCCAACGTTTTATAATATCAATATCCATAATATAATATGGCCCCCACTCGAATGTTAAGAATATGTATAACAACCTTTGATTTTCGCTTTCACTAACATTTATAATTAAAATGAAAACTTTGTACCAAAACCTATTTTGTAACTTATTAAACTCATCGTGTAATGAATATGGCATAACCTCCAAGATATGAACCCCGCCAACACTTCATATTACATTTATCATCAATGTATGGCATTACGTCATATATTACGGTTTTGATTGGAGCCACGACTTATTAAAACTTCATATCATCACATCAGTTGTTATAACATTAATATGCGCCTCGACTAAGGTTTAAACCCCAAAAAATAACCTATGTAATTGCCTCAGGTCCATATCTTAACACATATATGTGGTTGATCACAATAGTTCATTTCCTATTCATATCCAACGGCGCATGTCTTATCGTGCTCCAACCCTTCGATCCTAAGACAATCACACAATTAAACGATATGAAATTTAACTCTCAGAAGCCATGCGATGAACTGGGGCCCAGCCTCTTAACGCACCTTCTCATCCGACGGTGGGAGGCTTATCACGCCGTCCCTTAAGTTATCTTCCGTGCTATTTTGAGTGTGATTGTCGTTCGATGAACCCGCCTCCAGATCAGACAGCGCACGACTATATCGTGTTGATTTCACCGTTGATAGTTAACGCGTGATAGCCATGCGATGAGAGCAGTTTCTCCAACCCGCTTAAGACCACGTGTCAGCTCCTAGCATATATTGCGTTCGAATTGTAAATACAGTTTATCGTCTTGAATTAACGCGAAAACCGTCGGGTCGGTTCCAAACCCACTGTCACTATTCACAGCACTCGTGGTTCCTCTGCTTTTCCCTCAGGGTTCCATCGTGCTCTTTAACAACGTTTCATTTGTAGTCAGACCGCTCCGTCACATAGTTCTAATGTTTCATTTCAGAATCATGCCATCGCTTCAGAATTCTTGAACCGAGATTAACGTCCCTCCTTATCCACCTCGACACTTCTAACTCAAACCACACGGTCGATGGCATAACCTCTCATCTTCTAACGAGTGCAGAATCTCAGAACTCCATTATGGGGCTTCTTCGCGGCACCGTAGGTATCCTCTGCCCATTATGAAATTGGCCACATAGGCCAGATTCCCAATACTCAATCACAGTCTCCCCTTTAACTATTTAAGGTCCGGACCGGGTGGTTATCCCCCAATGTTATAGCAGCGATTTTCGAGGCTTCAACACTACCAAAGGTGTGAAATAATTCCATAACCTACCATACATAAAAATTCAATTACAGAGTTGGATACAGAGGTCCAACCATTCTCACATACACTATATATATATATATATATATATATATATATATATATATATATATATATATATCAATTCCTCAACGCAGGAATCCAACCATCCATGAATAAATCAATGTACACATAAGACCAACAGGAATGTGTGCATAAGAATAAATAGGTTCTTTATATAAATGAAATTTCTTACAATCTTCTGGTCCTCAGCCAGATCTTCAAAGTTAATGGCCTTCTATTGTCCTAATTTCCTTCTCTGGCTTCCTAACACTATGAAGCTCGGTGCAGGTCTCTATGCAGGTCATCGTCAAGGAATCAAGAAAAAACAAATCATTCGAGGCCTCCACGGGCTGTTCAAGGGATGATACATGTGATCTGTTTCAA
The DNA here is from genome assembly GCA_034641835.2 of Pinus albicaulis. Lineage (NCBI taxonomy): Eukaryota > Viridiplantae > Streptophyta > Pinopsida > Pinales > Pinaceae > Pinus > Pinus albicaulis. Next base: position 480,992,794 of record CM076578.1, read on the forward strand.
TAAACAATACAGAGTCTCTCTGAGAAATCGCTCCAATCCTCTGTCTATATGTCTTAATGACATTCGTTGATCTTACTGGTCCAACTACTGTGTTTTACTGCTTCATTCCTTTGTGATTCCCTTCACTGTATAATAGTCCTTTGCCCCAGTTCACCTTAGTTCATGATCTCTACACAGGTTCTGCCTCTGCTGCTTGACCATTTTATTTCAAAAATTTCCATCTATGCTGTCTCATTTGCGCTGTCTCTGAAAATAGACTCTCCCTCTATTCTTCTCATGCTCCCTGTAAAGACCTGCTGTCTTCCCCTTTGCCTCTATTTCTGTCCTTTGTCTGTCTCTGCCTCTGCTGCCTCCTTTGCTATCAATGACAATATTTCCAACAATTCTCTCATTCTCTCACACTTAGAACATTCTTGGAGCATTCTGGCATTCACTTGGATTGGAAAAGAAGTCAAAGGAAAGTAGTAAAGTGCAAGGGAATATTTGGATCAACAACTACAATGGGATTGATTTGCATGCATCAAGTTTCATGTATGGTTTCCTTGCTAGTTTTTTCATGCATGGTACATGCATGTGGTTTCTTGGTTATGATTTTTCACTGGCTTGGAGGATTGCCTTGATTGACAACGATTTTTCCTAGCCTTTGCATTTCCTGGATATCCATGGTGTCATGGGTTTTACCATTTGTTTCTTGATTAGTGTTCATATTCCTTATGGTTGTGGTTTGAGTTACTAGTTCCTGGAACCTTGGTTGGATGAATGCTTTAGAAGCCCTGGAACAACTTGGGTTGAGTTAGTAGTCTTGGAAGCCTTGGTTGGACAAAAAATCTCGAGCCCTTGGTGGGTTGAGTTACTAGTCCTGGAGCCTTGGTTGGAAAAATGATTTGGAGCCCTATGATAGTTGTGGGTTCAGTTACTATTCCTAGATCCGGGTTGGAACAAACGCTCTGGAGCCCTAGACAACTTGGGTAGAGATCAATCTGGTTATGGTTAGTGATGTTCGACCATGAGGTGGAATCAATGGTTGAGGGTTGATGTGGTTTGGCCTCTGGAATCCTTGGTTTGGTTTTGTTTTGGTTATTCCATGATATCGCACATTCATGCTTGGAATATGGCGCTAAGGTGATTGGTTAAAAGAAATATTTGGTTCAGCCCAATCTATGGTTGGGTGGTACGCGGAAGTCCCTGACTTGGTTGGAATTTTCATACTTTAATAAGAGCCATTTTCTATTGTGATCTATGAACATATGTATTGATTATGATGGTGATATTATGGCTAAGTTCACATGGTTTAGACATTTTTTATTTGCTAGCTTCTATCCTGGTTATTTGCTGGTTATATGATGTATAATGTCTATGACTCGTGACATGTTTGATGAATATATGAATGGTTAATGAATGCATGGACTAATGAATTTTATTGCAAATATTATGAGAGGGCATTAGACCTTCTTAATGAATCTCAGATAATTTTTAGACACTTATGTTCAGATATGCATTCATAAACTGTAGATTACATGTTCGCCATATGTTTGATGAAATGATTGTCATAATTAAGCTTGGTTAGGTCAAGTCCTTGATTACGTTTTGTGTTAAAGGATTTGTATTTGTGTCATTTATCATTTCTAAAAGTATCATTAAGTCTTGGGTAGTGGTTGGAAGTCTAGCCCTGAAAAGGTGGCACAAATTTCACGGTTGCAGGCACATAAATGGGAAATTGGGATTGCAATCGCTCCCTTTCATGCTTATGCATGTGACTGGTGGCCTAGAGTTGCATGGATGCAGGATTTCTCATGCGACTGGGAGTTCAGGTCAGTGAAAAAACATTCTGACTCAAGTTTTGGGCCCCTGGAGGGGTGGTTTAACTCTTGGGGGTCCTGTAGCTCCCAAGGAAGGTCATTAAAGTTTATTTTTGTCGAGTCCACTTCCTTAATTTTACTTAAGAGGTTTAGTCATATCATAGTAAATTTTCGTCACATGTTTACCCCAGTAGACTGGTGAACATGGGTAAATGTGAGAGGAGGTGCTTACTCCTTGTTTTGAGGAACTGGACCTCTTTCTTCTAGTTTGAACACATTCCTTTTCAATAGTGACTGCACCCTCTTGTGCTTCATGCATGCACCATTCCCTTGGCTTTTTGTGAGCACTCCTATAAAATAGGATTCCACTCCACTATATGCAACTAACTAACTCATAGATTGACAAGTGGTGGGAATACATGAACTTGCCTTGCATATAAGATTTATTTATAAAAATCCCCTCAATTATTCATTCTTACAATCATTCATCATTATAGGGTGAGCACACTTCTTTGCATCATGGGGATTTCTTAGTAAGTTTTGCATGTTGCTTTTCTTCTCTACCTTTGTCATTTTTGCTGTCATTTTTGTTTTCTTTGCTGATATTTTAGTTCATTTTAGTTTTCTTTAGTGGATTTTCATCCATTCTCCTTATTACAAGTGTTTTTTTTTCTTTTACGAATCTTCGCATTCCATGACCCTCCATCTTCTGGTCATGATTGTGACAAATCTTATAAATTCTTGCAAACCATTCCTCGAACTTTTATCACAATTCAAATCCCTTGATGATCTTCAATTAGCATATTTTGAGCCCATATCGACCTTGAGTGCACTTATGGAAGTTAGAACCCGGTTGTCTTGGAGAAATGTTCCCATAAGACCAAGTCTCCATGTAGAGCGCAATATGGAGAAACGAGGACCCATTCCTCTCTAAAACTGCACCCAACAAGATCTCTCTCTCTCTCTCTCTCTTGAGCACACAACAAAAAAAAATCATCAATCCTACTCCCTTGACCACTGATAATGCACCCTTCGCTCTCACTGGCTTCCCTTGAGTGCATAACGCACTTACAAGCTCTAGTGTGCCCTCCTTGTGCCTAGAGAGTGTGCCCTTCACTCTTGCAAGACTTTTCTATCTCTCCTTGAATTCATGGCACATTAATAAGCCTCAACCAACCCTTGTTTACCCACTGTTTATCTGAGATGCACCCTCCTTTTTTCATTATACAATTTTCACTCATAATGGCTAATCAAATCGCCTTGTCTCATCATTGATGGTCTAGTGTTCCTAGCTTGATATGATCTTCCCTTTGTCACTATGCTTATAAGTTTGCATATGATAGATAGTGAATTTATTGAAGCCAATACTTGTTTTCCATGAGTGTATTTACATCTTCAGATGTTCTAGACAAAAGTGTTATTTCTCTCTCATCATCTGCTGAAAAAATACTTCCCACTGCCTGTCGAACTACATCAAAATAAGTTTCAGAAGCTAGTACAAAGGAGGAAATGGAAATCATTAAGCCTATAATCCTTGTTCTTGAAGAAACACAATGATTTATGGATAAATCTCTCAAATACTCATGGAAAGACATTAAGGACACTTTCATGCAGAAGAAATTCCCTGAATATTTGGAGGACATGGAATTTTATATAAATATCAAGCGGTCCAAAATACACACAATTGCATGCAGATGCCTAGTAATTCCTTGTGAAAAATAAATTGAATGGATCTTGTTGCACATGGATAACATAAATTTGGTCCTACGCAATGAAGGTGGTAATGAGATTTCCACTTATCATCCACACAACATGCATTCTTATTATAAGATGATAAATCCAAGAGAATATGCAAATACTAAGTTCTTTGAAACATGGGAAAATATCAACACCAAAGAGATAATCATGCCTTGGTTCCAAGAGCCTACTAGATTATGTTAGATACCAAGTGAAATATCCTTGACAATAACTTTGATAAAGGTCTATCAGTATCTCATAGTGATTTGCTGCAGACTGCATGGATGGAAGAATGCACATACAATAAAGAGAATTGTATCTTCTTGATTAACTTGGTTGTTACAAGAGGTAGAGTTTTAAATTGGGCATATATCCTTTCTTACGAGCTATGTTGTTATGTACAACAAGAAAAAGCTACCTTATAAGAAAAACAAGCACCAAAGTTCTATATGTATGCTTATTTACTGGATGGGATTTACACTATATGCTTTCACAGGGATGAAATGGAACTGGACCCCACAGAATAATCTACTTTTCTATTTCCATTACAAACTGTTATTAGAGACCAGTTTCGAAATATTTCATGAAAATAGGGAAAAATATTCTTTGCATTAATCTACCAAATGATTTGCGAGATTGATCCTCCTTGCATGGCTGACCAGGTGAAGGAAGCATTGTACAACATTGCAGATTGGTTTACATCACCTCAGGGCACATACATAGATGTTTCAGGTGCCAAAAAACCCCTCATCTTATGCCAAGGTATGTGACCAACAAGGTGTTCTTACATGAGGTATCCTATCAACTGGGGAATGGACTGTTTGCACAAATCCATAGGAGGAAGAAGGCTACTTGGCCCACTCTTCCTTTACGAATTGGAATCTATGAGCTAAAGAGCCTAAAGGCAGCTGAGTCTGAAATTAAATAGCTCAAGCATCTTCATCTCGAGTCACTAAATTTTCAAACATATTATCCTAGTAAGGTGTGTAGGAAACATTGTGATAACATACATTAAACCTGTGGCCATATGTAGCAATGATTACTTCTGAGGATGAAAAGGTTAAGAATTGGTATAATGCATCGAGAAAGAAATGACTAGGAGATGAGGCATGTCCCTCTCATATCTCACAGAATCCAAATGTACAAATGGATGAGGTACAATAGGTAGCACCCTCTCAAGTGAATACATCAACACCTAGGAAAAATATTAAGGATGATCCCGTGGCAGAAAATAACATAAATTTTAAAGTTGATCCTATGTGAAAAGGTGCCATTGAGGCAGTGTAACAGAGGAAACAAAGGGAGGAAGATGAAAAGAGAAGGTTAGAGGAAAAGAAGCAAGAAGAGACAGAACACTCATAGAAAGAAGAAGAAGAAAATAAGAAGCATAATGACATACTTAAATAAAAGTAATAAGTAACTAAAGAAGCCGAACAACAAAATTAGTCACAAGAGGACGAAGCTATACAAATAATGGAGGAAGAACAATTAGCCCAAGAGATAAAATCAAAATTGGAAGAAGAGGATGATATTGAAACTATAGTAGATGAACCAGATACTCCTTCAGAAATTCCTCTTACAAGTGGCCATCTCCCATTTAAGGAGATTGGAATTTCACCTCCACTTGAAGATACGGTCATGGATGTAAGTAATGTTACCTTTGATCAGGTAAAAAAGAGGATCGTAAAAGAAATATGAAGGTACTTTCCGAATGATCCTGAACATCTAGTCGTTGTATCCATTGAGAAGGTAATAACTGATATCACTCGGAGAAACCATCAAGAAGTCATGGCAGCCAATGTCGATTTTGTGACATTAGCGACAACTCAGAGTATCTTATGAGAAATAATGCACGATTGAGGAAGGAATTAGATGTGGAAAAATGATAAATAAATCACCTCACTACAGAGAATCAACTATTGTCTTCTAACAATCTTAGCATAAGGGAATTCCAATCAGCTGTACTTGAAGAATTGAGGTCAATTGAGGACACTATGGAGTAGTTATATAATGAAATGATTCTCTTGCATGAGATGGTGGAACCCCTGGTAGGAAAACAGAAGAAATCTAAAGAGATCCTGAAACTCCTAAAGGTTGGAAACATAGTTGTAGACTTGATATAAGAATGAGTGCTAAATATCTTGATTTCCCAGAACAGTTGGTCAAGAAACACAAAATTGCTGCTGAGATGGATAGAGTGCAATTGAGGCTCCATATTAAGAACTACACCTGTCACAGTGAACAAGTGACCAACACTATAACTACTTATGGTCGAATTCATAGTGGTTTGGAGTCCCCGATACAGACAATTGGAATGCCTGCATTAGGATAAATCAGAGGCAAGGATGACATTATTTGGGATATAAAGTAGTGCATTGAGAAAATCGGGCAAGCAACAGGGCAGGAAGAGTCAAACATCACCAACGACATTATCTTACAACATCCGATTGCACTGAATAAAGTTCATATGAAGTTATCTTGGCTGTGGAATAGTGTACAATCCGGCTCCAAATTCATATTGACATAATGCATTGGAGGTTAAGATGAGATACAATGTGGAGGTGCCTATCCGAGTCAAATTCATCACAGTAGAGTTCAGAGCATGGCATTCATATATCACTAATGAGCTCCATGATGAAGATACTGATTTGTCTCTTTCACCTATGCAAAGATATTTTGTCTTATATAGACATCATATTATATGTAGTTTGTATTTTGTAAACAATAATTCCAATGTAATGTAGTCCAAGAGACACATGTGGAATATGAGGATACACATGTGGAATGTAAAGATTTATCAGTAGAGTGTGAAAAGTCATATGGAAGCCCATAGGTCATAGAAGTTGAAGAGTCATGAGGAAACTCAAGATTCATTGTTTTTGTTATAAATAGGTCATCACAACTCAAGGAAAGGGATCGGATCTTGAGAGACTTGGCCTTGGATTCTCTTATTGTGCATAAGGGAGAAGATAATTCTTTGGAGAAGCAAGTTGTAGCTTCATGTTCCACTGTTGGAGTTAGTGTTCCACTTATGTAATAATGTACTTGGAATATTTGATTAATTATTAGAAGCTCCTTGAGCCATCACTCTTTCATGCATGTATCGTGGATGTAGTAAGATTGTTCTTTATATGTTTGCGATATATGTTGCTATAATACATATTAAAGATAATGAACTATTTTGTTTCTTTGGAAATAAATCTTGTTGAATGAGTGCTATTATGCTTTCATGTTTTTTGTTCATCTTGTGAACTAATTTACAGGTTGATCAATAAGTTATTCTTCTTCGCTCATGTGGCTTTCTTAGGATAACAATTTTTCCCTATTAGAGGCTCATCTCTCTCTTTTTCTTGGAGGCTCCCTTTACACTCTACATTCGGTGTCACACAAAGCTTACGTATTTGATGCCCAAAATTTGTGTTTACAATCTCTTGTGTGTGTTCCCACCAAGGAACACTTCTAAGTCACTTGAAATGGTGTCCATAGCATATAACCAGATGGGACTCCTATACCAAATGGTTTGAGGTCTAATTGGGAATTCACATCGGGGAGATCCCCTGTTGTTGGAAAGATCAAGCACCGTCAACATTTTTGCACTAGAAGGAGGGGCATATGAAAATCTAAGCTCGTAAAGTCTATTTTAATCTGTTATATAAAATGGATTCATCCTAGATCATAATCTCGAGGTGTTTTTATGAAGATTTAGATATTTCAATCCCTGCAGAATTCTTACATAACTTGTCACATCTAAAGTTTGATGGCAAGGGTCCAACAACTGTTCTTGATTATGTGATTGAATTTGTTCAATTATGCTTTAAGGGTGGAGTTTATTATAAAGACATTATTGCTAGGTTTTTTACCCTTACTTTGTATGGTCGTGCCAATCAATAGTGTAATTCATTACCTCCTTCCTCTATCTTTTCTTTAAGACAATTGATTAATGAGCTTTGTCGTGTCTTCGAAAAATTTGACTATCAAGATTTTCTTAATGAAATTAATTAGCTTAGGATGGAATCAAATGAATCCATTGAACACTTTGCTGATAAATTCCGTCATATTTGCAACGAGTTTCTGGATGAAGATGTGGATTGGGAATTTTTGGATGAAAAATTCTGATTCTTGGTTAGGATTTCAAGAAAATCTCTAGAATCAAATCCACCTCACATTCCTATTCAAAAAGTATTTCAATATTGCGCGGAGGAATCTCATATCCATTTCATTCCTTTTCCTCCTCCTTTTGATGTTTCACGTGTTGATCCCTTATAGACAATAAACCAGGAAATAAAATCCATGAATTTGATTGAATAACTATTTCTAATACCAAGGAGTCTTATGATGAGGAATTAATGTTGCTCTCTTCTCTTTATCTAGATGCTGATTATTTTTGTCCATATCATAGTCTTGATAATAAAATTGTCGATTCTAAACTCATTACTCAAGTTGAACCCTTGGTAAAACATTATCCTGATTATCCCGTTTCTTTGGAATCACATAATGATGATTGTCCAAGTTTAATGGATGAAACTTTGTTTTCATAGGAAGATTTGGATTTGCATAATTTTCAAATCGAGTTTGATCTAATCATCAACGAGTTTCTTTCAGGTATAAATGTTCCCACTCAAGAATATGATGTTGATCAGTGGTTGTAATTGATGTAAACCCAAGTAGCACCAGAGGCTACCTAGATCTTGCATGGGAATTTTTACTTTACAACTTACTCTATTCAGATTCAAGGATATTTTGGATGGTTTCTACTTATCGAGATGTTTCCATTGATACATGGCACGCCATGTAATTCTTCACAGTTTGAGAGATATTCATGTTTGAAGTTAGTAACCCCAGTTAGTGGTCTAAATCCCCATGGGGTTGTGGCATGATACTTGTTGTGGCTCATTTGCATTTAATTTTGAAATATTTCTCAAAATACCAAAAAAAAGCATATATGTTAGAAAATGTAAAATTTTTATATACCGAAAAAGAATTTTTGATTTATATGTTGGTGTATTAACATTATGTGTGGAGATGTGAAGGCGGGTCGAGTCAGGCTTATTCGTGTGCAGATAAATTCAAGACTCAGACCGATTGAAGCATTCAGAAGATTGCATACAAGTCAGGGTCGAGTCATGCAAATATACGTGCAAAACAATGTTTAGAGGCTTAATCGCAATCGCATGTGGAAGGCTTGCCTGCATATCGCAAATCAAAATCACAAAGCTCAAGAGGAATGACGCTTATGAATTATGTTATGAAAGCCGATATGCGATTTGCGATAAGTTTTACATTTCCGATTGCAATTTTTGAGTGTCCCCACCTCCACTTGCCACGTCATCCCTACCATTATCACACATTGCAAGCTTAGGAGGAATGGCGCTAGGGAATATGTTATATGGGCCGAAATGTGAAGTGCGACAAGGTTCGGATGCGATGCTGCTCAGAAATATGATTTAATATATTCCAATCGCACATCACACATCGCAAGCTTAGGAGGAATGGTGCTAGGGAATATTTTATAAAGGCCAAAATGCGAAGTGCGACAAGGTTTCATATCACCGCTTGCAATTTGCGATCGGCCCCACCTCCACTTGCCACGTCATACCTACCTTTATCGCACATCGCACATCACAAGCTCAGGAGGAATGGCACTAAGGAATATGTTATAAATGCCGAAATTTGAAATACGATAAAGGGATGAATGCAATAGTTTTAAAATGAAAATTTGAATTTATGTAAAGTCCAGGATTATGTACAGTTGCATTATTTTATGAAGAAATGTGAATGCGGGCAGTGGACTTGGGTAAGTGACCCAACACAGAGCAAAGGAGAAGAGAAGACAGAACGCTGCATGCACGAGTAGAAGAGGCAGAGTCGGGTAGAAGGAGACATGATAACATCGTTTGAAACGTAGACGCATAGGTATAACCGGGCAAAGGGAGCACATGGTGGCATTGTTGGAAACACAACAACTGGGTCAAGTCGGGCAAAGAGGCGTTATTACAGAACTGTTTGAATGCCACATCAGAAACAAAAAATACATGACAACAAGTATAAAAGACAAATATTGAACTCTAGAAGAAATGCAGGGCAAGGATGTCCAATCTGTTAAGGAGATGCATCAACAACAAATCAGACACAACAAAAGGAATAATATTTCAAGTTTTAATTTTTTTATTTGTTTTTTAAGATCGAAGCTATAGTGATGTCCTCAATTGAAATGTAATAAGTACTTTTAACAGTTTAGGTAGTCTAAGTAGTTTCAAGAAGTTCTAGCAGCTATGAACTATTTTTGATGTATTTAACTAGAAAGAAAGGAGAGGGGTTCAGAGTTTTGGACCTCTGGAAGACTAAAACTTTGGTACTTAATTTTATGAGGAATTAATGAAAGAAGCATCAAGTTTCTTACAACTGTTGATGGTGATTCGTTTTTCGTGTGCCATTTTGTGTCCCTTCTTCCTGGAATGAAGTGAAGTAAAGTAGCTGCCGGTCTCTTAATTACATTTGTGAGTAAGAGTTAAATAAAATTAATTTGCGTTCCTTCACTCCAACTCCTCTCCCTTCAAAAATTCTCTCTGGAACTTAAAAGTAATAGATTCTGTGTTTACAACATATTATTTTGAGTTTCCTCTCTCTCCATAAATTCAATATAAAATTTAAAGTGGTAGATTCTGTGTTACATCATATCATTTTGAGTTTCTTCTACAATTCTTCTTTTCCATTCAGATATCAACAGTTAATGGCATTGTAGAGTCTTTCATTATACCATATTATTAAGAGTTTTAAAGAATTAGTTTCCAAAGAGATTGAACCAAGACCACCTGATATAATTACTTCTGTGACACATTGTCAAAAAATGTCTTAAGCACTGATTCCTTTTCACAACCAAGGAATTGTCTCTTAAGATACAACATTTTCTGGTGTCGTTGCTAGGGACGAAGAGACAAAGTTTTTTTTTCCTTGGGTTTTTCACATTATTTCCTTTGGTTTTTCAGTGACGAGGAAATATTTGGCTGTGTTTTTTATTCTCAGAATTCTGGCTCACAAAAGGCCTCACACGAGGTCGGATACCTCACAACAGAAGGTCCCTGCTTTGTTAGACCCTGAAAGATTGGTTTCTAAAAGGGTTCAGAAACCCAAAACCCCCTCAACACCTAGTCCTACACCGTCTGTTCCTGGCAGTAGTTCTAGTAATCCTTTGTTTGAAGATATCTCTAAAGTACTTCCTTTCTTGGAGCAAGATTCACCTTTCACACCAATTTATTTTCAAGAACCTAAATTGGAATAACACTCCTTTGAGTCTGTCTCTTTTACTTTTACTCAAGCTCAACAAAATCAAGTTTCCGGTCCCTCTGCCATTGTCCATCAACCCACTCCCATATCAGTTTTACCTCCACCTACGTTCATTTTCACAACAGGTTCATCGATTGCATCTAACCAAGGAACAGTCAATCAAGGTGCAACATGGTAGCACCAACATTTTTGTTGAATAGATATGCTCCACTTAACCTTCCATAGCCAATGAATGCAATGCCTCAAGAGTATCTCAAATTACTCCCACGTTTTACTGGAGAAGACGAAATATCTGCAGAAAAAAACTTGCCTGTGTTTTGTAATTTTGCTAAAAATCTGAATATAGAACATATTGATGTTGTAATGAGGATTTTTGTTCAATCTTTGGATGGAGAGGCTAGAAAGTGGTTTAGGGGATTTCCAAATAATTCTATTAATACATGGGAAGAACTGGAAAATCAATTCACTCAGAGATGGGGTGAAAAAAGGGATCATGGATATTCACTAATAGAAGTCAATGCAATCAAAAGAAAACCGGATGAGAATATATCAGATTTTATCAAAAGGTTCAATAAATTGTATAACAATTTTCTTGTAGAAATGAAGTCCCCTCCTTTTGGAACAATGGTGGTTTTTGCTGGGGCTTTTGAAGCTGATTTTAGTTTCACACTTAGAGAAAGGAGATCCCCTACTCTAGAGTAGATACAGACAGATGCTTTATAAATTGAAGCTAACATGACTGTAGCTGGGAAGGCGAAAGGGAAAAAACCAGTCTAAGAGAAGGGGAAAGCAAAAGAAGAATCATCACAAGATCAAAGAATTGAAGATATGACAACGGTGATAAATTTTTTGTCAAATAAGCTAGTTAAGATGGAATTGGAAAGTAAAAACTCCCAAAGACAAGTGCAAAGAAACCAAGGAGGATTTAACCCTCAATTCAGAATACAACCCTTGCAAATTTTGCAGAGGGAAAGAAAATATCAAGACCAGGTTCGAGCACCATTGTATATAGAAGAAACACACGAAGAGTTAGCAGAAGATGGCCAAAAGGAAGCTGAAGATCAAATATCTACTATGTACACAATAGAAGAGGATGAAAATGAAGATTTCGAGGGAGAATATGCTAAAGCTAAAGTATCTTTTTATCAAGATAAAATGGATGAATACTGTAGGAAATTCACAGATTTCATGCAATCTGAGTTACATAAAAAGTATGATTTAAGGTCTAGAAAGAGATCTAGAGTGCAGGATAATGAAGGCAAACAACAAGATTCTATTCCTCCTCCAATGACGACTCCACAATAAAAGGACCCTATAAAAAAAGTTAGTAATGGGGAGAAACCTATAAATTCAGTTAATATAACAAATGTGCAGCAGGGTGAACCTTCCCAGAGCAAATCAGTTCATACTAATATTTTGGAGAGAGTTGTTCCTGTACCCAAACAAGCGGAAAATTATATAAAGAGTGAAGAAGAACCTGAAAATAATGTTAAACAAACTCATGCTTTCAGTTTGACAAAAGAGTTTGAGAAGGTAAAAATTCAAGTACCTCTTCTAGATTTATCTAAAATACCAGTCTACAAGAAATAAATTTCAGAATTTATTAATCTCACACAGATTGAAGATATAAGTGACACTATGAAATTACAAGAAGAGAAGCCAGTGGTCACCTTTGGTCCTCATGTATAAGAAGCAGATCGTTCTGTTCAACCATTCTATATTTCTCTGTTGCTTAATGATTTTACTCTCCATAATTGTATGCTGGACTCAAGAGCATCCCATAATCTCATTCCATTGTCTGTTATGAAGGAACTAAAATTGAATATTACCAAACCTTACGGGGATCTGTATTCATTTGATTCCAAAAGGGTGAAATGTGTTGGGTTAATTAAATATGTAGCAGTTTCTTTGGAACAAATTCAAGAAAAGAGTATAGTCATGGATGTAGTGGTTGCTGACATTCCAGCCAGGTTTGGAATGCTCTTGTCAAGATATTGGGGAGAAAAGTTGGGAGGTGTTCTAAAATTGGATTTCACTTATGCTATCATTCTTGTTTTCAATGGGGAAGAAAGGAGATTGTACAGGGAAACAAGGTTCGTGAATACGATTACCAAGAAAGATGCAGGAAATTCCCCTATTTATAGTCAAGAGACAAAAGATCTTTCATGTTTCATGCTGCATGAAGTTGCATAATTTGCTAAAGACACAAGGAAGTAGCTCTCTTCAGCAGTTGTAAATAATGAGTTTCACTCAAAAAATATTTGGAAACACTACTTTGGCGGCACCTACTCCAAGGAAGGCACATGAGCTAGATTCTTGTTGATATCGCCAGAAGGTAACCTCATGCCTTTTTCTTTTAAATTAGAGTTTGATTAAAAAAAAAAACGTGGTTGAGTATGAGGCATTAATCTTAAGCCTTCAAGTTGTTAAACATATGTGAGTTCAGTGTATTTCAATTTTTGGCGACTCTAAATGGATAATAAGACAGATTAAAAATCATTGTCAGACCAAGAATCTTAGATTAAGATCATACAGAAAGGAAGTTTGGGATCTGATAGAGAACTATTTTGAAGCCTTAAATCTTCAGTTCATTCTAATGGAGGGGAATAGGTTGGAATATTCGTTAGTAGTTGCAACTATTACCTTTAAGCCACCAATGAATCCAAGGTTAAGGTATGAGATTGAAATTAGAAGTAGACCCTCTATTCCTGACAATTTGAAACATTCGCATGTGTTTGAAGATGATGAGCAGATAAATCATTTATTGACAATGATTGGAAAATTTGAATATGCTGATATATATCAAGAAGAAGAAAAAACATAGCAGAAAGGAGAGATAAGAAACTTTAAGCAATCAATAGGTGAGCATAAGATTATCCAATTGAAAGATAATATACTCCCTAAAGGACTGGTTCCCCTTGAAAGACTATTTGATTATAATGATGTTGCTGTTAATTCAAAGAAAATACATCAAGAGGAAGAGATGGAAGATTGTAATTTGGGAACTCAACAGGAGCCAAAAATGGTGAAATTATTGAAGGGTGTTCCCAAAAATTATAAAGAAAGATACATTGATATTTTCAAGAAGTATATGGATGTGTTTTCTTGGTCATATGAAGACTTGAAAACGTATGATAAAAGCATAATAAAACATAAGATCCCATTGAAAGAAGGAATTAAACCACACAGGCAAAAGGTCAGACATATTAATCCATTACTGTTAGCTCCAATTGAAAATGAAGTGAAGAAATTGCTGCAAGCAAAAATCCTAGTTCCTCTCAGATATTCAGATTGGGTTTCTAATCTAGTTCCTGTGAGGAAGAAAAATGGAGAGATAATATTGTGTTTAGACTTCTAGAATTTGAATAGAGAATCTCTAAAGGATAATTATCCTTTACCTAATATGGATTATGTCTTACAAAAGGTGACAAGAGCTTACAGGATGTCCATGATTGACAAATTCTCTAGGTATAATCAGGTGGTAGTGGATAAGGAAGATCAGAAAAAGACAACTTTCACAACCCCCTGGGGTACTTTTATGTATGCAAGAATTCCATTTGGTTTTATGAATGCAAGTGCGACTTTTCTGAGGGCCATGGACATGGCGTTTGTGGGTGACAAGTATGTGGTTATATATCTGGATGATGTAACAGTTTTCTCAGGGTCAGATGATGAACAACTGGAACATCTGCAAAAAACTTTTGAAAAATGAATGAAGTTTGGTTTGTCACTAAACCCTAAGAAATATTTGTTTGCCTTAGAAGAAGGTAAATTATTGGGCCACATAGTTTCAGAACAAGGAGTGAATATTGATCCAACAAGGGTGGAAGCAATTAATACAATTCCTTTACCCATAAGAAAGAAAGATATTAAGAGATTTTTGGGAAAAATAAACTTTCTGAGAAGATTTGTACCAAACTATGCCGAGATTGTGAGAATATAACTGACATGTTGAAGAAAAATGCATAAGTGAGATGGGACAAAGAATAAAGTGAATCATTTTCCAGAATAAAATAAGCACTCCAGGAAGCTCCTGTTCTAATAAGTCCTGATTATCAAAAGGTATTTCAAATATTTTCATTCGCTTCTCCCACTACTATTGCTGCTCTGTTATTGAAGAAAAATGAGGATAGTAAGGAGCAGCCAGTGACATTATTTAGAAAATTTCTCAGAGATGCTGAGCTCAAATATAAAATTTTGGAGAAACAAGTGTATTCATTGGTTAAAGCACTCAAATCCTTCAGGACTTATGTGTTACAATCCCAAATAACTGCTTATGTACCTAATTCTGTTGTCAAGGATATGCTGGTTGAAAGTGATGTTGAAGGAAAAAGAGGGAAATGGATAGCTAAAATCCAGGAGTATGATTTGGAAAATAAACCCACCAAGTTAATCAAAGGACATGGTTTAGCAAAGTTGCTAACAAAAGAAAAATTTTAAGCATTGGGAATTAACCTCTTGGCACTAGTGGATGGAGCTGACAACGAAGAAGGTTAGAATAAGCCCAAAACAGGTATTCAATACAAATGTTTGTGTTTATATTGATATAAAGATGTTATTAATTACCTGTGTTTCTTTTCTCGTCCATCTTCACTGAATAGAACCAAATACAGAGCTCTCAAGCTTAAATCTCAACCATATGTCATAGTAGAAGAAAATTTGTACTGGAAAGATCCTATTGGTATTTTTCTGTTGTGTTTAATTGAAGGTGAATCCATTGAGGTTATCAAGGAATACCATGAAATTATATGTGGAGGACATTATAGTTGGAAGGTCATAGCCCATAAAATCCTCAAGTCAAGTTTCTATTGGCCTACCGTGTTTGCATATGTATATAGATTGGTCAAAAGTTGTCAGAAATGTCAGTTGTTTGCTGAGAATAAAAAACGTGACCCGTTACCTCTTATCCCTGTATTCATAGAAGAGCCCTTCAGGAAGTGGGGATTGGATTTTATTGGAGAGATCAATCCACCATCAAGTGGGAAGTTCAAATGGATTCTAACTGCTACTGATTACTTCACAAAGTGGGTTGAATCAATCCCCACGAAGAAATAAAATGACCAAGTGGTAGTGAAGTTTCTGGAGGAGAACATCTTCAGTAGGTTTGGATGTCCAGTCAAGATTGTAACTAGTAATGCTTAGGTATTTAATTCTGCTTGATTCATTAATTTTTGCCAAACATATAGTGTAATTTTGTCACATTCCACAACCTACCATCCACAAGGTAATGGATTGGCAGAGTCTTCAAACAAGACATTGGTCAGGATTCTGAAGAAAACAATCACTGAAAATAAAAAAGTCTGGGACTCAAAAATAAAATTGCTCTTTGGACAGTTAGAGTAACTACTAGGAGGTCCACTAGAAAATCACCTTTTGAGTTGGTATATGGAACTCAGGCATTGTTTCCTAGTCATTTGGCCAAACCAGTGATTTCTTTCCTTCAAGAAGCTCAGAAAGAACCTAATGCTCTAGTAAGAAGAATGAATAAGGTGATTGAGTTAAATGAAAATAGAGAAAAAGTTAGAGATAATTTGATGACTTATCAGGAAAAAATGAAGTCTATTTTTTACAGGAAGGTGAAAGAAATCCTCTTTCATGCAGGAGATTTAGTACTGAGATGGGACAATAGGAGGGAGGAAAAAGGAAAATATGGTAATTTTGACCCTCTCTGGTATGGACTATAAAGAATTTCGTAAGCCATATCAAACAATACTTTCATCCTAGAAGATTTAGATGGAGAATATCTGCAACTGCCTATGAATGGGAAATATTTGAAGCATTATTTTGAGCATTAGATGTCATCATTCCACCATTGTAATTACCGGATCGCTCATTTTCCATATGTCACCATGCAATATTTGAATCCATGCCCAAAGGATAAGGAACTAATATACGGTTCTTAGCGCTTTCATTGAAAAAATCACTATGCCCAGGTGGAGCTAGATGTTGTGGCTCATTTGCATTTACTTTTGAAATATTTCTTAAAAAACCAAAAAAAAGCATACATGTTAGAAAATGTAAAATTTTTGTATACCGAAAAATAATTTTTGATTTATATGTTGGTGTATTAACATTATGTGTGGAGATGTGAAGGCGGGTTGAGTCGGGCTTATTCACATTCAAAGCAGTTCAATACTTGGACCGATTGATGCGTTCAAAACATTAAACACAGGTCAGGGTTGAGTCGTGAAAATATACGTGCATAACAATGTTCGGAGGCTTAATCACAATCGCATGTGGAAGGCCTGCCCGCATATCGCAAATCGCAATTGCAAAGCTCAGGAGAAATGACACTCATGAATTATGTTATGAACGCCAATATGCGATTTGCGATAAGTTTTACATTGCCAAATGCGATTTACGATTGTCCCCAACTCCACTTGCCACATCATTCCTACCTTTATCGCACATTGCACATCGCACATCGAAAGCTTAGGAGGAATGGTGCTAGGGAATATGTTATAAAGGCCGAAATGCAAAGTGCGACAAGGGCTGGACACGATGCAGCTCAGAACTATGATTTAATATATTCCAATCACACATCGCACATTGCAAGTTCATGAGGAATGACGCTAAGGAATATGTTATAAAGGCTGAAATTCAAAGTGTGACAAGGTTTCATATCGCCGCTTGCGATTTGCGATCGTCCCCACCTCCACTTGCCACATCATCCCTACCTTTATTGCACATCGCACATCGCAAGCTTAGGAGGAATGGAGCCAAGGAATATGTTATAAATGTCAAAATGCAAAATGCGATAAAGGGACAGACGCGATAGTTTTCAAAGGAAAATTTGAATTTATTTAAAGTCCAGGATTATGTGCAGTTGCATTCTTTTTTGAAGAAACGTGAACGCGGGCAGTGGACTCGGGTAAGTGACCCAACGCAGAGCAAAGGAGAAGAGAAGACGAAATGTTGCAGGCATGAGTAGAAGAGGTAGAGTCAGGCAGAAGGAGACATGATAACATCGTTTGAAATGTAGAGGCACAGGCAGAGCCAGGAAAAGGGAGCACATGGTGGCACTGTTGTAAATGCAATAGGTGGGTCAAGTTGGACAAATAAACGTTATTTCAGAACTGTTCGAATACCACATCAGAAACATAAAATACATGGCAGCAAGCAGAAAAGACATGAAAACAAGCAGAAAAGACAAATATTGAACTTTGGAAGAAATGCAGGGCAAGGATGTCCGATCTGTCAGGGAGATGCATCAGGAACAAATCAGATTCAACAAAAAGAATAATATTTCAAGTTTTAATTTGTTTCTTTGTTTGTTAAGATCGAAGCTATAGTGATGTCCTCAATTGCAATGTAATAAGTAGTTTTAATAGTTTAGGTAGTCAAATTAGTTTCAATAAGTTCTAGAAGTTACGAACTGTTTTGATGTATTTAAGAAAGACAAAAAGAAAAGAGAGGGGTTCTGAGTTTTGGACCTCTAGAAGACTAAAAATTTGGTACTTAGTTTTATGAGGAATTATTGAAAGAAACATCAAGTTTCCCGCAACTGTTGATGGTGATTCGTTTATCCTATGCCATTTTGTGTCCCTTATTCCTAGAATGAAGTGAAGTAAAGTAGCTGTCAGTCTCTTATTTACATATGTGAGTAAGAGTTAAATAACCTTAATTTTCGCTCCTTCACTCCAACTCCTCTCCCTTCACATATTCTCTCTGGAAATTAAAAGTAATAGATTCTGTGTTTGCAACATATTATTTTGAGTTTCCTCTCTCTCCATAAATTCTTTCTGAAATTTAAAGTGGTAGATTCTGTGTTACAACATATCATTTTGAGTTTCTTCTACAGTTCTTCTTTTCCATTCAGATATCAACAGTTAATGGCATTGTAGAGTCTTTCATTATACCATATTATTAATAGTTTTAAAGAATTAGTTTCCAAAGGGATTGAACGAAGACCACCTGATATAATTACTTTTGTGACACATTGTTAAAAAATGTCTTAAGCACTGATTCCTTTTCACAACCAAAGCACTGATTCCTTTTCACAACCAAGGAATTGTCTCTTAAGATACAACAACACTAATCATTGGTTGTGGTAATTGAATAGTCAATAGTCAATAATTTTTTAAGCTCCTAAAATCCCTCCAACGTTCACTTGTTGAAGTCCCTCTCAACCTAAGCATTTATATAAATTGTGACCCTCATATCCTTCTCATGTAAGGATTTCTCTACTTAAAAACAGGACATCGTGGAGTTTTAGCTATAACTTCTTTTATGTGAAGCTTCAGATTATGAAAAAAAAAAAAATTGGCCGAAATCCTGATGAAGCGCGTGTCCGAATTTCAGATATTGGTTTGTTATATTTTCAGAGATATGACCTGAGGAATTTAGGGTTTTTGCAGGCTCCCGAATTTCATGTCGAATAGGTGACCTTGGGAAAATCGTCATAACTTTTTCTTTGAGTATTGGATTCAAATTTTGTAAAAAGTGACAGAAAGAGGATAGACTGTAGTTTGTTGGATATCATTTTCAGGACCAAAGATTGATACAGTGGCACGTGGTACTTTGTACAAATTCACTCTACTGAACCAGTATATAATTAGGTCATCGTAGGATATTGGACATAACTATTTCTTGAAGAATCCAATATTGATCAGGCCCATGGGGTTGCAAAGAGGAATCAGAGGGCTACCACAGGGGTTTGGAAAGAGGACTCAGAGGGCTACCACAGGGCGCAATTTAAGACCTTGTAGATCCATAATTACACATATACAACAGATTCAATATCGAGCTTCTAGAAGGCAAGAAAAAGTATGCATTCAAGGATCACTGCAGTAAGGACAACACATCAAAAGTCAAGGGAAATTCTGCTACAACAAGGTATGTATGATTAGTTTTTGAATTTTAATTTGAATATCATCTTTGACATGTGTTTTGCAGGACAATGCAAGTATTTTGTATTTATGTTTGATTGGGTTTTGTTCATAAATGTTGAATGTATTTACATTTGAATTTTGAATATTTCTCTGACATATGGTTTACAAGATAGTGTAAGTATTTTTTTTGTATATTGGTTTGGGTCTTTTTCATTAATGCATGTGCAAGAAGGAGGAAAAAATAGGACAAATCAAACACATACTAGAAGGACAATGCAACGCCAAAGTACTATTACTTGAAGCAAGCACAACAATACCTCAACAGATGATAGTGTTCAAAGAAGCAGTGTCAAGTCAAGTATCAGGTCGTGTCAAAAGTAAATATTGTAAAAATAATCATTGTAAAATTGTAAAAGAGTCATTATTGTAAAAGCGTCAATTTTCCTAGAGTTGGAGAGGCATTGTTGGGAGGTTGTTGGATAATGTTATGGTTGGGTTGCAGGTCATAGTGTGATTGGGTGATTGGTTTAGTTCAAGAAAATCATTGTGAATCATATTATATCATGGATCATTGTCCCTGGTACAAGAGTCCACACTCTTGTCTTATTTATGATCATTATAGGGTGGCATGGAGGTGCTAAGTTGGTGCATGAATTCACCTACAGGTTGGAGTTTGTGAACACTTCAAGGTGGTAGGTTGGTCTAGGATGTCAAGGCATCCATTCAGTTGAATACTGAAGAAAACAGGGCATGGGGCATCCTTCTAGTGGGAGCTGGGAATTCTAGGAAGTTTTACCTTTCATTTCAGTTGGGGCTGAAGGTTAAATAATTTATTAGAAAAACGTTTTGTGGTTTTTTACCCGAAGGGGGTTTTCCACCTAAAATTCATGTGCCTATTGTGTTCTATTGTTTACTGTTATTACTGGATAAACATCAAGAATAATTGAAGATTAGCTAATGCTCTGAAAATATTTAAAAGTGATAATTGATAAGAAATACTGATTCACCCCCCTCTCAGTATTTCCAACAGATGACATGTTTATCATTAAAGTTTTTTGTTGCAATCTATAGAATCTATCAGATGAAGATCAAACATCCCACGAATATTTTGATTTAATTAGATCTTGTTTGACTTATGATGAGTGTACTAATGATTAATGTTCTTCAAAAAAGCAACTGGTGATGTTCTCCTAGCTCAAGTTTCCATCTTTCAAAATTTTATAATCTTGTCAATATGATCGGGCCCTTGAAGCTATGGTGATGGTTATGTTAGGTTCTCTCTATCCCAATAAAAATTTTGAATTTGGCCAGTTTAAGGTTTTCTCACAAAGCACTGTCATCAATATTATCTCATGGGATCACGATTCAATCTTGAGGGACTTCTAGTTTCTTCATGTTCAATTTTTTCTTCAATGTTCTTCATCTTCATGAGATCATACTCCTGGAATACAACCAATGTATCCTTCCCCATGAAAATCTTTGGTCAAGAATTCATAAATAAAGAGTGAGCCTGGTTACCAAATATTGTAGTCTGATATTTCTCCTTCATCCATTGAAGAGCCTGACCCACAGACTAGCATGAAATATTTCCAATTTGTATGTGATTCACATTCATATATTGATCTTGCATATCATGTGGATATGATTATGATTAGCTTGCCTTCATAAGGTTTTTTAAGTGGTTGTTTTTATGACCCTATTTCAAATTGGTTAGAAGAATATTATCTGTCTAATTTCACAGCTCATGACAAGTCCCTTCATGCATCTAATCAGGATTTGTATCACCATGAGTTGAAGAAGGTTTTTGTGGTGTCTTTTGTCACGTAGAGCATGCAATTTTTTATCACCGTTGTGTTTGCACAATATGATTTAAACTCTCTGGTGACAAATGTTTTGGTTATTTATATTTTTGGTTGTACTTGATGTCATGTCAGTCATACACGACCATATATCTCGATTCAAAGGTAGGGATCAACTTTTATGGCTGCACTGGAGATTCCATTTCACTTAGTCCCGATATTATGAGCTCATATTTTAGTTTAGGTTAGGTTGCATTTAGTTACCTGGCATTGAATTTTTTCCTTTTATTTCATATGCCATCTTTCCTTGTCTTAGTGTTTTGTTGATCTCAATAAGATTATGCATGGAAGTCGGTTATGAGCTTCAAGGCAATGTGGCTAATTTTTGGGAAAATACAAATTGTAGTAATATGTAACCCTTGGCTAACCTGTTATCCTTCTTCTTCAAGTTGGTCTTTAAATATTTTAAAATTCGACGATATTTTGGATGGAAAATAGATCCTTCTAGCTGTAAAACCTTAAGCATAATCTTGAAATCTACATCTATTTAAGATCTTTGTTTCTAGACTCGTTTTTGTTTATTGAATGATGTTTTTCCTACCTATCCATTTGAGTAGAGAAAGGTAAGGGGAAAAACTATAGCAAGAAAACCATCATCAAAGGTTTATAATACTTCTATGATGCAACAACCTCTCCTGTTCTCAATAAGTCAGTATCCCTCTTC
This sequence comes from Pinus albicaulis, assembly GCA_034641835.2. Taxonomy (NCBI): domain Eukaryota; kingdom Viridiplantae; phylum Streptophyta; class Pinopsida; order Pinales; family Pinaceae; genus Pinus; species Pinus albicaulis. The sequence continues at coordinate 481,014,968 of CM076578.1, forward strand.
CGCCCCAACAAAATAATAAGTGCTTAAACATAATTCTATAAATGAAACAAAATAAAGGGTGAAGAAGAGAAATTCTTTCTGCATAGAGAGACGAAGCAAGCGACTTCACTAGGTTATTATCCAGACTTGCTGGTAGCGAAGCAACAATTTTGTTCCTAAAGTGACTCTTCGAGGGTACTATCTAGGCCTGCTGGCAGCAAAGCAAAACTAGAGATGAAAATTCATACTCTGATTATCTTTAACTTGCAATTATATATTACCCTCATCTTGGAATGAAACTATTGAAATATGGTAAGCTTTGTGTTGTGTTATGCTGAGTAAAGCAATGAAAGAGACTATATATTTAATCGGGTGGAACGGGGAAGTTGGGGTAATACCCTAGATGAATCAATAATTTTTGAGGGATTGAGACTTCATGCATAAAGTAGGACCAAAACAGAGAAGCTGGAGTTTTCAAAGTGTGTTGCCAAGTGTTGTTGCTGCAACAACGACCCTCCAAAGTTTTTGGCTAACTCAATTTTGGAGCCTACTTGAATTGTCGTTTCTAGCCATATTGTGTCGCCTCATTATTTGTTCATATTATTCAAGGTGTCAACTATCCTTATGATGTTATTGAGTGCCATTTATTCTCCTAGGTCAAATTTTCTCAGTGTCTTCATCCTATCTTTGTAAACACTTGTGTTATCTTCCTAAGATGGAAACACACTAGTTTTCTTTGACTTAGTGACTAGATTTATTCATATATCTAGAATGACACACAAAAGAAAGAAAAACATAGCTTTATCTTAGAGGAAAGTGCACTTTCTAGAATCAATGTTCACAAAAGGCATCTGTTTCTAGAAACTGCGCCCTCCCATGCAAAAGCACACCTTTATATCTCAGTTGGGCGCACTTTTTCTACTTAGTGGAGTGCAATATTAGTAAAAAAGGAGAGAAAACTACTTGTTCTTAGGAATAAAACCCTATATCTTCCAGTTTGAGCACACTCCTTTGCAACAATGACTGCGCCCTCTTGTGCTTCATGCATGTGTCCTTCCCTTGATTTATTGTGCGCACTCCTAAAAAATAGGAGCCCGCTCCACTTTGTGCAACTAACTAACTCATTGATTGAAAAGTGGCGAGAATGCATGAAATTTCCTTGCATGTAAGATTGATTTATAACAAGCCCATCAATCACTCATTCTTAAAATAATTCATCATTCTGGGCTGAGCGCACTTCTTTGCATCAAGATTATTTCTTCTCATTTGTAATCACAAATAAGTTTTGCATGTTGTTTTTCTTGACTGCATTTGTTATTTTTTGTTGTTGTTTTTTAGTTTCTTTAGTGGATTTTCATCCTTTCTCCTTATTGCAATTGTCATTTTTTCTTTTACGTCTCTTCTCATTCCATGACCCTCCATATTATGGTCATGATTGCGAAAAGCTTATAAATTCTTGCAGACCCTTCCTCTCTTTGTTATCACAATTCAAATCCCTTAATGATATTCACTTAGTATATTTTGAGCCCATCTCTGGAAGTCAGAACCCCGCAGTCTTGGAAAAATATTCCTGGAAGACCAATTCTCCATGTATAGTGCACTATGGAGAAATAAGGACCTCTTCCTCTTGAAAACTACACCCAACAAGATCTCTCTCTCTCTCTCCCCCTCACTATCCCTTGAGTGCACAACACACAACAATCATCAAGCCTACTCACTTGACCACTGATGAGGCACCATGCACCATTACTGACTTCCCTTGAGTGCATAATGCACTCACAAGCTCCAGTATGCCCTCCTTGTGCAAGTCGTTCAATGTTCCATGCAACCTGTGTTTAATATGGAATTCTATTATGTTAATTGTAGTCAAATACAACAAATAGGAATGCTAGTTGAAAGTTAATTGACCCTCACTACAATTGTGCATGGTTATACCCTTTAGATCCATGTTAAATCAGTTAGCCCATGAAAATATGTTAGAATATAAGGGATTGTGTAACCACATGCAAATAAATGCACCAAAATTTAAGCAATAGGAAGGGTATTTGTTCAAGAGTTAATTTTTGGCAGTTGATGAAGTAAAAGCAATGTTATGATTCAGGCAATGTGGAGTGAACTGAAGCAAAATAAACAAGATAATTGGTTAAAAGTGTTCAATGAGAATTAAGGAAGCTACACAAAATAAATTTCTTCGAGACATCACTGGAAAAGATATGACCAAAGTTTGATTTTCATAAAATGTTTAAAAAAAATTGTGATAGAAGCAACAAAAATAACTTTAGCTTTATTTATTTTTAGTTCTTATGCTTTAAAAAAACCATAGAGAAGCTACAATGAAAAGGGTGAACTAAATTCTCAGTCTTTTCAAAGAATTAAAGACTCACAAGGTACAAAGAAAAAGTTTTCAAGCCATTTTTTCAAAGTTTCCAAGTAAAGTTGAATAAAGTACAATTCCGACTATATTTCTCTTGCTAAAATTATTTCAAAACTCATTAATTTTTGTATGGACAAGGACATACTTAAAGAATGATTTATGTTTCATTTCTTAAAGGATATATTTCTTTACATAATATTTTTAAATCCATTTATGCAAATAATTTCAAAAACACCAAATAATTTCAAAAACACCACAGTGAATATGGCAATTCAATTTTTTCATAGTAGGGATTTCAAGGCCACAAAGATTACACAGAGTCAGAAAAATGAGATTTCATGGCTAAAATTTTGAAGCTATGGTTTTTAAATTAATCCAGGTTGTAATATCCCTTGGCTTAATGACGTGTTTGTAAATAATTATGTTTTTTTTTTGGTTAAATATGCTACATTGGAAAACATATGAAAATTTTAATTATCAGTTATTTATTACTCGTAATGGTTATTTGTAAAGCTGTAATTACGCCGTAAGGCATTCTTCTTTGAAAAAAACTCCCCCAGCTTCCATTGTGTACAACTCTGCAACATAGGATTGAATGTTAGACGATTGAATATTTGTGTGCCGTCAAATTAGTAGTTAGAAAAATAATTAGCCTTAACTGTTAGAGAAAAAACTACATACATCCCCTGTCATTACTTGGAAAATCAATATCCTGCCCAATATCTATGTTTTGTAACCTGAGCTTCTCATGAACTTGTTCTACAGATGATAATCGCTGCAATCACAATTCATCCCAAACTGGGCCATGATGGGTTTTTTACAGTGTAATTTTCACATGACCTTGTTCTACAGATGATAATCACTGCAATCAAAATTCATCCCAAACTGGGCCATGATGGGTTTTTACAATATAATTTTCACACGCCAATGGGTCTGAAAGAAAAGGGGCTAAGTTGAAATCATGAAGAATCCAGGAATGGGGGATGGGATTCCTATTTTGAATAAGCCTGTGCCACAAAATTAAAAGGCGGGTGCAGCAAAAAATATTTCCATGGGTTGAATAAGACAGTCATTGGGCGGGGCCGTGGGGGCAGGTTTAAGCCACTTCTCGCAATCATAATGGCCCTCCTTTGCTTGTCCCCCCTGGGGATTGAGTTATTAAGAAATTATAAGGAAGAATGGTGGGCATGTTGTGGGTAATATTATTTCTTGCAGGTATTTGTTATTTGGAATTATGGGGATAACTGCATGTGGATGGATAGTACAGGAAAGAGACATTCCATTTGAATCTCCTAACAACGCTTTCTTTATCAACCCATCAATTCATGGTTAGAATTTTTTTTAGATTCTTCTTTCATGAGCTTCACATCGTCTTTATTTGTTTTCTTCTGCAAACTCATTGAAAAAAAAAGCACAAAGCTGGGTTTCATTAATTAATTATAAAGGTTTTTCTAAATTTTTTAGCTAGAATAGATTGGTGAACAATTTATTTTCAGAGTTGATTTTGTTAAAGGTTCTAAAATACAATGTAACCTGATGGTATTTAGTTTGTGATATTTATGAAATAATTGTATTGAGTGTAATAACGGCCATAAATCTTTAGCAAATTACCTTTTCTCTACAAATTCTCAATTTCAGTTAAAAACTAATTATCATTATATAAGTTTCAGGACTTAAAAAAAAGATTTTACTCATACTAAAAATTAAAAAAAGATTTTACTCATATTAATGATGGTCCAAAATCTTCATTTTTCAACTTAATCGATAGATGATCGCCATTAGCACAACCCCACTGTGTAAATGAATACTTACATACCGCTGCTAAATGTAAATGTTACAATGAATTCTTCCAGTTGTTGGAATTAGTTGAAGCCAGAATGGTCATTCAAACTCGATTAAAATCTTTGAAAATTTCATTGCAATACATAAAATTTAAAATTTAAAATCTTTATCAAAATTTTCACTCAGAAATATGTTTTTTTTCTGCTCGACTATCATTCCCTCATTTTACTACTAGAATTCTATTTTTCGTAATGATTATATTTTCCAATTACAAGTCTCTTTGAATTTCAAGGTCCCTAGTAACTATGGAATGAATAATTCTTATGATGCAATCATCAAGGAATTGCTGGCATTACAGTCAAATAATACCCTATGTTTAGGGTTTCTTGCGCATCCACTTAAGCATTGTGATTTGTTTTTTTTTTCAAATTTAATAAATATTTTATTTATACACTGTAGTAAAATCATTTCTAGCTATGAGAATCTAGCCATATAGGAATTTCCGTATTGAGGAAAAAAAGTTGGAGATATTCTTTAAGGATATCCTTCTAGTCTTATAAAATTTAAATTATTTTAGAATTTTATTGTTTTTTTTGGTAAGTTGAGCTATTCTATTAATTTCGAAAACATAATGTTACATATTCTACACGCTGGGTTGGTAAGCTACGCTTAACCAATCCGAGCCTTTGTTACACTGTTTCCGGGTTGCCTCGGGGGAGGAAACCAACCCAGAAAAAACTTGGAACTGAGCATTACATTGTGCGCAGAGGCATTGACACATCTAAAGACCATAAAGTAAATGATAACAGAGAAGTCCTAAGGGCTAACATGAAAAAAAAAGAAGGAAAACTGAACAATAGCACAAACGTTATTCATCATCTTCATCATTACTACTGGGGTTCTCCTCTTCAATAAGGTAGGTTGGAGCCTACGTAGTAGCAACTTCCACATCAACTACAGAGCATTTGGGAAAACTCGCAGGAGCACAGAGAATGGGGGAGTCTGGGTCTACGCCATCTGGAATCCGCATCCAAATTCCATCGGATTCCATGACCTAGATGTCTGTGTCCTCATCATATTTCTCTGGAGGTAGCGGAGGTGGACCTCCTCGAGCCACAAACACCTCTCTGTGCAGCTTTCCTGAAGGATTTTGCGCGCTGCTCGGGCTCAGTTATTTGTCTCTCAAAAGTGTTGGAAGCAGAGCCATCAATAGAGTCAAGGAAATTGTCATCTTCACGATGATAACAGCCTAGGAGAGCCCCTCTTTGACCGCTGCGAATAGTACTTTGGTGAAGTTTGGGAGCCATTGCGCACCTGGGATGGGGTGAGAAGGTCAGGAGAAATAGAGGCACCCATGGCCAAAGAAGAAAGACAGGAATCACACTGGGGCTAAAGGGGCAGCTATAGCTGAGGGGAAGGTTCGCTGGATGGAGAGCAGAAATTCGAAGGAAGTTGCGCAAATCCACGTTGGGATAGAGGCTTTGCAATAGATTGAAGTCGATGAGAAGCCAGAGTAGAGTAACATGAGTGAAATGAGGAGGTATCAGGTTGAGTGAAGAAGGGGGCATGTAACATGGTGTTATAAAGGGGCAGGGATGAGATTTTTGAGGATGGAGATAGGTGGTATTCACATGGATTTGCGAGTTATGCTTGATCACCTGAGCAGGCATGGGGGAGGAATGGTTGCGATGTTGATTAATCATGATGGACATTAATGGTGATATAATTGAGGTGATGTTTAGGTCCAAGTGACACAATACCCATCCTCTCGTCATCATTTATGGTTCTGCGAGGATCATACGAGGTGCTAACGGTAATTGGATCCATGATAGGTGAAGCTCTACATTGGAGATATCCATTATCCGGGTGGAGTGAGATGTGATTGTCACTCATGTCTAGGCTGTCACCCACATCCGGGGTTTTTAGAATTTTATTGTTAGAAATAAGATTCTTTTAATTTATTCTAGGGTTGAAATTTGAGTTTACTACGGAGAGATGTTTATTAAATATTTTTATGGTTGTTAATTTATTTTTAAGTATTTTTATTATGTTTTATTTTATAAAGTAGTTAAAAATAGTTATAATATTTTTAATTTTAATTTTTAAAATTTTATTTATATGTTTTTTTTATTAATTAGATTAATTTTGTATTACAAATCAGAAAAGTCGCTACATACTTATATGGTTTGTTACTTAGATGATTAGAGTAAAAGTATATAAATAAGTTTAAGGTTTTAAAAAGGAGTTGAAGTGTCCTATAGTACTTATTTAAATAATCAAGTTTTAAACTCTGTAGAATTGGTAAATAAAACATAGTAGCAACGAGGGTGGGGGCTTGCTTGTCTTTTTTAATGATGTGGAATTGGAATTTTGATAGTTTCTTGGCTAAGGTAAAACTTTAACTTTACTATCCACTTTTTTAATTTGTTGTTGCAAGGAGTAAATGCATATAAGAATCTCCTCTTTGGCTTCATTTATCTCAACCAAAGCCTTACCCATTATAGTTTTTATCAGCCAATGCCAAGATAAGTTGTGCTAAGGAGGGCTAATAATGGTTGCAACATTTAACCTCGTCTCATGCCGAGATAAACTTGAAGTTCTATCCTAAATGTGAGATAACACATGTACCAGTCACAATGATTTTTCATAATAGTATGGATAGTAATGAGTGGAATTTCCATCATAGTAATGGGTGGAGGGAGGTTAAAAGACTGGAATTTCACCTACTCTCATCATCATCATAACATGTGTGGATTTAAACCTTTCCACTTGTCTAAGAGTTTGTTAGGTGTCATAATCTCCATGAGGGGGATTAATGTGGTTGTTTTCTTAATTATCATTCAACATGCTAAAAAAATTATTTTATTAATATGTTAATTTAGTTTTAAGTTCTTATCATATTTTTGATAAATTAAAAGGTTAGAAATTGAATATTATAATAAATATTTTGAAATTGTGATTTAATTAAAGTGCACACAAGATATTTTAAAAGAATATGCTTTTCATTTTTAACCCTATTAATATCATATAAAGATAACAAATTATTTCTCTTTAAAGTGTTTTAGAAATGTATTCTCTCAATAAAAAGCTCATAAAGTTTATTCTTATTGTATTCATATTAATTTTTTTCAAACTAATTAAAACTAAGAAATACTTTTTATTTTTACGTCATAAGGTCTTCCTCTTTGTAAACAACTCCCCCAGCTATCACTGTGTGTATGATTGAATGTTAGATGATTGAATATTTGTGTGTCATCATATTAGTAGTTAGAAAAAACAATTAGCCAACATTAGAAGTTAGAGAAAAAAATTAATATTCCTAATCCGGGATAACTAGCTAGGCATGACTAGAAAACACATTTTCTAGGAATGGCAGCTATAGGAATTGAAACCAAGACCTGGATCCCTTACATAAATGCATCTAAGACCTGAATCCAAGAGTAGGCTCCAAATCAATCCTTCTAGAGTGGTTAAATAGATCTCCCACTACTAGATGTCCTCAGAAAGTGCCCAATGAAGGGACTGCAACATTACATGAGCATACCATGGAGAGACAACGTTATTTTATGAGATGTGAGACAAGAAGATGTATATAGCCAATAAAAAATGTTATATCAGCAAAGAAAGTACAAGTACTTGAGGAAACATCTACTCAAGAAAGGCAATGCAATCCTCAACAATACATGTACATGGAAATGAAGAAACACTGCTGCATATATGAAACCGCTGGCCATGACAGCGCAGTATATTATTCAACATAGCTGAAAAATGATGTCAATGCATGAATATAACAATGATATAGCTCAAATACAATAGGGGAGCAAATCTCTAACCCTTATAAGCAATAAAACATCAATCCTTCAAGGGATTGGCTGAAATATGCAAAATGGAAAAAATGCTGGAGTTGTTGGGCTGCTGCTGCAACTCAAATATGGAACTCAATAGAGAAGGTTGAAGATGATGAGAAATATAAAGTAGACCTTCTCCAATGGATCTACAAGTGGAAGGATGATCCTTACACTTGAGATCTCACCCTCCAAACAACACTGCAAGCCCTCACTGCAAGTTCTCCATGAAAATAACACAGTCTAAGAGGGTAACTACGCTGTAGGTGGAATATAATGAAGTGGAAAAGTGCCAAGATCTGCAAATAAGCTCCAAATCTTCAAAAATAATCCTCCAAAGGAAAGAAAGACTCTCTCTCTGAAAAACAAGCAATGGAAGAGGTGCTGTAACTACTCACTGCAACACCCAACAACACAGTATTATTCTGCTGCAGAAATAACACTGTCTTGATGGAGGATGCTTGGCCTCAAGCCTAGATGTGAGACAAATCAATACAACTCCTTCAAGAGGCTTCTCAAGAAAGGAGGAGGAATCCTAAATAGGAATTCCCCGACAATTCTTGCTAAACTTTCAAAAGAATGCACAATGTCTGCACAGACATGAAATGAATAATCAAAGCATCCATAGCAATGGCTGCCTTGCCCTCCTTTTAAACACATGAGATCTCCCTCTACATGGGCCCCACTCTATTAGGGTTTCCTCCTTCAAGGAATATTCCCTCCTCTATCTCTGCGTTGTCCCATGTAGTGCTTTCCACCTCATACCCAACGCTGTTTGACTTGGTCAAACTTAACCAAGCCTCTTTGAAAAATGTCCCCTTTCACACATGAGGGTGTGAAATAAGTTCCAAGGCTGATCCCTTTTCGTACAATAGGGATTTTATCCATGTTTTTATTATCATTGGGCCTCCTTACCCAATTATTCAACTTATAAGTGAAATTATCAAAATCTAATGTTCCAATTTATTGAAGGAAAAATTTGGAACATTACAATCCTCCCCTCCCAAATGTTGCTTGTCCTCAAGCAACTCCAAGGATAGAACTAGAAATTCTCCACTCAAGGCATGGAGTTAGAAATGTGATGAGGAACATCTCCCCCATGTGGATCCTCCATCCCTAAGCAATCATCCACACAAAATGAGCCACCTCATAACAAGGCAACTCCTGAAAATATCCTTCCACCTCAAGCTCCAGAAATGAAGGTGGGCTGAAAATATGAACTTGGCAAGCATCATAGCTTACCCCATGTTGTCCTACTCTCCACTCATGATAAGTGTAGAGTGTTGAGCCCTAAAATTGTGTTCTATTTTGCCAAAATCCACTTCATTTCATCATTCCTTTATCATTTTATAGACCTAAAGATCAATAAGAATGATTAAAATCACTTAAAGAATACATGCAATGACTAAATTGTTGTACTTGTGTGATTTTGTTGTCTTAATGATTTCTGAGCAGTTTTAGCTACATAATGCAGTCATTCTGTAGCCAGTCAAACGTTTCGTAGCTGTTTTGGTGTTTGAACATGTTATAGGTGTTATCTGGAGAAAAGGCATATATGGTTAGATTCCAAATCTCTCCTACATCATCCCTTGTCATCCACGAAGGCTGAGTCAATAATTGGAGGTGCTTATGCACGTGGTCAAAACAAAATTCCAAGAAGTTGATTTCTACAAGGATAAGGACTCTTGATTTTCTTTCAACAAATCACGAGTCCTAAAAATGAGTTTTAGTTTGATTTTGAATTTAAAAATACACCCGTGCCTACTTTTATTCAATATCAGTTATGTAATTGCCTATAAATTTAGCTCGGTGAGACCGAGAGAGACAATTGATACTTATTTTACCAATACTGTGATACTCTGTTTTCAAACATTTTTGATATAAAAGGAGCATAACTGTGATGCTGTTTTGAAGACAACCCTGAGGAGTTAAATATTTTTATGCCAAATTGATAGGAGAGGGCCCCTGCTATCCGAGGAGGCTTTTACATGCTTTCTAGATAAGTAGCTTTCAATTTTGTTTTTTTATATTTCTTACTTAGATAGTTTTCTGAGTTCATATCTTTTAGCATTATGTTTCATGTCATTTGCCTAGGTAGAAGATCCTCATGATATTACAGTTAGTATTATTTTCAAGCTCTTCCAATATATCTCTATTACATGAATGGGATTTAATTGTAATATTCTGGGTTACTTGCATTTCAATTTCTATTATTTAGATTAAGAAGATCCTCATTATCTTACATCTATTCTTTTTCTCATTCTCTTCCAATATATCACTATTATATGAATGAGAATTAGTTGTACTATTCTGAGTTATTAGCATTTTCTATTTTGCAAATAGATAGAAGATCCTCATCTTATTACAACAGTGTTTTTCAAAATCTATTCCAATAAATCTCTAATTCATGAATAAGACTTAGCTGTAACACTGTGAGTTACTGGTTGTTTGTTAGAATATCCTTATCACATTATGCTTCATATTTTTCAAAATCTGTTCCAACAAATCTCTAACTCACGAATGAGATCTAGTTATAATGTCATAAGTTGTTTCAGCATTTCATAGAGATCCTTATTATATTATAGTTAATATTTTTCTCAAGCTGTTCCAATAAATCTCTAACAAATGAATAAGATTCTTCTGTAATGTTCTAAGTTACTATTTGTTTTAATACTAGGAGATCCTCATTGCATTAGAACTAATCTTTTTCACAAGCTTTTCCAACAAATCTCTAACTAAATGAATCAGATTAAGTTATAGTGTTTTGAGTTACTTTTTGTTTTCATGAATATTTATTTATCAGCTGTACAATCCATGGATTAGGATTCTCTGCTTTTATCATTTTCTAGTTAAGAATAGATCTTGCAATCAAATTCTGTTTTAGTGAATTTAGTAACATTTCCTTTTATTCCTCTTTGTCATAAATTTATTTCTATCATAAGGTAACATATTAGAAATCAAACATAAAACCAAAAACATAAGTAAAACACTAAAAGCAACGAAGTAAGAAAAAGGGATACTTAGGCACATATAGTGCATTACACTTCAACAGTTTACTAGCCCTGGTCGATAATTTATGCTATCAATTTAGGACACTAAATTGACTAAAAATTTTGGTGCCGTTTCCGGGGAAGTGTAACTAGGTAGCCTTATTTCCTACCTCCCAAAAACAATGATATGCATAGAGAAAGAGACTCTAGGGGTAGATTTATAAGAGGTAGAAGCTTAATTCCCACAACACCACTCACTCCACCAAGACCAAGAAGCAGCACACCTCCAACTCAAACTCACATTCCATACTATACTAGTCATAGACTTCCAGAAGTCCTAAGATCAGATATCCAATCAGCAATATCTCCTACTTCATCTACTGAAGCTGTCATAGAAGAATATCCAAGGACTCCTACTGGAAAAATAACCTTTTTCACCTCCAAAGGAGAATATATCCCAGCTGAAGAATTAGAAATTCCTAGTGAGGAAGAAGAAGAGGACTATTTCTACAATATAACTTTGGTAGAAGAACCAGTAGAAAAACTAGCCCTCCAAACTAACCCTTATATCAGTTCAGAAGAATCTATCATGGCAAAAGAAGAAGGAGGAGAAGTCTTTAATGGAGAACATACAATATTTGGAGGAGGTGGAGGTAGAGGAGGAGAGAGAGGTAGACGTACAGAAGGAGATAGAGGAAGAGGTAGAGGTACAAAAGGAGGCAGAGGAAGAGGTATAAGGGAAACTGGAAGCTCTTTTGGATTCCCTATAATAGATGGAGAGACCAATGCAACTATGAAAAATATTTCACCCTCTGTGCTTCCAAAATTTCATGGACTCAAAATTAAAGACCCTGAAACCTTCCTATTTGAATTTGAAGTTCTATGTAGAACCTATGATTACTTACAAGATGCCCCAAAACTTAAAATATTCCCTTCAACATTGAAAGGAGCAACATTAAAATGGTTTATGAGTTTAATCAATAGGTTTATTAGGACATGGGAAGATATGAGACAAGAATTTCTAGAGAGGTATTTGGATTACTGTATAACAGTCAATCACAAGGAAGAAGTGTTCAAAATGGTACAAAAAGAGGATGAAAATTTGGAAGATTTGTTGGAAAGATTTAACTATAACATCAAGAGGGAAAAAATGGAAAACCTAGACCAAGATACTTTGAAAGCTCTCTTGTTGAAGACAATTAGGGATGAATGGATAGATATCCTCAATATGATGGGAAAAGGGGACATATCTCAAATTTCATTACCTGATATAGCTGAATTATGTATCAATCTTTCAAGAGGAAAATCTAAAATTCTAAAATGACCAAGAGACCCTACTCTTGCAAGGGCAAGTAAGTTTGCATTTGGAACAATAAAGAGGGCAGAAATAGGAAATATGCTTGATGAATTCAAATTTTACATTCTAGGGAGTCTAAGTGAACAAATAGACACCCTTAAGTTACAAAACAAGAAACAAGCTGAAATTGATGCCTTGGCAATATTTTGTCCCAAATGTAGGAAGAAGCATGCCTTGAGAGAGTTCCATTTGGATGCAAAAGTAATAGACACTTGTGCAATTTGTTCAGAAAAACATCAGACCAAGAGTTGTCCTTCACTCCCTGGTCTTAAAGTTGTCTTTCAAGAAGAAACACCCACAAATTCCACATAATCTCTTAATTTTGTCTCTAGAAGACCTTGGCAGGGACCTCAAACACAAGGGTTTAATAATCAAATGTATAATCAACCCCCACCAAATTGGAACTCTTGGCAGCAACCTTGGCCCCAATTTCAAAATCAATCTCAACCTTGGGCACAAGGAGAAAAAAATCCTTATGGAAGGTACTCCTAGTATTATCAATATCCACCATCCTATCCATCATATCCAAATTTTCCTCTTCAACAAAACCCTCAACAGAGTCTACAACATCAAAATCCACCACTTCCATTACCATTTCCTAAGAAAGAAAATCAGTTACCTGCCCAGCTTATACCAAAACCCAAAAATAAAAACCCTTAGAATACATATATGATAGAAGGTCAACAGTTCCCAACCTATTTGATCACTCCTTTAGACCTTAATGATGTTCAACTTAGGTCTGTAAGAATACTTGAAAAGAAGAAACCTTCTGTAATTATACAAGAACAACAAAATTCTGAGGAAGATTCTCTATGGGTAAATAAAAGTCTTGAAGAAAGCACATCTTTTCAAGACAAAAATATTAAAAAATAAAAATAGAAAGAACCAATAATTTCAACTCCTATGTTAGAGCAGCCATCAACATCTACTTCTACACCTCCTTTTCCAGAAACATTACAAATTGATAGGGGTGTAGAGAAACAAATTATGATGCCTAACTATGATTTCCTAGATGAGTTAAGAAATTTTTGTATTAAGATTCCATTATTACAAGCTATCAAGGAAATCCCAATCTTAGCAAAGACAATAAAGGAGTTGAGTATGAAAAAAACAGGAAAAAGAATAAAGGAGATAAATAAAATACAACTGGTAGGAAAAATAACAGATATAATGATGGGTAAGATTGCCATTCCAAAGTATCTAGACCCAGGAAATCCAGTTGTTAAAATACACATCAATGGAATTGAAATCCAAAACATACTTATTGATTTAGGAGCAGCAATCAATATCATGAGTAGGCAAATCATGGATAAACTAAAACTTCCTAATCTTCTTTTTACACCCACACTACTACAATTAGCAGATAGATCTATGATCAAACCAGATGGGGAATAGAAGACATTCCAGTGTCCTTAGATTCTTGGGATTATCTTATGGATTTCATGATCCTAAGTCCTAAAAATAATCTAGGAGGACACTCTATTATATTAGGAAGACCTTGGTTAGCTACAGCTGATGCCTTCATTAGCTGTAGATCCGGTGATATGTACATCTCTAATGGTAGTTCAACCAAGGAATTCACCTTGTATCCTCTAGCAAGAACAATCACATAATTAGACAATACTCAATGGATTAAAGATGAAGAAGATATACAACTCCTCTTCACCATTTCAGAAATTAGTGAAGATAGTCAGATCCTGAATACTTTAGAAAATCATGAATCCTCTTCAGAATACAAACATGAACAATTTCAAGAAGAATCCAATATTGAGTTTTTATCATCAAGACAGATGTCTCTTTACTCCATGGAAGAATTTTGCAACTCTACAATTGAAATATTCCCAGGAAAAACCTTAAACATAAAAAAAACCCTATAGAAATTTCATGAAGAAAATCTAATCAAAATATTATAGAGACACTCTTCTACATATGCATGGGAGTACACTGATATGAAAGGGATAAACCCTAAGACTTGCACTCATCATATCTACATAGAGGAAAATTGTAAACCAATCAAACAACCTCAGAGAAAGATGAATCCAAACCTTAGGGAGATTGTTAAAGAAGAATTGCAGAAATTGTTAAATGTTAACTTTATTTATCCCATTTCAGACAGTCAGTAGGTTTCTCCTTTGGTAATTGTACCTAAGAAGAATGGAAAATGGAGGGCATGTATTGACTACCGGGAATTAAACAAAGCTACTCTTAAAGACCATTTTCCTCTACCTTTCATAGATCAGGTGTTAGACACATTAGCAGGCAAAAAGTACTTTTCATTTTTGGATGGGTTCAGTGGTTATAATCAAATTCAAGTAGCACTTGAGGATCAAGACAAAACCACATTTACCTGTCCCTGGGGTACCTATGCCTACCGAGTATTGCCATTTGGATTATGCAATGCACCTCCAACATTCCAAAGGGCAGTATTAGGAATATTTTTAGATCTAATACATGACTGTGTAGAGGTATACATGGATGACTTCACAGTCTATGGAAACACATTTGAAGAAGCCTTAGAAAACTTGGAATTTTTTTTAAAGAGATGTAAAGAAGAAAACCTTTCATTAAGTCATGAAAAGTGTTTTATGATGGTTACTGAAGGGATTGTCCTAGGACATCACATTTTAGGAGATGGGATCAGAGTTGATGAGTCAAAAGTTGAAGTCATCTCCAGACTATTAGTTCCAAGTTGTCAGAAATATGTTAGGAGTTTTCTAGGATTTACAAGGTATTATTGAAGATTTATAGAAAACTTCACCAAGATAGCATCTCCACTTTTCAAATTACTTACCAAGGACTGTGAATTCAATTGGAATCCTGACTTCCAATTAGCCTTTGAAACCCTGAAAACAAAAATCTCTGAAGCACCTATTTTAAGGGGACCTAACTGGAAATTACCTTTTCATATTTCCACAGATGCCTCAGATACAACTTTAGGAGCTGTATTGGGACAAAAGGACCTGATTCCTTATGCCATCTACTATACAAGTAAAAATTTGACTCCTTCAGAGTTAAATTATACAGTAACTGAAAAAGAGTTCTTAGCTGTTGTTCATGCCATAAATAAATTCAGACACTATATAACAGGCTATGAAACTTTTGTTCACACATATCACTCTGCAATTAGGTATTTAATGAAAAAATCAATTACTAATGGCAGAGTCATAAGATGGTTATTGCTTTTACAAGAATTTAACATCACCATTCTAGATAGGCCTGGAAAACAAAATACAGTAGCTGATTTCCTGTCTAGACTCCAAAACATTAAAGACACTACTCCAATTGAAGATAAATTCCCTGATGAATATCTCTTTGCAATTACCACTCAAACTCCTTGGTTTGCTGATATTGCTTATCATCTAGTTTCAGGGAAATTTCCTTCAATTATGAATGCAAGAGATAAAAGAAAGATCATTTATGACAGTGCAAAGTATTCATGGATTGCTAATGAGTTATACAAAACAGGTCCAGACTTTATTATCAGGAGGTGTGTTCGAGAAGACGAGATGCCTGAGATTCTTAAGGCATGTCATGATGAACCTTGTGGTGGACACTTTGCTAATAAGGGGACAACTTATAAGATCCTTCATTTAGGATATTATTGGCCATCCCTCTTTAAGGATGCTAAAGAGTATGTCAAAAGGCGTGACAGTTGCCAAAGGGTAGGGAAACCTTCTCATTCAGGTGAGATACCATTGCAGCCTCAAGTACACATTGAACCCTTTGAGAAATGGGCTTTAGATTTTGTAGGACCTATTAATCATCCATCAAGACAAAATAAATATATATTAGTTTGCACTGATTATGTTACCAAATGGGTAGAGGCCAAACCATTACTTTCTGCTACTGAAGCATCTGTAGTTAATTTTCTTTTTGAGGATATTTTTACTCGTTTTGGTGTCCCAAGAGAAATTTTTACAGATCAAGGAGCTCAATTCACATCGAAGCTGGTGGAGCAAATGGTAGAAAAGTACAAAATCAGACACAGAAAATATACTCCCTACCATCCACAAGCAAATGGCCAAGTGGAATCTACCAATAAGGTCATTAAAGGGATCCTAACAAAGGCTGTTCATTTACATAGAAGAGATTGGGCAGAAAGGCTTCCTGAAGCTTTGTGGGCCTACAGAACTACATGGAGAAACACAACAGGTCACACTCCTTATGAACTTGTTTATGGAAAACAAGTCTCGTTTTCCATATATTTTCAGATTCAAACTTTCAAAATGGCAGTCCAACTAGGACTTGATCTAACAGAAGCACAAAAGCACATACTGGAGCAGATTAATGAATTGGATGAGATCAGACAAGATGCAGTCCAGAGAACAAGCATAGTCCAACAACAAAGAACTAGATGGCATGATAAGTACATCAAGGAAAATAAATTTAAAGAAGGTGACTAGGCCCTCTTGTTTGATTTAAAGTTCAAATATTTTCAAGGTAAATTCCAAACTCATTGGCTTGGGCCATATGAAATTGTGAAAATATTTAACAATGGGCAATAAAAATCAGACAATATATGAAGGAAAGGTAGCTTTTCTTGTAAATGGACACAGGCTGAAATTGTATCATAAGCCACTTTCAAGAGAAGAATTTGTCAAGAAATTCCAAGATAACATTGATATGAAGTTAGTGAAGAAGAATCTTTCTTCTTCACTAACTTAATTGTATTTTCTTCAATCAGATGCTAAAAAAAATAAATAATAATAATAATAATAATAATAAATAAAAGTATAAACATGAAAACCAATCATTGATTGGAATGTTTATACAGAAAGTATAAGGTGAAAATCAGAATTCTTCTGACACTTTAGACTTTCAAAATTGTTCTTTTTCTGCAATTAAGTATCATAAAATCATAAGTTGTAGATTCAATTTTCATACTTCATTCCACTCCATATTCATGATCCATCTCATTCCATCCATATTTCACTTCATCCATATTTCATTCCACTCCATATTCATGATCCATCTCATTCCATTCCATACTTCACTCCATCCATATTTCATTTCATTCCATTCCATATCTCAGAGTTTTACAGGTACATTTTGCAACTACCTGTTCTACAGCCAATTGATTCTGCAAACCTACTTCAGTAAACATAGGATGAGTCAAAGAAGATTATGGAGCCTAAAATATCAATATTTTTCAGATGAAAGAAAAAGCACAACAAAGCAGCAAAAATAAAAAAGGCTAAGGTAAAACTGTGTGAAATTATTTTTGATAGCAAATCATGAAATATATAATATGGTTAAGTCATATATTTCCTAAAGTTATTTTATTATTCGAATTGATCAATGCCTATCATAAAAACTCCTCGACCAAATCCCTTCCATTCCTCTCCATAACAAATCATCATTAATTGAAAATTAACGGTCAGAACCTAGAAGTGACCTATTAGGTCACGTCATCAGACCGTAGCATTCATTGATAATTTTTGAAAATCTTCATAAGATTTCTTCGTGGTATTTCATCCCATATCAAACTCTTAACCCAATCATTTTTATGATTTACCATTACCTTATTCACTCATCCGTATCCACTCACTGCCATTACATTCCGTAGCTAATTCCTATTTGCAGAAACAGAGAAGCCATTTTTAGGGTAATACAACCTTCCACAGTTACTCTTGCTTTAGGTAGAAGAGCAGAAAAAGAGCAGTGAATTGAAGCCAAAGAAAGGAAGAAATTTTTATCAAGAAGAAATGGGGCTTATTGTAAGGTCAGAGCCAATTGGAACTAAATATTTAGCAGAATACCCTCAGATTAAGGGGCTATTACAACAGGTTGGATGGCCGAGCTTTATAGAGAAGTTCAATGGATTCCACAAAGAAATCACAAAGTCATTTTCTAGGTCATTCGATGGATCAAAGGTAGAAATTGGGGATATCAAGTTCACCATCACAGAGTCATTCATAACAGAAGCAACAGAGTTTCCAAGACAGGGAGAACGTTGGTTTAAAAACAAAGAATTTCATAATGAAGCTTGGATACAAATGCTAAAAAACCCAGGTATGGACATTTCAGTGTTTAGAAAAGGTATTCCTAGTTCAGATTTGAAAAATAAATGGAGAAATATGCTGCTGATTTTACAAAAGTTCATAACATGTGAAGGTAGATTTGGCACTTTGTATGTCTATCATATTAGACTCATGATGAATTTCCTAGATGATGAAATAAATCTACCCTTCTTCCTGCTTAATAGTTTGAAAAGGATGGCCTCTAATGTCCAGAAAAGGATTCAGTTCTTAGAAACTACCTTACATCATCATGGCTTAATTAAAATATTAATTGAGTTTCATTTGAAGAAGGTAGGAGATAGTTGGGATGAATTCCTCCTAAGAAACCATTTTGAAGAACCAAAAGAAACACTGTCTAAAGAAAAACCCGTGAGGAGAAGTACGGGAGGAAAAGTTGTTAAATCTGTTGAAATCAAACCTGATACATAAACACAGGAAGATAGTGAGGAAATAATCTCTGAAAAATTGGTAAAATTCAGGAAACAACTCAGGAATAAAAGAAAGGAAAAATTAACAAGTGAGTGTGCTGAAGAAAAAGATGAGAATCCATCTAAACTGAGAAGAATCTCTAGGCTTAAAGGCATGGTGAAAAAGACATGGATTAAGAAAACAAGATTCATAAACATTGAAGAAGAAGAAACTCCAATCCAGACACCAGTTAACAGATCTCTTGTATACAAGTATGAAGAAGACCCTGATAGAGGAACCCCAGATATAGATCCAACCCAACAACAGATTTATGACTATGTGGAATCATTAGAAAGAAGGGCCTCAAAGAACAGAGAAAGATCCCCCAGTCCACAAGAACCTCCAATTGAAATTCTGAAAAGAGACAAATATGAATTGGAGATACTGAATAGACAAATAAAAAATGAAAATAAAATTTTAAGGGAACAAGTCAAATTGAAGAGTGACATGAACAAAACGCTATCTCTACAAATGAAAACACTGTATAAGGCTAGCAGGAAGTTGAAGAAGAAAAAAAATAAATTGAATAGGGCACTTATAGATCTAAGGTTCAAGTTATTTATGAGGAAGCCTGGAATGGCATTGAATACCAAGAAAAGCAGAAAAAGGAGGCTGGATGTTCTTGCAGAAGTTTCAGAGCACATGGAATACAGTTTTGATGAAATTGCATGAGGACATGCAAGATTTTTGCAGTGGGGGTATGTTGAGCCCTAAAATTGTCTTCTCTTTTTCCAAACTCCACTTCATTTCATCATTCCTTTATCATTTAATATACCTAAATATCAATAAGAATGATTAAAATCGCTTAAAGAATACATGCAATGACTAACTTGTTGTACTTTTGTGATTTTGTTTTCTTAATGATTTCTGAGCAGTTTTAGCTACAGAATGCAGTCATTCTATAGCCAGTCAAACTTTCCGTAGCCATTTTGGTGTTTGAAAATGTTACAGGTGTTAGATTCCAAATCTTTCCTGCATCATTCCTTGTTATCCACGAAGGTTGAGTCAATAACTAGAGGTGCTTATGCACATGGTCAAAACAAAAGTCCAAGAAGCTAATTTCTACAAGGATAAGGACTCTTGATTTGCTTTCAGCAAATCACAAGTCCTAAAAAGGAGTTTTAGTTTGATTTTGACTTTAAAAATACACCTGTGCCTACTTTTATTCAATATCAGTTATGTAATTGCCTATAAATTTAGCTCGGTGAGACCGAGAGAGACAGTTGATACTTATTTTACCAATACTGTGATACACTGTTTTCAAACATTTTTGGTAATAAAAGGAGAATAACTGTGATGCTGTTCTGAAGAAAACCCTGAGGAGTTAAATATTTTTATGCTAAATCGAAAGCAGAGGGCCCCTGCTATCCGAGGAGGCTTTTACATGCTTTCTAGATAAGTAGCTTTCAATTCTGTTTTGTTATATTTCTTACTTAGACAGTTTTCTGAGTTCATATCTTTTAGCATTATGTTTCATGTCATTTGCCTAGGTAGAAGATTCTCATGATATTATAGTTAGTCTTGTTTTCAAGCTCTTCCAATATATCTCTATTACATGAATGGGATTTAATTGTAATATTCTGGGTTACTTGCATTTCAGTTTCTGTTATTTATATTAATAAGATCCTCATTATCTTACAGCTATTATTTTTCTCAAGCTCTTCCAATATATCACTATTATATGAATGAGAATTAGTTGTACTATTTTGAGTTATTAGCATTTTCTATTTTGCAAATAGATAGAAGATCCTCATCTTATTACAACAGTCTTTTTCAAAAGCTATTCCAATAAATATCTAATTCATGAATAAGACTTAGCTGTAACACTCTGAGTTACTGGTTGTCTGTTAAAAGATCCTTATCACATTATGCTTCATATTTTTCAAAAGCTGTTCCAACAAATCTCTAACTCACGAATGAGATCTAGTTATAATGTCATAAGTTATTTCAACATTTCATAGAGATCCTTATTATATTACAGTTAATCTTTTTCTCAAGCTGTTCCAATAAATCTCTAACAAATGAATAAGATTCTTCTATAATGTTCTAAGTTACTGTTTGTTTCAATACTAGGAGATCCTCATTGCATTAGAACTAATCTTTTTCACAAGCTTTTCCAACAAATCTCTAACTGAATGAATCAGATTAAGTTATAGTGTTTTGAGTTACTTTTTGTTTTCATGAATATTTATTTATCAGCTGTACAATCCATGGATTAGGATTCTCTGTTTTTGTCATTTTCTAGTTAAGAATAGATCTTGCAATCAAATTATGTTTTAGTGCATTTAGTAACATTTCCTTTTCTCCCTCTTTGTCATAAATTTATTTCTATCATAAGGTAACATATTAGAAATCAAACATAAAACCAAAAACATAAGTAAAACACTAAAAGCAATGAAGTAAGAAAAAGGGATACTTAGGCACATATAGTGCATTACACTTCAACAGTTTACTAGCCCTGGTCGATAATTTATGCTATTAATTTAGGACACTAAATTGACTAAACATAGAGTGTGTGCTGATAATGGGCTGCAAAATTATTGCCCTCAAATGGAAAAATGAAGAAAAATCCTCCAAAGATTTCTCCTCCAACAATGAAGAACAAGCTGGCCCAAAATGTTTCATCCATGATGAATAGGAAAAGATCATCATAAAGTATCCCAATGAGAATTTTTCTGCAAGTTTTACATGATAGTGCATGATACAAACAATAACTCAATAGGACACAACGTAGTTTCATCCATTGCAACTTCAGAAAATTACATGGAAAGAAAGGTATAAGATCCACCACATCTACTAATGGATAGTAAATGGCTGAATGTAACAACAAAACATGATCAAGCACTTGCCCATGGCTGTACAATGGATGAATTCCAATCTCATGGCCCACCTCAAAAGATAACAAATATGTGACTGTGGTGGCCATATCTCCTCCCATTCTCCCATTAGAACATGTAGTGCAGAAAATGTGGGAATTATCCCCACTCAAGGACACATCCAACTCATGTGTCTTTCTCATAATCATGCTTCCAATACAAATCAGATCCATATCAACAAATGAATTCATGATTAGAAATAAAATGAAGAGAGTGCTAAAGGTTTCACGTGGTGCAAGAAGGTACCAACAGCTTCCCAAACAAGTACAACACAGTTTTACAAGCTGCTGCTTGAGGAAAGTACAAGGAAAAATGTTTCTTTTTACATAGTCAATTATGCATGTCCTCATATGGTGAATGTTTGGGTGAAACAACTGAACATACATGTGATGATAAAACATTTTCCCACGGCCATATAAAATATGGCTGCCTCTATCATGTAGATTGGCCCAACAATGATCATGGAGCAATGTGGCAAGCTTGCCCTCTTGTGAAGAAATGCACTACATGGTAATGGTAAGAGTATGCAAATCAATGAATGTAAAAACAAACTTCTTACCATAATCTAGAAGTAAGATGGTACATGGATCCATGAATGAGTCTTCCATGGTGTTTTGGCATGCTATGAAGAAGAATGAACCATGTGCTGCAAGAAGATAATCCTCCTCATACTTGGAAATCCAAGTCAAGAAGAATATGTCATAGTGATAGATGCCTCTATCCACTACTCTATCATCATCATCTCTTCCTTGTTCACCAAGTGCATACAATGTGAAGTGATCCTGGGGACACCTCATCCATAAGTCTCTACTCCAAAGTGACAGTGCTTATGCAAATAAGCTCCTATCAATACCAAGCTCTGTTCTTTGACATGCTCCTTGTCAAAGACTCCTCTATTAATGCTGCAAAAAATATGGGATACTTCCCAAGATGGAAGTGTTTGCATATCATCATCAAAGACCAAGGAGATAATTCCATCTCCTCCTCCTGCAACATCATGCAAAGTGTGAGAGAAAATTTGCTCTTGCTCTCCCAAGAACAAGCAAAGAAACAAAAGATTTTGCTGCCTCCCCATACTTCCATCATACAACTCATGTGATGAAGACACAATGAATGATATGAGTATCACATCAAAACTATACATCCATACTCTATGATGCCCAATGATGCAAGTATCCTGCCATCTCTCCTCCATCTTTCTATTCTTCGGAAGAGTGTATGCCAAGTGATGGCCAAACTCTTTCAAGAGGAACCAACACAGCCAAGCCTCCTGCTGCCCGGTATCATAAATTTGCAAGTAGCCTCCTAGCTCCTTGCTCATCAACCACATCCACTCACCCACTTGTGCATGCCTTCTTCTTCCCTTCATCTTGGTATTCCTCCCATGAGGGATACCATTCTTCCAAGCCAAATATTTGTCTTTGCACTTCATGGGATTTTGAAATGCAAGCTTCTCAAGGATCAATGAGACCCTATCAGGACCCAAAAAGGTGGTAGGTAAAAACCTCCCATCATGATGTGTATGGCTCAAGGAATGTCCAACACAATCATGAGAGATATTATCCATCCTAATATGTCCTCCATCTTCTATCTTCTCCTGTGAGAAATGAAGAAAATATTTTCACTCCATGGTGTGTTGAAGTGCACCTCTAATGAGATCTCTCCATGAGACCTCCCTCTCAACAATAGTCTTCCAAAACCAATGAGGTCTTGGGTCTGAAAGTGGAAGTTCCTCTTTGAGCTGAGAGGAGCTCATTGAGAAAGTATCATCTTGAAAGAAGAAAGGTTTTCTCACTCCAAGATGTCTACTATCACCCATAAAGTCTTCAAACCCCAACCTCAAGTGTGATGTACAATCCAAAAATGGCTCATGAGAATGATGGTTTGCTCCCTTGAATATTTCCATGCTCCACAACGCAGTGAAATCAAGATGCTCTATGGTAGCAATGTGATTTGACCCTTGGTCATGCAAAAGTAAATCTCCACAATGATCAAAAGAATTTGCTGCAATAATAGAATGTGGAAATATTTTCATACCTTGATGATATTTTGGAACTTCTTGTAGGGCTGCAAGAGTTCCTTCCTCCAAAGTGTTGGTTGCCCCAACTGTTGATGCATGTGGCTGCTCCTCCATGAGTGTGACAACGTTATCACAAGTCTCCTCAAGTGGTGGTGTGATCTTCCCTCCCTTGACCTTCTCACCATCAAAGGTTTTGATCAACCCTTGGATGAATTCTGCAAAAATTTTCACCCTTGCATGGCTCAAGTGGCTGCTCCACTAATCATAGGCTTCACCCTCCAAGTGCAGCGCTGAGATTTCAATAGCTTCTTTCCCTGCTACAGGATGTAGTAGGAAAAATGCCTCCAACTCTCTCACCCAAGTTCTTGCAGTAGATGACCCATCAAAGGTAGACAACAGAAATCTATTGCCTTTGCTGTAGGGTGTCTTCTCTTCCTTCAACTGGATGAAATGAGGAAAATCTAGAGTCTCCTTGAAGCCTCTAGGTTGAGATCTATACTCAACAAGGTAATAACTTAGAATCTGATAATCCAAGTGTCTTCCATGCTCAATGTCTTCTTCTTGATGAGAATAGGAAGTGCATGGTCCTTGCCCTTATTCTTCTTCAATATTCTTGACCTCCTTGGAGAGGTTCTCTCTAGATCTGAATAATTATGAGAGAAATCTCATGTTCTTCAACATTCTGATCTTCTTGGGCTTAGACTCACAGGCTGATCCAAGAAATTTTCTCTGATACCACTGTAATATTCCCAATCCGGGACAGCTAGCTAGGCATGACTGGAAAACATATTTTCCAGGAATGGTAGCTACAGGAATTGAAACCAAGACCTGGATCCCTTATATCAATGCATATAAGACCCGAATCCAAGAGGAGGCTCCAAATAAATCCTTCTCGAGTGGTTAAACATATCTCCCACTACTAGATGTCCTCAGAAAGTACCCAATGAAGGGACTGCAACATTACATGAGCATACCATGGAGAGACAACGTTATTTTATGAGCTGTGAGACAAGAAGATGTAGATAGCCAATAAAATTTTTTATAGCAGCAAATAAAGTATAAGTACTTGAGGAAACATCTACTCAAGAAAGGAAATGCAAGCCTCAACAAGACATGTACATGGAAATGAAGAAACACTGCTGCATATATGAAACCCCTGGCCATGACAACGCAATCTATTATGGAACATAGCTGCAAAATGATGTCAATACATGAATATAACAATGATATAGCTCAAATACAATAGGGGAGAAAAGCTCTAACCCTTAGAAGCAATAAAACATCAATCCTTCAAGGGATTGGCCGAAATATGCAAAATGGAAAAAATGCCGGAGTTGTTGGGCTGCTGCTGCAACTCAAATATGGAACTCAATAGAGAAGGCTGAATATGATGAGAAATATGAAGTAGACCTTCTCCAATGGCTCTCCAAGTGGAAGGCTGATCCTTACACTTGAGATATCACCCTCCAAACAACACTGCAAGCCCTCACTGCAAGTGCTCCATGAAAATAATGTAGTCTAAGAGGGTAACTGTGCTGTAGGTGGAATGAAATGAAGTGGCCAAGTGCTAAGATTTGCAAATAAGCTCCAAAGCTTCCAAACTAATCCTCCAAAGGAAAGAAATACTCTCCCTCTGAAAAACAAGCAATGGAAGAGGTGTTGTAACTACTCACTGCAACACCCAGCAACACAGTATTATTCTGCTGCAGAAATAATGCTATCTTGATGGAGGATGCTTGGCCTCAAGCCTAAATGTGAGATAAATCAGTACAACTCCTTCAAGAGGCTTCTCAAGAAAGGAGGAGGAATCCTAAACAGGAATTCCCCAACAATTCTTGCTAAACAACAAAAGAATGCACAATGTCTGCATAGACATGAAATGAATAATCAAAGCATCCATAACAATGGCTTCCTTGCCCTCCTTTTAAACACATGAGAGCTCCCTCTCCATGGGCCCCACTCTATTAGGGTTTCCTTCTTCAAGGAATATTCCCTCCTCTATCTCTGCGCTGTCCCATGTAGTGCTTTCCACCTCATACCCAACGCTGTTTGACTTGGTCAAACTTAACCAAGCCTCTTTGCAAAATGTCCCCTTTCACACATGAGGGTGTGAAATAAGTTCCAAGGCTGATCCATTTTCATACTAGAGGGATTTTATCCATGTTTTTATTATCATTTGGCCTCCTTACCCAATTATTCAACTTATAAATGAAATTATCAAAATCTAATGTTCCAATTTATTGAAGGAAAAATTTGGAACATTACAAAAAACTACATACAACCCAACCTGTCATATATAAAAACCCTTGAAAAACTACATACAACCCTTCCTGTGAGATCTACAAATTCTCGAAATCGACTTTCCTCTGTGCGCAACTATAACTGGATTGTAAACTTCTATAAATTTAGTGAAGTATTTTGTGTGGATTACTGTGTGTAGGATTGAATATTTGTGTGTCGTCATATTATTAGTTAGAAAAAACAATTAGCCAACATTAAAAGTTAGAGAAAAAACTACATACAACCCTTCCTATGAGATCTGCAAACTCTCGAAACTGACTTTCCTTAGTGTGCAACTATAACTGGATTGTAAACTTCGGTAAATTTAGTGAAGTATTTTTTGTGCATATATGTCTCAGGACAAGGTGCGAAGATATTTTTTATATTCCCTTCTTGCATAGAGAATAAAAGAAGCCACATAGAAGCCCCAATTTGGAATTTCGATGAGAAGAGGTCGGGTAGAAAAAAGAAATACCATAAGAGAATTGCGGTAGCCCATGACTACACTAAAAAGCATGGGAAGAACATTTTCTCGATTTTCCCTAGCTGCTTAGAATCAGAGTTGCATACACACATGTTGTCGTAGTTAGTTTATGTGTGTAAAAAGTATACATACAATGGAAGAATCTTTATTGAAATATTACTGAAAATGTGAATTAGGAAAGGAAACTAAAGAGAAAAATATAAGACATAGTAATGTGAATTAGGAAAGGACACTGAAGAGAAAAAGATAAGACACATTCGTGGAGTCTGAAGCTAGAGGGTTTCATTTTAAAAATATTTCCATCACATCCACAATAGAATCATTAGCGACCCGCTCATACTTTGACTGTGAAGGTTGGTAGTTCGAAGGTGGTTATAAAAGGGCCAATGTTGTAATCATCATGTTCATCAAATACAAATTTCATAATGCGTGGTTGCGTGGTTGAAGATAGACGTTGTATGAAAGATTGTTTTACTTCTGCAACAAATAAAAAGAAATCACCAAAAGAAGGAGGCTACATACATATAAGTTTTATTTTTTTCATTTGGTTTTTTGATATAATGACATAGAAAATGAAACACATAATGAATACAATGTAGAACAAAGGATATGATTTCTTAATGTGAAGAGGATGAATCTTCCAGGCCAAAGGAGGAATCTGAGAAGCTTTAGCTCAATATAAAATTGTTGTACAATAATTCGGGCATACTGGAATATGGGGATTCAAGAATATCAAATTATGTAACTTGGGAATTTATAAGAATTTGAACTCGAGAATTATACCTTTACAAGGGGATAAGACATCTCGATGGAGAAAAATATGATAAATATGAAGATTTCGATTTATGTTTTTGTTGTCAGTTGGTTTATCATTGGCATTGTAGCTTTAAGTGGAGGTTTTGGAGGATAAATCTCCAACACATAAATGCAATAGGCTATGATTGGGAATTTAGAAGAATGGGAACTTGGAAATTATACCTTTACAAGGGGATAAGACATCTTGATGGAGAAAAATATGATAAAGATGAAGATTTCGATTTATGTTTTTGCTGTCAGTCGGTTTATCATTGACATTGTAGCTTTAAGTGGGGGTGTTGGAGGATAAACCTAAAATACATAAATGAAATAGGCTTTGATTTAGGGATACCACATTAGAGTGTAGATAGCTTATGCATAATTTTTATTAGGAACAATTAGTTGTAGGTTAATGAGTTAAAATAGGGAAGTTAGTTGTTGTTGGAAAAATATGATAAAGATGAAGATTTCGATTTATGTTTTTGTTGTGAGTCGGTTTATCATTGGCATTGTATCTTTAAGTGGGGGTGTTGGAGGATAAATCTCCAATACATAAATGCAATAGGCTATGATTTAGGGATACCGCATTAGAGTGTATATAGCTTATGTATAAGTGTTATTAGGAATGATTAGTTGTAGGTTAATGAGTTAAAATAGGGAATTTAGTTGTTGAAGTTACAAGTCTCTTAGTATAACTCTATTGTGTTTGTGAATAAATGGATGTATGTATAAATATATTATAGTGAACAATGAAGTATTTTTGTGTGCATATCGTTGTTTTCGTGTTGCTACATTTCACATTGTGCATCAGAAGGGCATTGTATTTTCAAGTAAATCAATAAAAAAAAGGCTCTTTTTGCCCAAACAAAATGACTAGATTTAAGTAAGGAAGCTTTACAAAACCGAATTAAAGCACCTATTTCTCAGGTTTCTTGAGCGTCCTATCAGCGTACATCTTTCATAAACCTATATCTCGAAATTGATATGAATAGATTCTAGAAAATCTTAATTTTTCATATATAACACTATAGTTACGACATGGGTAATCCTTCTAATAGATAATGAGATGCTTCTAATTATTAGGGTAAGAGTGATTTTTAATTGGAATTATATTGAGACAATTTGTAAACGGAATGGCAATGTCCACTTGAATCTAAAATAGATGTAGAAAACAGCTAAAAAGATTAGATTCCTCCAATTTTTTGTGTTCAGAAATGAAAATTAGGCTTGGCATACACATATTATATTAGGTTTTCCCAATGCCAAAACAATGTCAAAAAGTTAAGAAATCTGTTTGTGCTCAACCTAGTCTCCTAAATTGAGTTCATTAATTTTCAACCAGGGTTGGTAAACTGCTAAAGTGTGGTGCACTATATGTGCCTAGGTATTTGTTTCTCACTACGTTGTGTCTAGTGCTTTTATGATGTTTTTGTTTTTTTTCTTTATTGTTTTATGTTCACAAGGGAAAGAACTAAATGCTGGTGAGAAGAAGCTATTGGATAAAAACAGAGTGAAGCCTAAATTATGGATGGCAAATGACAAATGCAAATACTGAAACAAAACAAAGCCTAACTATGGCTAACAAACAACAAATACAAAGCTTGATAATGACTTCAAGGAAATAAATCACAACATGAGCTTAAACTTGTCCAATTAATTCATTAACGATATTTTGGAAGAGCTTCAGAAATGGGCAAGTTAAGTGTAAATGAAGTTCTCCTAACTAAACAATCAAACAATCAACTTACAATGTTACAACATCTCATCCATGTTTAAAGATCTATTGGGATATATTTGGTAAAGAACATTTGTAGCATCATAAGATTTCTATTCTAAACTAGCTTCAAATTCTGTTCTGCAACTCAATTTAACACCACTAGGCCTTACTCAGAAGTTATAGCTTTCTCTTTTTAAAATAGTCTTTGAGAAAAAGGCTTGTTTGTGAAATGGTAAAAAGGTTGCAAAATACTCTAGGTCTTAGAATGATACCAACTCCTGTCCAAATGATTATGTATTAATATGAGGTTGGAACAAAAGAAGTTTTGTAAATAATGAAGACCGTGGTATTTGAATTTAACAACTAATATAATTTAAAAATTCAATGGATGACAACTAGACTGGAATGCTAATACAGTGAGCTAAAACTAAACTAGAGTGCCACTAGTCTATTTGAAGTACAGTGAACAATGTTAGACTGAAAAGCCATTATCAAACTGGAAATGAAATGACAGAGCTGAACCACATGCATTCTACCTCCGGAGTGCTATAACTAAGTTAACATGCAACTAACCTAAGGAATTATACAGTCCATCTCGTTCAGTATGAATGATGTTTTGGAAGAGTTTGTGAGAACAAGTATGGTTGTATCATTCAGTTCAATTTGAACATAAACACAAGACTGAAAGAAAATACAACTAAAATCTAAGACACCACAGCTACCTCTTACTCATTGTTATGATATCTTGGAAGAACTTTGTAAGAGTAAGATTGGCTATGCCACTTAGTGTAAACTAGCAACTAAAACCTACAATACCACAGTTATGCCTTATTCATCATAATGATATTTTGGAAAAGTTTATTAGATTAAGTTTTAACTGTGATAACTAACGAAAGTAAATGCAACTAAAACCTACACTATCACAGTTGTGCCTTATTCTGCATAATGATATTTTGGAAGAGTTGATTAGAGTAAGTTTGGCTGTGATAGTAAATATAAACAAATATGAACATAAGCTTCAGAAATCTACTTAAACTAGAAATAAAAGCGAGACTAAAATACTTATCTACTGCATAAACAAGGCCGCTCAGGAGGCAGGGGCCCTCTACCACCAGAGTAGCACGAAATCTAGTTCAAAATCGACTCAACGCGTTCAAGGGAATGCTACTTCTTTCATTAAAGAGGAATCACCTAAAAACAGAGTATTCTCGGACTTCAAAGATCTAGCAGTCAACCATAAAATCTAACCAAAATCTAACCTTTGTCTCTCAGTTTCCCGAGCATATTTATAGCAAATTTACATAATAGAAATTGAGATAATACAGGGATTACTGTCTTTCCATATTAAAATCGAACTAGAACTTTAAAGGTGGCATCGTAATATGACAAAGGACATCTAGATTGTCCCTGTCCTATTAGGAGTCTATCTCCTAGCTTGAGTTCTCACGTGCATAACCACGTACAGAATTCCGTTTGGTCTTCATGGAGAGCAACAAATGCTGAGGGCATGACGTGGAATATGACCATGTGTGGCTTTCCCTGAGAGGACATCTGGAACCTGCTTAAACATGAAGATGGCTACAGAATTGGCAACTAGCTACAGAATGTCTGCATTCTGTAGCTAGTTTCAGTTCAAAAAGTACTACAATGACAAAATCATAAAAACATAGCAAGTTAGCCACGATATTCATTCTTAAAGCAATTTTAACTAATTTCATTGATCATTTGAGCCTGGGATTATTAATGGATAAAATAAATGGAGTGGAATGTGGTGGAAGAAAGAACATTTTTGGAGCTCAACAAAATCCATGCCTTCAAATATCGTTCCACTCATAATTGAAAATCCAGTGTTCGAATGCGTTCATCTGCAATTGTGTATGAGCAAAATCCTGTCAGTTTTCTCTGTAGTTATTTCTATTGGCTTTGTCCTTGTTTACCATGAACATGGTTCGACAGTCACTAGTGGGAATAAGAATATTATCAGTAACCACGAAGTTTAGCTGTTACCATGTGAACAACATGAAATTATTGAAGTGGTAGTATATTATACTCAACTAAGCGATGTCATCATATCTTTAGCTTGAGTCCAATTTAGGAATTAAGCTCACGTTCATCTTCGTCCACTCATTGGTGCAAAGGAATGAATAAAAATTTAATGTGAGAATATGACAACAATAGCAATTTCCCCTAAAGGTGCAAATATATATCGAAGGAATAGAACATGCCTATGATGTCATTGCAAAAATGTTGTAGCAAAGGAAAGATACCAAATTAAAGGGTGGAAGATGGAGGGTAGGAAATGTATTCACACTTGCAACAGTCTCACACCTGTGTTGCTGAATCTACATATGTTGCTCGAAACAAATTTTAAGATTGATTTATCTATTTGTTGAAAAGAAACAGGTTCGATAGAACTACTCTTCCCCCAAGTTTCTTTTTTGTATAAGATTTCTGTGAATAAGGTTTGTTTTCATTCAAGTGAGTATTATGCTCGTCACATTATTCATTTTTTTAATCTCCTTTTTTCTCCTTTTTATAATAGGCTATATCTTATTGGATCAATTTTATATATTATTTTATTCACGTGCCCTATATTGATAGGAATAATGTCTTGGAGTTTTCTCCTGGGAGGTTTGTTTCAATAAGGTTTCCTTTTTAATCGGTTCCCCTTTCTAGTGAAAATAATATTTTCCTACTCATAACAACGTGAATTTCTTATCCTTATGTGATCACAGTGCTAATGGTCTCTTATTAAATAACTCATAGCATATTTAGTTAATAATGTATAACATGAAATTTATGAACATTCCACCTAAGTTAGAAATGATGCTCTTAGAAAGGTTGCATATAATATGGTTGTGACAAAATTAACTTAGAATCATTTAATGGGTCAAGAATAATTTCAGAGGGAAAATGAGCTTGAGCTGTAAATGATAGAAATTTGGCAGTGTTAGGGAAAATTGATATTAGAGGAAGACTGGAAATTTTCCACTTAAGTTTGAAATTATTTCCTCAGTAAAATAATTTAATTGGTATGCGAGCTTGAGTTGTAACTTGTAGGAATTTTTCACAGTTACGGGAAATAGATAGATCATAAAAGACTTGAAATATGAAATGGGTAAATGTTGAATTTATGTGCAGGTAAATAATCAAATTATATGTAGGTAGGATGTAAAAGACTAGAATCTTTTGATCATGTGATATATTTCAATATTGAAAATTGGTCAGAAATGACTATGAGAGGGTAAATAAATATGCACCAAGCCTATGTGGAAGGAAACAATCTCAACATCAAATGTACACTTCACAGTCTTTTTCCACTTTTTTCGGAATACAGTGTTGTGTGAGGTGTAAAAATCCTTTTGCATTTATTTATAAGCCCCTTCTTGGTGAAATACATAGCCAAGTATCACAGAATATCATGTTGAATAAAGGAAATCTTATGGATGATATCATAAGAGTTCACCATGGTATCTCTGATAGTGAATTAAATTTGTTATGTTAGTTGAAGTAATTATTTAATCAATGCTTGACACAAGATCCACTTCTCTCCTATCAAACAATGTAAAGTTGTTATGTCAATGACAAGCTATATTGATATATCTATTATGTAGCTCTGCTTTAAACTAGTCCATCCAATGGTAAATTTTGAATTTGCGATTTAAAAAAAAAATCTTCGAATATAAACCTCCTCTATCAAAAACCAATCCAAATTCCCAAAAGAAGTTAAGTAAGGACAAACAAAGGAAAATCAAATCACCTTAAGAGAAAGTGGTAAAAGACTATAATATTTTGATCAAGGGAAACAATTCAATATTGAAAAAGAACAATTTTTTTATTAAATATTTGTTATTGGAACTTGAAAGAGCATATTTGAAGATTGAGAGGAAATCTATGTTGGAAAGGTTATAGAATCGGTAAATTTGGCATAATGTAAGTGATTTCTCTTTATATTCTAACCTTTAATGACATTTTTTTACTAATTTTTATATTTAGTGATCTCATATATCTCACGATTGAAAATGAGAACCCATATATACTATGAAGGAAGGTATAGAATGAATTTAAGACTGAAAAAGGAGACATAAAACTGTTACAAGACAAGAACATGAATGCCATTACCTTTGTTGACGAAAGAGGATACGTGGAGAAAACCCTCATGCCGTTTGACAAAAAAAAAGGTCAACAAGATGTGAAGCCCTAGCTACGGAGCGAATTCTCTGGTTAAAAGCCCTCAATGAAATAGTGGTGCAAATAAAGCGGTAGGGTAGTCATTAGGGTTCATTAAACCCTAATGATCACATTGAGAACTGATGCTAGTCGTTGGTTAAGTCAACGTACGTTAATGTGGAGCCTTTTGTAGGGGTCACGTATAAAGCAAGACACCCTCAAAACATATCAGAAACCAAGATTCACCTTATATATCTACCGAAATTCAACCTTACCAAATTAATTTTGGACATTGGGTTCAACACTCCCCGTGCGTTTTGCGACTTGGACTAACCGCCTCTCGTGGATCCTAACTCTGGAAATTTTGGTGAAGACTAATGCCTGCGGGTTTTGGTCTAATGACAATTGTGATTCCAACAAGTGGTATCAGAGCGACAGGTCTCGAGTTTGAAACTCACCTGGCTCGCGTTGGGGGGGAGATTGTTGGACATTGGGTTCAACGCTCCCTGTGCGTTTCGCGAGATGGACTAACTGCCTCTCGTGGATCTTAACTCTGGCAATTGTAGTGGAGACTAATGCCTGCAGGTTTTGGTCTAATGACAATTATGATTCCAACAATTAAAACACCACATTAATAGTAATATAAAGGAGAGGAACCATTTAAAAGGGTTGGTGAATTCCAACCATTGTAATGAAAACATTTAAATAACTATCAAACCGAAATGAGCGGGGTATACATGTCAAGATTTATGCATATAGTTTGGTTATTCTTAAAAGATAAGAAATGTTAATGTATATTGGATATATTATTATATGTTTCATATGCCTATGCAAATAAGCCATAGTAGTAATCTCTATGGGTCTAATTTAGACATATGAAAAGTGGTAAAGCCAAACCAAACCCAAATTTCATATAGTGTTAATGACCATGCATGTACTTGTATATACAAGTGTTACCCATTTAAGGTATTGGTATAGTTCAATAGAGCTTATGAAAAGTGGTAAAGCCAAACCAAACCCAATAAGCCATAATAGTAATCACTATGGTTGTTATTTAGACATATGAAAAGTGGTAAAGCCAAACCAAACCCAATTTTAATGACAATGCCTTGTATATACAAGTGTTACCCATTTAAGGTATTGGTATATTTCAATAGAGCTTATGAAAAGTGGTAAAGCCAAACCAAACCCATTAAACCATAGTATTAATCTCTATGGTTGTAATTTAGACATATGAAAAGTGGTAAAGCCAAACCAAACCCAATTTTGATATAGTGTTAATGAAAATGCATGTAATTGCATATACAAGTGTTACCCATTTAAGGTATTGGTATAGTTCAATCGAGCTTATGAAAAGTGGTAAAGCCAAAACAAACCCAATTTTGCTATAGTGTTAATGACAATGCATGCACTTGTATATACAAGAGTTACCCATTTAAGGTATTGGTATAGCTCAATAGAGCTTAAGGTATTGGTATAATTCAATCGAGCTTAATTTTGATATAGTGTTAAAGTGCTACCTTTTAGGACAAAGAGATTATTCTCTTGTAATATACATAAGAAGATATTTAGAACAAAGATTTAGAGTGCTACCTTTTTAGGACAAAGAGATTATTCTCTTGTAATAGATCACACACTATGTGAAAAGATGTTTATTTAAAAACAAAAGAATAATGTTACCATGTTGTCTAAACTTTCTAATATTAAAAAAAAAGTGTAAATAAGAGTCATTACACATGCATGCCTTGAATTTTGTCTCTCAAGAAACATAACAAGTATTCCAAGCATATCACACATTGGTTAATTTAGACCTCATTTCATTTTTGGTTTAATCTTGTCAAAATTTGTACAGTGACATCAAATTGATTAAATTTTAATGGTTTTAAGGTACAAGCCAAAGGCATTTGAAGCTCATAGATTTTGTGAAAAAACCCTTACTTTGCTTCAACAAGAAAGATGGACATAGTTTTCTAATAAATTTTAAGGACATAATATTGCAGTAACCAGGGAATTTGCATATAGTTTTGATGGGTTCATAATTAACAAATTTAGAGATGAAACGAGAAATATTACCCCAAAACGAGAAATCTAGCCAAAAAAATCCCAAAAAAACATGAAAAACAACCCAAAAACGAAAAGTGTTGATTCTGCTTCAACACTTTTTTTGGGTAAATTTTCAATATTTTTTCAAAATGACAGTAAAAGCCAATTCTTTTGTGTAAAAAACACCCTGAAAACAAAAAGTGTTGATGCTAGAATAATGTATTTTTTTTATGGGGGTAATTTTCAACATTTTTTAGCAATGACGTTAAAGATAAGATATCAAGACTTTGAAAACCCTAAAATTGTAACAATTTTTAAGCATGACATTAAAGATAAAATTTTGAGTCTCTAAAACGCCTTAAAATTCCAATAATTTTCAACCATGATGTTAAATATAAAATACTTATAATTGTTTTCAACCATAACAATAAATATAAAATATTGTGACTTAGAAAAAACTTAAATTTTGACAAATTTTCAACCATGGAATTAAAACCAAATATCACTACTACAAAAAACCTTAAGTTTTCATTATATTTCAACCATGAAATTATGGAAAAATTATATGGCTAAAAAAAAATTAAAGAATGAACACTTGAATGAAAGAGCCATTATACTAAGAGCATTTTTTTTTACATGCTAAAACTATAGCTATTTTAAAATCATAGCCTAAGACAATTTGACACATTGAAACAAATATTTTAAAAATCAAACATCAAATTGACATGTAGTGTAGGCGATCTCGACCTATTGCAAAGAAATCACAACATATATATATATATATATATATAGATATATATATATATATATATATATATATATATATATATATATCTATCTTCCGGAGAAATCACAAAGTAGTTTTTAGAGACGACGCGTTTCGAACAACTTGCTATGGTTCATCATCAAGACTAAGATAAAAAACACAATATATATATATGTTGACACCTAATCCTAAGGGATTGAGAGAAATTATATATTAGTGTAAATTAGGAAATAAGGAAGTCTAAGAGACATTGGGAAATGAATCCCAACAGTCTCACCTCCATGTATATATTCATGAGCACCCTCTATCAAATTCACCGTTCAATTTGTGGAGTTACCTCCTGGTTTGACATGGTATCAGAGCCAACTCCTTTTTTGGCATTCCTACCCCTGGTGTAATTCCCTCCTGCTCCTGGTAGACCTGCCTCTCTGTTTGCTCGTGGAAGAACTGTCCCTCCTACTCCTGGTAGTCTAGATTCTAATTTTTTTTAAGCCTTCAACTCATTTTCTCATTGCTTGTAGGATCCGCTCTCCTAGAGCTCACAAAAAAAAAGGGTCCACAGCTCCTGCCTCAGCACTGTTCACAACTCCTGCCATAGCACTGTCCACAACCACCTCACGCAGCGTCGCACACTACTCCCCTCTCGCAGCTACTACCTCCCGCAGTCGCTACCTCTCACTCCACACAACTGCCACCTCCCGCAGCCATCTCCTCCCACAACCATCTCCTACTTCCTCCTTCCTTCCCCACTCCCTCCGAGATGCCCCTGCTCCCTTCCAACCTTTGTCTCCCTCCTCTGCTCGCTCCCATCCTCCATTCTTCCACTCTCCCCTTAGCGGGATCCCCTCCTCACCTCCCACTCCCTCCTTCGCCCGCTCCCATCCTCTACCCTCCCGCTCTCTCCTCCGCGGGCTCCCCTCCCCACTCCCCGCTCCCTCATCTGCCCTCCTCCTTCCTCCACCCTCCCGCTCTCCCCTCCGTGGGCTCCTCTCCTCACTCCCCACTCCCTCCTCCACCCTCCTCCCTCCGCCCTCACCTTCCCCTATTCCACCTCCCCAGGTCAACCTCCCCCAATTTCGACCTTCTCGAGGTTTGACCTCCCCTATACAAAAACAAATAATTTTATTTATTTATAATATATATATATATATATATATTAAATTTATTTCCAGAATTGAGTTTTTACAACAGAGTACATATTTTTTACCAGAATTTAATTTTTACAGCAGAGTGCAATTTTCATTCCAGAATTGAGTTTTTTTCTAGCAGACTACTTTTTTTCAAATGTTCACAATGCATTCTCTCATATCTATTGTGGGAGTTGTTCTCTATGGCAAGGAGAACTATCCTAAGTGGTCTCAAAAAATCAAGCACAGTCTCATTTTTAATGAGTTGTGGAGAGGAATTTGTGAAGGATAAGGAGACAATCCACCGCCAAAGCCCATCTCAGACAAGGAGATCGCCATTTGGGAAAACAAGAATTGTAAGGCCTATTCCTTGATTGCAACTTCTATAAATGAAGAGGTGAGTCTCCATATTACACCATTTTCAAATGCCTATGAAGCCTTGAGGAAATTAAAAGAACTCTATGAATCACATTCAAAACTTGAAATTGTTCAATCAATGATTAAGCTGTTCAACCTTGAATTGAAAAATGATGACCCTCTTGCTTTAGCATCAGAAGTAAGATCTATCATGCATGACATAAAAAATATTGGTGTAGAAGTTGACATACCTCTCATAGCTTATGTTAAGGCATTGTATCCACCTTACTCACATTGCCTTGAGTCATTGCAATCAAGTGGAAACCTCATGAAGATCACCTTTGATTCCCTTGAGAAAAAGTTTCCAAAAAGAAAGAAGGCTTTTGGAAAGAAGACAACCCCTCTGTCTTCTGAAGAAGCTATATGTTTCGTACATAGAGAGAAGAATCATGGTCAAGATTATTCCAGAGGAAGAGGTGGCAGAAGAGGAAGAGGAAGAAGAAAATTTAGAGGAAGGGGGGGAAAACAAGCTCAAAGTGAAAAACCTGATCTTCATTGCATTCGCTGTAATACAGATTGGCATGATGCATCTACATGTAAGTTGCCTTGGGACAAAATTGAGCAACAAAGAAATCACGAAAAAGATAAAAATCATGACAAAGACAAAGGTAAAGCACCTGAATCTTGTTGAAATTCAACAAGAAAATGCAACACACACACTAGTGTGGGATCACAGGTCACATAGTGATGGGTCCTAGTGATACATTAGTGTGCAACCAATTTATTAAATAAATTGGAAAATTAATTGTAATCTTATCTCATAACAACTTGTAATAGTTAACTAAGTGTGATAGACTTAGTTAGCTCAAGAATTTTGAGTTGAGGGTCTAAGTATAGGCATATAGAGTGATTATATTATTAACAGGGTCCAGTTGCAGTTGTAGCACTGGTGTAGTGTGGGTGGGATCAATTAACTCACATTAGTTGAGTTAAAATCTGCTTAAATAGTTCTAACTGTTTGATGAGATAGTGGAAGATCAAGTGAATTAAAATAGATTTAATTCACCAGTAGTGATTTACCAAGTAACTGATGATTCACTATTTACAGTTGCATGCATGTTAATTCTGGTGGATACCCAGTTGAGACAAAGGTTCAAGGCTAGTAAACTATCGGTTGTATTTTAGGAAAACTACCCAGATGAAATTATAAATCCATGGGAAGCCCATGATGAATTGCGAAATCAAGGAAGGATGAATTTACTAATTAATAGGGGTTTAATTCTCTAGGGATTTCATAAGCAAGGTAGGCTGAGGGTGGGCTAATAATTGGCTATGTGTTTGTCCAATTTTTCCTAGATCAATGTGAAGCAATTGGTAGAGTGTATGAGGTTGTGGTGATCACAAATACATTGTATTGTTTCACGATTCCTTGGTTGATTATACAATAAATATGGAGGGGTTTTGAGCAGTTTCTTTCCCCAGGAATATATGTTGTTGTGTATTGATTTACTTCTTTCTCTTACTTGCATGTGATTGAGCGATCGTGATTTATATTCCACAAATATTGTAGAAGGATTCAATATCTTGCTTTAGTACATTGCATGATCAGATTAACTCCATTGATATAATTTCTACATGGTATTATAACTATGTTATATATTTTCTACATGGTATAAGAGTGCCAGGAATCACAATAGTGGATAAGAAATTGAGTTTGTGTTGAACAATATTCAAATTTGTAGATAATTTCTTTGGAGCTATAAGCTGATCAAGATGTCTTTCAATGACTTGAGACTCGAATATGCACTTGAGGGAAGTTCGAACTATATTGCATGGAAGGACAGGGTGGAGGCAGTGCCAGAGAACAATGGGTTGAAGGAATTCATAGATAATGATATTCCCAAGCCTGTACCAACAGATGCCCAAATTCTTGATGCATGGCAGAAGAAGGTAGCAAAGGCGAGGAAGATCTTGTTAGAGGGAGTTGGAGATCACATTGTCTTGAGTCTCAATTGAAATGCAACTCCATATGCTATGTGGAAGGCCTTGACAGATCTGTTTCAAAATAGCAGTGACCATAGAAATTTGGCACTCAAGGACAATCTCAGGAAAATAAAAATGGAGAAGGGAGACACAATCCAAGAATACTTGACCAATTTCACTCAATGTCAATATGAGCTTGGAAGTGTTGGGATTACTGTAGCTGATGATGATTTGGTGAGCGTAGCACTTCTAGGCCTTCCAAGAGATGGCATAGTTACTAGGACTCTGTGAATGGGAGGGAGAAGTTACCATATTGGGAGCGACTTTGGTCATATTTGGTACAAGAAGAGTTTGGATGAAATACCAAGGATGAATCCTCATCCAAGACTGATGATGAGGAAAATTGTGCCTTGGCTGGTAAGGTGAAGAAGGGGAAGGGGAGGAAGTCCCATTCCAAATCTGAGACCGGAAAAGAAGGCAAGAAGTGTGATATGACAAAGGTGAAATTTTTTCACTGTCATGATCATGGACACTATGCCACAAATTTTTCACAAAAGAATAAGAACAACAATAAGGCTCCAGGAGTTGCAACGGGTGAAGCTTTGGCCTCACAGTTTG
Source organism: Pinus albicaulis (assembly GCA_034641835.2). Classification (NCBI taxonomy): domain Eukaryota; kingdom Viridiplantae; phylum Streptophyta; class Pinopsida; order Pinales; family Pinaceae; genus Pinus; species Pinus albicaulis. The sequence goes on from CM076578.1 coordinate 481,055,019, forward strand.
AGTTGGACTTCTCTCTCATCGCATGCATGGCATCAACTGTGATGGGATCTATGTGGTACTTGGACAGTGGAGCATATTTCGACATGATGGGAAACAAAGAATTCTTTAGTAGCTTGGAGGAGAAGGATCTTCATATGCACATCGAGATGGGTGATGACAGGAGGTATAGGGATATTAGGATTGGTACAGTTAATTTATAGATAAATTCAGGTAAACCTTTCTTATTAAAAGATGTCATGCATGTACCAGGCTTGAAAAATAATTTAGTTTCGGTAGCTATGTTGGAGGATCTTGGATATGATGTGGTTTTCAGTGAAGGAAAGGAATTTCTTCGTCACGAAGCCACATGACAGGTCAAGAGGATTGGGGTTCATGTGAAGAACCTATACAAACTTTATGTAGATGGCTGCGCAACATTGAGCAGTAAAGTAGGGAAGGTGGTGAGCCGGGATATAGGTGAGTTATGGCACTGGAGATTGGGCCATTTACACCATAGCACTTTGTGGATCATGCAGTATATTTCTATAGGTATTCCAAAGGGTACTCTTGCGCAGATAGACACATGAAATGTACCATGGGGAAGTATACTAAGGCCACCTTTCATGAGAGGGATAACCGAGCAACGACAATCCTTGAGAGAGTTCACTCAGATGTGTGTGGAATATTCTCTATGCCTTTCACAGCAAAACACAGGTATTATGTGATTTTTGTTGATGATTTTTCTAGAAAGTGTTGGATCTTCTTTATGCAGAATAAAGAATAGGTGTTCTCCAAGTTTTGTGAGTTCAAATCACTGGTAGAGAAATATACAGGGAATAAGGTGAAGGCTCTAAGGAGCGACAATGGTGGTGAGTATATCTCTAATTAACTCAAGAAATTCTATGCCAAAGAAGGAATTCAGAGAGAATTGATTGCACCTCATAACCCACAACATAATGGGGTCGCAGAAAGAAAGATCAAAACAATTGTGGGAGCATCACGAGCTATGTTATATGATCAGTGCCTACCACTTCATCTGTGGGCAGAGGCATGCAACAAAACGGTATTTGTGCAGAACCGCAGTCCTCATCAGATACTTGGCATGAGTAAAACATAGGAGGAATTTTCAGGTAAGAAACCAGATGTTTCATATTTTAAAATTTTTGGCTCATCTGTCTATTTCCATGTGACCAAAGATGCCATGAAGAAGCTAGAACCACAAACAAAGGTTGGGATATTGGTGGGATACACTGATACTCCCCAAAACTATCGAGTGTATTTGCCGACAAACATGATGAAAATTATGAGGAGAGATGTTAAATTTGATGAGGAGAAAGCCATGCGATTGTTCCTTTTGAGGGAGATTGACTTGCATGCAGATGAGGAGCTCCTAGTTCCTAAGGATGAACCTCAGGATGTGGAGTAGCCACAATCAGAGGATCATGGAGTGGTAGAAACCACTCATGCAGAGCCATCCACCAGAAATGGTAGGAAGCACACCAAAGAGGTTGACAGATTGATGCTAGATGCGACAGAGCATGTAGGAGCATCTACATCACAACACAGGAAGAGAAGGTCTCCAGACATGTACACCAGATACATGGATCTTATGAGCGAGTGTATTGTGACAAAACCATCCTCTTTTGAGGAAGGTGCAACAACCAACATGGGTTGATGCCATGGTTGAGGAGTATGACTCCATTATTAGAAAGAGTGCATGGGAAGTGGTCCCAAGACCAGTGGGGAAGTTAGTGGTTGGATCCAGGTGGATCTACAAGGTGAAGCATGCAGCAGATGGGAGTGTGGAGAAATAAAAGGCTAGATTTGTGGCCCAGGGATTCTCACAGGTAGAGGGGATTGACTATGAGGATACTTTTGAACCGGTTGCAAGGTACTCATCGATTAGATCTATCCTTGCACTCTCAGTGCAGATGGGGTAGTAGATACATCAGATGGATGTAAATACAACCTTTCTCAATGGAGTTATCAAGTAAGAAGTGTACATTGAGCAGCCAAAAAGTTTTGAGACCTTTGACAAGAAGTCACATGTGTGCAGACTCAAGAGAGCACTGTATGGGCTGAAGCAAGCACCTCGTACTTGGTACACAAATATCGACAACTATTTCACCAGGTTGGGATGCACAAAGAGTGAAGTGGATGCAAACCTATATCATATTATGGTTTATGGTAAGATTTTGATTATTTTACTTTATGTAGATTATTTTATACTAACAGGTGATGAGAAACTCATAACTTCTTGCAAAGAGGATCTTGCAAGAGAGTTTGAGATGAAGGAAATGGGGCTCTTGCATTATTTCCTTGGCTTGGAAATATGGCAAATATATGGGGAGCTATTTTTATCTCAAGGAAAGTATGCCAAAGAGATTATGAGGAAGTTCCACATGGAGAGAAACAAACCCATGGAGACTCCTCTTGCAGGAATCTGGAGGAAGGAGGATGCTACTTCAGGTGAGGTAGTGGATACTACTATTTACAAGCAGCTTGTGGGTTAACTTATGTATTTGGTGAACACACGACTAGACATATGCTATGCAGTTAACCAGCTTAGTCAAGCTATGGTTAAGCCTACCAAGGTCTTTTGGAAGGTGGGGAAGCATGTGTTGAGATATCTCAGGGGCACTAAATAGTATGGATTATGGTACATACAGAAAAAGGGAGTGAATCTTCAAGGCTTCACCGATGCAGATTGGGTAGGTAGTCCATCAGACATGAAAAGCACATTAGGGGACATCTTCAACATAGGATCAACAAAAGTTTCTTGGTACATTAGGAAGAAAAGATCAATTGCACTTAGTTCAGTAGAGGCAAAGTACATGGAAGCTGGTCAGGCTGCTTGTGAGGCCATTTGGATGAGGAAGATACCTGTTGGTTTGTTCGGTCATCATATGGATTCGACAATGATACATTGTGATAACCATAGTTGCATAAAACTCTTAGTTAATCCAATATTCCATGATAGGTCCAAGCATATTGACATCCGGTACCACCATCTCAGAGATTGTGTTCAAAGGCACATTATGTTGTTGCAGTACATTCCCATGGAGGATCAGGATGCAAATATCTTGACGAAGGCACTTGCGAAGAGAAAATTTGAATACCACAGAGGTAGGACCAAGGTAGCAGATAATCCATTTCTTATTGAGAGGGAGTGTTGAAATTCAACAAGAAAATGAAACACACACACTAGTGTGGGATCACAGGCCACACAGTGATGGGTCCTAGCGATACATTAGTGTGTAACCAATTTATTAAATAAATTGGAAAATTAATTATAACCTCATGCCATAAAAAATTGTAATAGTTAATTAAGTGTGATAGACTTAGTTAGCTCAAGAATTTCGAGTTGAGGGTCTAAGTATAGGCATGTAGAGTGATTCTATTATTAATAGGGTCCAGTTGCAGTTGTAGCACTAGTGTATTGTGGGTGTGATCAGTTAACTCACATTAATTGAGTTAAAATTAGTTTAACTAGTTCTAACTGTTTGATGAGCTAGTGGAATATTAAGTGAATTAAAATAGATTTAACTCACTAGTAGTGATCTACCAAGTAACTGATGATTGAATATTTATAGCTACATGCATGCTAATTCTTGTGGATACCCAGTTGAGACAAAGGTTCAAGGCTAGTAAACTATCAGTTTTATTTTAGGCAAACTTCCTAGGTGCAGTTATAAAGCCATGGGAAGCCCATGATGAATTGCGCAATCAAGGAAGGTTGAATTTCCTAATTAATAGGGGTTTTATTCTCTAGGGATTGCGTAAGTAGGGTAGGCTGATAATTGGCTATGTGTTTGTCCAAATTTGCCTAGATCTGTGTGAAGCAATTGGTAGAGTGTATGAGGTTGTGGTGATCACAAATACATTGTATTGTTTCATGATTCCTTGGCTGATTATACAATAAATATGGAGGGGTTTTGAGTAGTTTCTTTCCCCAGGAATATCTGGTGTTGTGTATTGATTTACTTCTTTCTCTCACTTTCATGTGATTGAGCGATCATGATTTATATTCCACAAATATTGTAGAAGGATTCAATATCTTGCTTTAGTACATTTCATGATTGGATTGAATCCATTGATATAATTTCTACATGGTATTATAGTTGTGTTAGAGTTTTTCTACAAATCCACTCATTATGTTGTAGCACATTGTAACATTGGAGTAACTAAAAACTTGCTTGATGCTTCACTTACTTCTTGGAGAAATGATTGGTTGCTAGATTCATGAGAAACATGTCACATGACTTTGAGAAAATATATTTGTGAAGAATTTACTTACAAGGTTGATGGATCAGTATAATTTGTAGATAAATCTAAACTCAAGCCATCGGGGCTTGGCACACTCAAGCTTAAGTTGCCTGGTCTTCTAGACCATCTTCTACATGAGGTTCTATACCTCCTTGAGTTGAGGAGAAACTTACTGTCCTTGGTCCACATTCGCCAGCAAGGACACTCCATTCACATGTTTGATGGCAAGGTTGAGGTAAAAAAAGCATTAGATCACTCACTTGTCATGAAGGGAATAGAAGAAGGAAGACTCTTAAAGCTGCAAGGTACCTCTGCTCATGCACAAAACTTTGCATTCAGTTCTCATCCTGACGAAGGTACATTCCCATAAAGTATTTTAAGGCATGCTAGATTTGGACACTTAAACTATGACAACCTTCGATTATTGAAGAAAAATGGTGTTACTGGATTTCCTACAAGTCTTAGGAAACTTAAGCAATGTGATGCCTATATTCTAGGAAATCATAGAAAACAATCCTTTCATGATTCACATTCCAAAGTACATAGAAAACTTGAGCTTATTAATTCAGATTTATGTGGCCCCATGCCTGTTGCTTCTGCAAATGGAAATAAATGCATGATGAAATTTATTGATGATTACACCAGAATGGTTTGGGTTTACTTATTGAAGAACAAATCCGATGCTTTTCAAACATTCAAGAATTTTCATGCATGGATTGAAAATGATGCACAAACTAATATTGGCTCTTTTTGCACTGATAATGGAAAACAATACACTTCAATCGAATTTGAAAACTATCTTTGCCAACATGGGATCAAACATCAAACAACTATGCCCTATAATCCCCAATAGAATGGTGTAGCTGAAAGACTGAACATAAAAATTTTAAATATTGTTTGCTCCATGGTGTTTTTCAAGAATGTAAAATTGATGTTTTGGGCTGATGCAATTCTATGTGCCGTGCACATAAAGGAGAGGTGTCATTCTAATAAAATTAGAAATAAAGCTCCTTATGAAATGTGGCATGGCCACATTTATTTGGTAAAGCATTTCAGGGTCTTTGGTTCCACCTATTATGCTTTGATACCTAAGGTACAAAGAAATAAACTTGGTGATAGAAGTAAAAAATGTATCTTCTATGGGTATTCCAGTACCTCCAAAGGATATCATCTCTATGATGAAGTCAATACGAAATTTGTAGTATCTAGAGATGCCATATTCCTTGAATCTTCCAAGAATGACAATGTTGTTAAGAGACAACTTGATTACTTGGATAGATTCACACATGCAAAGTAATTTCAAAATTTGATAATCAGATTCCACATCTTGAAGGGGGGATTCCTATACTGAATCAATCTGTGGAATCGTCTTCCGAAGCACTCTCTCCCCCACATGAAGAACCAACCACGGATGACACTTTGAATGATTTGATTGACAAAATTGGGAGAATGAATCTTGATTCAATCTCAACTCAGTAAAATGAACAGCCCGGGGCATTTCAGAAAGGACCCCAAAATGGATGACAAAGACATTGGAAAATTTTCGTCCCGATGAGGTTGGAAAGACAGGAACAAGATGTTCCACCAGGAAAAATGGAGGCGATATGGATAATTATGATTCACCTATTGATATGGATGTTGCTTATAATTGTGAATTGAATTTGTCCACATATCTTGAACCAAATTCCTTCAAATAAGCCGCTTCTCATGATGAATGGAATGAAGCGATGCAAAAGGAGTACGATGCCTTGATAAATAATGACACTTGGAAGATGGTTGATCCTCCATTGAAAACCAAACCAATTAGTTGCAAGTGGGTCTACAAGAACAAGTGAAAAACGGATGGTGCACTTGACAAGTAGAAAACCAAGCTTGTGGAAAAATGTTTTGCATAGAAAGAAGGGGTCGATTATGAGGAAAATCTGACAAAATGGGCCACCATCCGGACACTCTTTGTCTTAACATCTCAGAAGGGTTAGAAAGTGCATCAGATGGATGTAAAAACCACCTTTTTGAATGGAGATATAAAGGAGAAGGATTTTATGTCCTAGCTAGAAGGATTTGTCGTGAAGGGCCAAGAACACGCAGTATGCAAGCTTATAAAATCCTTATATTGCCTCAAGTAAGCACCGCAAGCCTGGTATGAGAAATTAACTGAGCATATTTTGAAACTTAACTTCAAACATTTTGATCTTGATGATGCATCTTTGTTTGTTAAGAAAGTTGGGAAAACAATTGTATATCTTGTGGTGTATGTTGGGAGCCAAATTTGTATATCTTTTCCTTCCATTTCTACCCACTTTCTTTACCCATTTGTATCATTAACATTCAAGTCATGTTATAAAGTGCACAGGTAAACCCCTCTATATGTATTCTTGGAATATTTAGTCTATGAAGTAAAGTCACGAGGATTATTACCTCAAGCGATTTACTAATTTCACTATCTTTGCAGGTTTGGTGGTCGGATAACCATATCCGTAACTTCCGGGACACCTCCGAGTTGGCAACGCTACAACAACACAATGACTTCAAATCCTTTTTATGCCTTCTTTAGCATTTAGTTGGTCTATTATAATGTTGTATATTTGTAGGTACTAGTTGCCAAGATTTTAGGAACAACCATTGTAAACATTTGTATAAGAAGGGCTCTGAAGTTGTGAGTCGGGGGGTTGACGATGTAAGGAATTGAGTTTTGTAACAGAAAATTATCAAGTTAATGCAAGTTATCTTCCTGTTACCTTTGTAGTTTGTGAGTATATGCCGCAACCCTGATCAGAGAGTTGGGCCCACTCTCCTGATTAGGTGCTGCGTACTGCTTGTGTGCTGTTAATTCTATTTCTGGTTTTGTATATTTTATAATTACTGTGATAGTAGACGTATTTGCTGATACTCTTATTGCTATGAATGAATTGCAAGCTTTGTGATTTATTACTGCCATTTCTTTATTTGCTGTTACAGTGATTGTTTCTTTGTTTAATTATCGAATCCATGATTCATATAAGAATTGTACCATTGTATCTGCATATGCTTTTCACGTTAACCTTGAAATAACAAATGCACCCAGATTGATGAATTTATGTGGGAAAGGGTTTGAATAATTATTCACACTTGGACACCAACATTTTGGCGCCGTTGGCGGGGAGGCTAACAAAGGTGCAAGAACACAATTCATATTGATCTAAGGATCAATATTTCATCCTAGAGAGGGAAATGCTACCCCGCTCTAGGTCCTGAGTGTAGTTGTTTTGTTTTTATTTCTGATTGATTTCTTAGGAACCAATCTCTCGTCCTAGGGAGGGAAATGCTACACTGCTCTAGGTCCTGAGCGTTAGTCGTTTTTATTTTCTTTGCTTTTCTTTCTGCTGATTTCTTAGGGCCCAATCTCTCGTCCTAGGGAGGGAAATGCTACCCTGCTCCAGGTCCCAAGCTTAATATTTCATTTGATTTTCTTTCATTCTTTTCTTTTTGTTAAAAAACCAATCTGTCATCCTAGGGAGGGAATTGCTCTTGCCCTGCTCTAGGTATCGAGCGTAGCAGTTTTTATTTAAATGCTTTTCTCCTCATCAATTGTATGAAAAAAGATCCAAATAGAAGGGGTAGAGGAGGACCCCTAAAGAAAGGAAGAAAGGATTTGGAAAGGATCGCCTATATCCAGGAACTTATCGTGAAGGCTGAATCAGAAGCATCTTCACGGGCCACTATTAGGGTAAGGACTTAGACAAAATCCGTCTGTCGTGTAGCCAGTGCCATCCATAGTACCATAGAGGACCCTTTCAATGGTAGAAGAAGAAGTAAACAAAGTATCAGTAAAAGAAACACCCCTATTGTTGGTAGAAGGAGAGGAAATTGCAAGCAGGGGATCTGAGGAATTAAGAAATTCCATTGGGGAAGAAGAAATTCTGAAGGATTTTATGTCACCACAAGACCGAGGAAGTGCTGTGAGACCTCCTGTGATTGAATCACCTCAAATATCAGTTGCAGAACCAATTGAAATCCCTGGTGAGTATTGGAGGATATTTATGGCACCTGCAACTTCCTCTATTGATTTCCTAATTGGGGAGATCAGAGGTGATGCACCAATGAAACCTATCCCTTTAAAAAATATACCTAATTTTCATGGGCTTTCCTTTGGAGACCCCGATACATTCCTCTTTGAATTTAATATTTTCTGTCGGGGGTACGACTATATTTCTAATGCTCAGAAATTGAAGATATTCCCTGCTACGTTGTAGGGAACAACCCTGTAATGGTTCATGGGTTTGGGGGGTTAAACTATCTCCTCATGGGATGACATGCCAACCATTTTCTTGGAGAAGTACCAGGATTACTGTAAGTCCCATGATATCAAGGAAGAAATTTTCAAGTTTATGCAGAAAGAAGATGAGAATATGGAAGATTGCGTAGAGTGATTTAAATATATGCTATAGAGGTCAGGCCATAGTGACTTGGACAAAGATATTATGAAGATCATTCTTCTCTGGGCACTAAGGGAAGAATTTTTGGAGCTTTTAAACATAGTAGGAAAAGGGGATATATCGAAGGAATATTTCGATACTATCTATGGGCTGTGCATCCAGTGTTTGTGAGGGGATGTGAGAAATAGACAAAGGATTCGGTCATCAAAAAAATCCGGTGGAGGGGTCACAAAGGCGGACATTGGGAATCTGCTGGATAACCTGAGGACTGATATCCTAAGTAAACTATCTTCCTATATGGACACGTTGCAAGCGAAGTAGAAGCAGATGGAATTAGAGAATACCATGACCATATTCCACCCTCCGTGCAGAAAGAAACATCCGCTGAAGGAATGTCCATTGAACACAGTTGAAAGCTGTGCAATTTGTGAAGAGAGTCATGCAACCAGCTCGTGCCCTTCCTTTCCAGGATTGAAGGCAGTCTTTCAAGCAACAAGCGAAGAGAGCGTGGTGGATCAACTGTATTTCATGGGATTGAAGAAGCCATGGCAGCCACGACCACCGAATATGAATCAAGGTATGCCTCAGGACCCATCTCTGTATTTCATTAATTTGAATATGGGTCCCTAGTCTGTACCTTTTTCACCAGCATGGCTCCAGTATTGTCAATATCCACCTTGGAAACCATGGTTCCCTCAGAATAGTTCTAACCGTTCATGGACCCAAAACTGGTGTAGACCTTCTTCTCTTGGACAATTCCCCCAACCTATGCCACAGTAGAAACTTCAGTTTCATTCCAATATTCCTCCTTGTAATCCACCCCTTTGACCTCAGCTTCCCATCCAACCCAATCCAAATCCTAATAATAAGGGGGTTCAACAAGATGACACTCTCAACCTTCCTTCATACAACATCTTTACCATAGAATTTAATGGAATAAACTTACGATCTGGGAGGGTAGTGAATTCTCCAACTTCACCTATTATCATTGAAAAAGTTGATGGTGAGGTCATGGAACTAGAAATAAAAATAGTTGGGGATAAAAAAAACCAAGACATTGCAAATCAAACACCTCCTCAACCTACTGTTAACCACGGTCACCAAGTCAATCCACCATATCCTGAAAGATTGGCCCTGAGTTAACAGAGCCCTCAAGAAGAATTTGATTTTCTATGGGAATTACAAAATTTGTTTGTTAAAATTACCCTACTTCAAGCTATGAAATATGTACCAATCTATGCGAAAAAACTCAAAGAATATTGTTCTAAAAAGCGTGGAAAGAAATCAAGGGACCGACTGATCATCCATGTGATGGGTAAATTTTCTGACATCATGCTGGGAAAATTCATGCCTGTAAAATATGGGGACCCAAGGAATCCAATTATGACGGTACAAATTAATGGGGTTGAAATCCCAAACGTAATGGTAGATTTGGTTGCTACCATAAATGTCATTACTTTTGAAACTATTCATGCATTGGGTCTTAGAAACCTTAAACCAAATCCTACTATTTTGGAATTGGTAGATAGACCTACAGTCAAACTAGTAGGGAATTTGGAAGACATTATGATTTAGGTAGACTCATGGCACTATCCCGTGGACCTCCTAGTATTACAAACACAATCCCCAGCTGGAGGTCATCCCTTAATTCTAGTAAGACCTTGGCTTGCAACCGCAGATGCCTATATTGGGTGTTAGTCTGGAAATATGGTTATATATAATGGGACGGTCATGAAGAACCTCACTCTTTATCCTCCTGTAGAACCAAGCCCATTAGAAAAACCATTAATTAAATGAAAACCTCTACCAATGGAAGGATCTGAAGTTGAAAACGAAGAAATTAGACTGGTCCTTACCATTGGGCATGCCCTTTAATTCAAAACAGAAACAGAGGATGATACCATTAATACTTTTATTAATGATCCATGTTCTATTTCTGATTCAAGTCATCAGATTCTGGAATCTTCCATGAGTTGTGAAATGTAGGAAAATATTAAACCAGAAGATGAAATGAAGACACGCCTACGACTTCGTCCCATGATAGTATTCCCATTGAAATTGAGCCAGGGAAAACATTGAACATCAACCCGAATCTTTTAGAATCCTAGAAAAAACAGCTCCTAAAATTTCTTTGAAACCATAAGGAAGCCTTCGCCTGGGATTACACAAACATGAAGGGGATTCCTACTAATTTATGCACTCATAATATATACATCAAAGAAGATTTCCATCCTGTAAGACAACCTCAAATGAGAATGAGCCCCGCCTTAAAGAACATTGTCAAAGATGAGCTTCAGAAGTTATTAGATGTAGGATTCATTTACCGCAGCTCAGAAAACCAGTGGGTTTCTCTACTGGTTATTGTTCCCAAGAAGAATGGTAAATGGCGTATTTGCATGGACTATAGGGAATCGAACAAGGAAACTCAGAAAGACCATTTCCATTTGCCATTCATTGACCAAGTCCTGGATACCTTGGATGGGAAGAAGTTTTTCTCCTTCCTGGACGGGTTTAGCGGGTATAATTAGATCTAGATAGCCCTTGAGGACCAAGATAAAACCACCTTCACATGCCCCTAGGGAACCTTTGCATACTGAGTCTTGCCATTCTGTCTTTGTAATGTGTCTGCAACATTCCAGAGGGCAATATTGGGGATTTTTTCTGATCTAGTCAACGACATCATTGAGATTTATATGGACGACTTCACTCCATACAGGGATTCATTTGAAGAAGGATTGAAAAATTTAGAAAAAGTGCTTGAGAGATTCAAGCAGAACATTTCTCTCTAAGGACGGTTAAATGTCACATGATGAGGGAAGAGGGAATAGCTTTGGGACACCTGCTCTCGGTTGTTGGAATTCGAGTTGATCCAGCCAAGGTAGAGGTAATTTTTCATTTTCCTATACCTAAGACTCCCACACAGGTACTTATTTTTATTGGTTGTGCTGGCTATTACAGGTGTTTTATAGTTTTTTTTTTCTAAAATAGCATCCCCACTTTTTCAGTTGCTAACTAAAGATGCGAAATTTTTATGGATAGATGATTGTGAAGCAGCTTTTAGAAAAATCAAGGAACTTGTTTGTGTAGCTCCGATTTTGCAAGGACTGGATTGGGCACTTCTGTTTCACATCTATACCGATGCCTCTCAAGTAGAAGTTGGGGCACTTCTAGGACAACAGGAAGATAAGAAACCATATGTAGTTTACTATGTCAGCAAGAATTTGACTCCTGCTGAACTGAACTATAAGGTAACTGAAAAGGAATTCCTAACTGTTATCTATGCCATCAACAAATTTCGACACTACATTGTTGGGTATCCTACTTTGGTACATACTGACCATGCAAAAATCAGGTATTTGATGAATAAACCTATCACCCCTGGTCACATTACAATATGGTTGCTATTGCTTCAAGAATTTGATATTACAATAGTAGATAAACTAGGGAAGGATAATGTATTTGCTGATTTTCTGTCTAAATTGGACAATAATGACAAAGGCACACCCATAGAGGTCAATTTTCCAAATGAACATATTTTTGCAATTTTCACTAATCCTCCGTGGTATGTAGTTATTGCTAACTATCCTGCTACAGGAAATGTGCCTCGTCATTTTTCATACAGGGAACAATGAAATATCATTCATCATAGTGCCCGATACTCCTGGATAGCAAGATATCTCTTTCATACAAGTGTTAATCAACAAGTCTGTTGCTGTCTATCTGAGGATGACATTTATGAAGTGCTAAAGGCTTCTCATGATGGTCCTCGTGGAGGGAATTTTGCAGATAAGAGGACAAGAAATAAGGTATTATATATGGGTTATTATTGGCCCTCTATCTTATAGGATGCTCAAGACTATGTCCGTGCATGTGAAAATTTCCAACGGATGGGTCAAACCGGTCGATCAGATGAAATGTGACTATAGCCCCAGGTAGTCCTTGAACCTTTCGAAAAGTGGGTTATCAATTTTTTTGGTCCATTTAACCCACCTTCACATCAAAAGGTCCACATTTTGGTCTGCAAATAATGTGTGACTAAGTGGGTGGAAGCCAAGGCTGTTGTGAAAGCAACAAAGCAGGCTGTTTCATATTTTCTATTTGAAGAGATTTTTGCTCATTATGGTGCTCTGAGAGAGATTATTTAAGATGGAGGAGCGCAATTCACATCACACATGATAGAGAGGCTTATGTAGAAATATGGAATAAAACATAGAGTCACATATCCGTATCATCCTCAGGCGAATGGTTAGGTGGAAAGCACAAACAAGGTATTGGAAAATATATTTACAAATACTGTAGCAAGACATCATCGGGATTGGGCTAAAAAACTTCTTGAAGCTCTCTGGGCATACCAAACAACATGGCATAACACAACAGGGTTTTCACCATTCGATTTGGTCTATGGGAAATCCCCCTCGTTTCCAATAGAATTTAGGATTAGTACACTCAGAATAGATTTGGAGGTAGGACTGGATCTGTCAGATGCCTAGAAACACTGGTTGGAACAAATAAATGAATTAGATGAAATCCGTTCGATGGTTGTCGAGAAGACTGCTGCAATTCAGCAACAAAGAACAAAATGGCATGATAAATTTATTAAAAATAAGGTTTTTCACATAGGAGATTATGCATTACTCTATGATTCCCATTTTAAGGACTTCAAGGGAAAGATTTTGTCTCGTTGGATGGGACCTTATGAAGTGGACACAATTTTCGATAATGGAACAATCAGAATTGTTACAATTGATGATACTCATGCTTCTTTCATAGCAAATGGACATCGTCTGAGACTGTATCATCGCCTAGCTTCTAAGGATGCCTTCATTAAATATCTCTTTGAAAAATCTGGTATGAACGTTGTTAGTGTAGAGAATTCCTGCTCTGCATCCTTGAATTTATTAAAAAAAAAGAGAGAAAAAAAAGAAAAAAAAGAAAAAAAACTTTATATATAGTAACATGAATAATACGTTGTTACTACTCAATTGTTTTCTTTTGCAGGAACTACTACGGGTGTTAAATTTTGTGGAGATGAAAAATTTTCTAAGTACCCGGTGTTGTTACTCCTCTAATGCTGTTACTCCGGAAATTTTTTCAAAGTGTTGGATGCTGTTACTCCTCCGATGCTATTACTTCAGAATTTTTTCTAAGTGTTGGATGTTGTGACTCCTTCGATGCTATTACTCCTCCAATGTTGTTAGTATAGAAATTTTTCTAAGTGTCTGATGTTGTTACTCCGTCGTACTGTTACTCTGTCATTGTTGTTACTTCATCGGTGTTGTTACTCCCTCACTGTTGTTACTTCACCAGGCTGTCACTCTGCTGAGGTAATTTTCCAGGTACGTCCCCGTCGAATTTTACGGTTTTGATTAAATATTCCATTAAAAATACATTTGACATGATCATGGACAGTCAATTATTAGGTTGGGGGGTGTTGCCATAACTGAGTAACGACATAATCAAATCAAAATGATGATTTTCCAACGTGACCATTAGAACCCATGCCGATAGTACATCCCACGATTTTCACCATTATTTCGCATAGTTATTAAAATGAATTAGGACTCGAAGTAAGTACATTCTGACAGTCTAATTAGTCCTTTCTAAATATGCGAAATAATTACCATTACCATTCATCATTATTACCATAATCTATCATTGATTTTCCTCGTTTTTCGAAATACTTTCCATTTTTATTTCTTACCATTACCCCCATTCCATTTTCTACCATGCTATCACCACAAGAGATTAACTGTCGATACTCCCTCCCAATGGTCCGCTGCTATTTTGAATTGCTACTATAGAGATTTTGCGGGATGGGCATATTGGCTGTGAAACATGAACCCAAAAATACAGTTATGGTCCGTAGTAATGCAGCTTACAGGGGTTTGATGAGATATTAACATCAAAATTTGCTGTAAATTTGGACGAAGATTATTCTAGAGTGTGGGGCTTAGAAATTATGGTCATAGAGGAGGTCATTTTAGCGGTTAGTGGACTACCATAGTGAGGGCAGAAATGGTTTTCACAAAAAACTCCCCTGCCAGAATTTCCAGAGTTGTTTCTACAAGCTGGAGAGAGGGCAGTTCTGAAAGGGAGAGGATACGATCAGAATTCTATGCCACATCCATGGGGAGAAGTGGCATAATTTTTTATGAGGTATATAACCTATGAGGTGCGATTTACCACCCTGTTCAAATATCACTTTAAGCTCCTAGCTCACCTCTGATATCGACAGGCACAGGCTCACTCCGTGGAAATGACTTTCTTTATTTTGAAAAATCTCTAGCTTATTGCACAATCTTCCCGACACTCGTGATAGGTATTGGAAGTTCTTACAAATCATGGGCTGGTTCATCTATTGGTAATGCATGCATTGGCCCAATTTCATGTTCCCTGGGCACAATTTATTGAGATGACAAAGGAAGAAATGGAAGTTGTGATAGTTGTGAGAGAGGAAAACGAGCTAGAAGAAATGGAGGAAGAAGAGCTAGCATCCCTTGCTGGATCATTTGAGGAAGAGGAGCCAGAAGAAATGGAAGCAGAAGAACCATCATCTCCTACTGGTTCAACAGAAGAAGATGATGCATAAGAGATGGAGGAAGAAGAACCAACATCTCTTGTTGGTTCAGCAGAGGAAGAAGAACCAGAGGAAATGGAGGAAGAAGAGGCCACAATTGATGTTGCTACACAAGAATCGACATCTCTTGCTGGTCCATTAGAGGAAGAGGAACCAAAAGAAATGGAGGAAGAAGAGGTCACAATTGTTGCTGCTACACAAGAACCAACATCTCCTATTGGTCTATTAGATGGAAAGCAGAAAGAATGGACGTGGAAGTGGCTGCAACCGATGCTATTACAGAAGAACCAACATCACATGTTGACACGACAGAAATAGAAATAATGGATATGGAAGGTGGTACACTGTTGAGGATGTTACACAAGAACTAGCGTCGCTTGTGGGACCAATTTATGCAGGAATTATGGAAACAGAGGATATATCCGATGCCGTTCCTCAGGAATCAACATCCAATGTGGAGGCACAAAAAGAACTAACACTAGTTGAAGGGCCAAAAAGTGATGCTGTTACACAAGAACCAACACCACTTGCCCAAGAAAATTTGGATCTTGAAGCAGGTAGTGGTGTTACACAAGAACTGCCACTAATTCAGATGTAGGAAAGTATGGAAAATATAAGTCCTGTAGTTGACACTGTTCCACAGAACCAGTGTCGACTACAGGAAAAAAATGTGATGAAGAAGAAGGCTTGGTCCAAACAGAGAAGAAATTTGGTGAAGAGAAAGATCCTTAGGTAGCAGAAATTGCCATAACATACATAGAGGAGGATGTCCCTCATTCTCCTTTTATTTCCACTCTAACGAGATGTGAAAATAAGTTTCACTCTCCTCGGTGCCTTATAGAAGAAGTAGCTGTCCCTTTAGTCTTAGAATTTGTTAGGACAAAGTCAGACACAGTTGCTGGCACAACCATTTGCGAACCAGCGCTTGCTGATTCACACTCAGAGTGACCCAAAGAGTTCAATATGGAAACACAAGAACCCATGTTAATGACAAAAGGACAGGTGATGGATGATGCCACTCCATATGTGGAAATTACCCAGACTGAAGTTGATATGCAGGGGTCAAAATCAATACCCGAGCCTTTAGAAGAAAAACTTGCAGCAGAACAAGAGCAGAGAATGGATGTCAAAGGCGTCGCCTAAGTGACTGTAGAAATTCCTGAACCAGGAAAAGAAAATGAAGAAACTGCTCCTTAGGAGAGGGGAAAATTTAGGGAGGACTTGGTGAAAAAGGGGCCAGTCGACATCTTTGTTGACAACAACGCACTAGTCCTTGAACCAGCTGTGATGCCAGTAGAAGAAGTTGCTGTTAAGAAAGAATTTGTAGAGCAGTGTGTGAGAAGGAGACCACTTCTCAAGGAGAGATATAAAATTCAATTCAAGGAAAATATGCAGTTAAAAATGAAAATTGGTTGGCTAAGGAAGCATGTATCGCAGCTAAAGAAGAAGGTGAGGAAATACAAATGGGACACTGTGAAGCCAAAGGTCGAGGTTGACCCCGCTGCTATATAGAACGACCCTATAGAATATCTGTTCGAAGCACGAGAATTTCTCTTATCTACTGAAATCCAGAAATGGAAATCTGGCGCTGCCAGTCTCTAGCAAGGGACCATCACATTAAAAGAACACTGAGGGTAAATGAAGAGGGTCCGTGAGCAAGAAACCTAGACCATTACTGGGTATATAGATCAACAGAGCAAAGAAGAAGCAAGAGAAACAAAAGAAAAATATTGAAAGTTTAGAGGAGCAGGTGCTGATGCTGATAGCTGATAAGGAGGAAATGTTTACCTTGACATAGCAGGTAATGGCC
Source organism: Pinus albicaulis (assembly GCA_034641835.2). Classification (NCBI taxonomy): domain Eukaryota; kingdom Viridiplantae; phylum Streptophyta; class Pinopsida; order Pinales; family Pinaceae; genus Pinus; species Pinus albicaulis. The sequence goes on from CM076578.1 coordinate 481,072,066, forward strand.
TGCTGACCTCCCGCTCATAGTTATGCCTTGTTTCTCCATGAAAAATTCCTTTTCTTTTGCCTAGAGAGTATTCATAGTGATATTAGTCATGAAATCAAAGATCTAATACAATTTCTTCACATCTTGAGGATTCACGATGTTGTGAATCAACATTTAATGTGTGAATTATACATGCATGAATATTTATTGAGTGATGACCGAACCTTCAATCCAGTCCCATTTTTGGGAGACGTCCATTTGAGAGATTTTACCTCCTACACCATTAATTAGGTTAAGTGGAAAAAGGCTTATAGGGGGAAGTGGAAGGCTAAGGTTTTCAACTCTAAGGAACCCTTTGTTTAGTTTTTTGAAGCCATGTTGTTCCTGAAGACACGCATCTGTCAGATGAGGAAGACACAATATTAGAGTCGAAATTGTGTGCCCTAATGTCAAGCGAAGTCCAAAGGCAGGACAGAACAGAGAGCCTAAAACTTCCATGTCCTGCAAACGACGACGAGGCTGACCCTATCCCTTAATTCAAGAGTGAAAACAATACAACCACACTTTCGTCAGAGACTCGACCAGTCTACCTCCCGCTCCTCTTTCTTCCAAATCGTCTCTAAAATTTACCTTAGTGTACATGGTTTTCTCTAAACCCTCAATTCATAATGTTTTTTTCCCTCGCTATGCGCAGTTTTCTGAACTATCTCTAACATTTACCTTAACCTGCAGGGTTTTCTCTAAACCCTGAATTCATAGTGTTTGTTTCCCTCGTTATGCGCAGTTTCCCGATAATTTGACACCACATCCGAATTCATTTAATAAATTATAAATGAAGCCTAATTCTCTTAAAAAATTACATAATTTTGTAAATGTGAACATTATTTTGGTTTCTTTAGCAAAGGTAAAAATAAATATAAAAGATTTTGATAAAATTTTAGTAGGCATTTTCCATATATACGTAATATGAAAATAACATTAATATCAATATTTCCTAAAAACAAGATTGTTACTTAAAGGATTTCTCCCTTTAAATTCATTATAATGTTTTAATAATTATTTTTTTTATAAATATTATTAAAGTATTAAAGTAAATAGAGGAAAAACAAAACTATTTTTTAATGATGTCAAATCAATAGGTATAGATTAGTCTTAAGCTTTAATCATAGCACAATCTTATCACCTTGTAGGGATTATTTTTGTCTTAACCAATGTAAACAATAATAAACCAATAATGCTATTTGTGAGGTGCTCCAACCCAATGAGAATATTGAGTGACTTACTCATATAAGCCTCAACTCAACAAGAAACACCTTTTACACAAGTAACTATAAAAATTGTTAATATGGAATTGATACCAATAATTGTGTAGTGAGAGGCCTTTGGTTGCAAATCCATACTTCACACCTCTAATTGCAACACTAGATTTCTTTTCAAGCCTCTGATATTTAAGAACTCTATTCACTCTTGCTCTTAATGCCATATTAGTACCTCCAAAAATGAGATTCTTCTAGTAAACAATATCAAGCTCAAAGTCCAAAAATGAAATTCTTCTCTTAAACAATATCAAGCTCAAACTCCAAAAATGAGATTCTTCTCTTAAACAATTTCAAGCTCAAGCAATGAGATTTAATACTCTCATCAAGATCCCAAGTCCTCCTGCCCACTCAGAAAATGTTGTGAATAATATTCAAGTGTCTAATCACTTCATAGACCTATGACCAAAATAATTTGATCTTACTCATAACGAAGGCTATATATATCACAAACTATATAATCGTAAGTACTTTCATTTCTCTTTAATAACAAAAGAGTCACAAACTTATATAATTTTAAGTACATTTCGTTCTCTCTAATAACTAGAAAATAATGACATGATTTCCTTTCACACTAGTAACTAGGAACATCCACTTACTTTCCTTTCACAATAATATCCAAAAGCAATAAGGTATGTTCAACCACATTTTCTACAAATTAATTATCAGAAGTCCTAATTAAGTATCAGGACAAAATTAAGTGTAAAATAATTAACAAAAAAAAGTAACTTTGAAGTCAACACCTTCGTACTCCTTTTCCCATAAGTTCTCTTGAAGAGGATTTTCTTATCTCACAATATTTAGTACTAACAATTTCCTTATGTCCTTGGCCACAAATCTGGTTAAAACTTAAGAGATTGTGTTTGATCCCTTCCACCAATAGTGCATTTTGAGATTTTCCCTTTCCATTAACAAGAGCAACATTCCCTTTTCTGAAAATTTTAGCAGATCCACTTCCAAAAGATACATTTACATCCATCTTGTTTAATGAGATAAATGTTTTTTGGTCACCTGTCATGTGTATTGAGCATCCTCTATCCACAAACCATTGATTTTCATCACTATGAGCACAAAAATCTAGGCCAAATTTATCTGTAGCGGGTTTCTCCTTCTTCAACTCTTCCCTTTTTGATATGAATGGACAATTTTGTGCATCATGACCAAAATCATTGCATTTTGAGCAAGCTAGATCATACTTAGCCAAAGGATCAAATGAATTGAAGGTCTTGATTTTTCTTTTTTCCTCTAGCATACATGGCTTGTTTTGATAATTGATCTTATATCTTGAGGTATAATCCTTATGAGCTTTGCAATGCTTAGCTTCATGACCAAAGTTTTTACAATGGAAACAACAACCAAGAAAGAAAGTTTGATACCTGTTAAGATCGCCTTGATTTGATGTAGTATTCTTACTTGGAGATAACTTTCCTTCATTCCTTGGGTTGTCATATGTGGACCTTTTCTATTGGTGGGGCAACTTCTCCTCTTTTGGATGATTGCAAAGGATGTCAATATAACTTCTTTGGATTTTTTAATTTCCATTCTTATTTGAAATTGATGATTCTCATTTGAAACCAATTCTAGACTTGTCATGTTGAGGTTTTTGAGTATTAAGGATGTTATTAAGAGTTTGAGAGATTTTCAAACTCCTTTTAACTTGATCCAACTCTTTCCTTAGAGAAATAATTTCAGCTTCACGTTTTTCACAAATTTCTTCTCTTTCTTTTAGTTTATTGTTCAATAATTCTTCTTTCCTTTTTTATTCTTCTTTTTCTACTTTGAGTGAAATTACCTTTCTTAATTTCTCATTTTCTTCAATGGAACTCATTAGCAAATCATCCACATTTCATTTAACTTCTTGTTTAGAATCATTTTCATTGTAAATGCCATAAATAATACTTCATTGCTTCAAACATAGTCATCTTCTTCATCGGACTCATCATCATCTCTTTTGTGTAGAAATGTATTTTTAGTTGATTTATTCTTAGTAATCATGAATTATTATTCATCGGAGTCATCTTGTTTGGAGTAGAAATTCTTCTTATTAGATCCTTTCTTCTTGCACATCTTCTTTTTATATTCATCTTCATCATCACTATCATGTTTATGAGGAAATTTTGCATCATAATGTCCTATCCTTCCACATTTAAAACAAATGAGAGGATACTTACCTTTGAGCTTGGATACTTTCCTTAGTTTCATTACGAATTGTACTAGTTTAAATTCAGTGTCAGAATCATCAGTGCTATAATTATAAATTTTCCCTTTCTTTGATGACTTTGAAGCCTTGAATGCAACTTTCTTGGAGTTTGGGATTCCTTTTCTCATTTCACATGCAATGAAAATCCCATGAATTTCATCCATATTTAGAGCATAAAAGTCCTTTATTTCTTCTATGGCACTTACTTTGGATTCAAATCGCTCTGGAAGTGATCTCAAGACTTTTTGGATAACTGTGCTTTTTCAATGTCTTCTCCTAGACCTTTGAGTGAGTTGGAAGCTTTATATACTTGGAGGAAAAAGGCTACAATATCTTCTTCGTCATCCATCTTAAGACTCTAAAATTGTCTTCTATGAGTTTGGAGTTTCTCCTTCTTGACTTTGGAGTCTCCATCATAGATAACAATAAGTTTGTCCCACATTTCCTTGGTAGAATCACAGTTCATCACTTTTGTGAATTATGAATTAGAAATTCCACTTGCTATGGAATTTAGTGCTTTGGCATTTGTAATATAAGCTTTAATTCCTTCTAGATCTGTTGGAGGAGTAGGTGGAGATCATACCCATCCACAACTGATTGCCATACTTCAGGTCCAATAGACATTAAATAGAATTTCATCCCACGCTTCCAAAAACTAAAATTTGTTCCATCAAAATGGGGAATATTTCCTGATGTTTCCTAATTCTTCATTATGACCTAAGAATCCTTCTTCTAGCTATTAGGCTGATTATGAAGAAGATAGCTCTGATACCAATTTTTGGAAATACTAAGAGCGGGGTGAATCAATATTTCTTTTCAATTTTTAATGTTAACTAGTTAAGATTATTCACAATTATAATAAAAAAATAAGTAATAAGTATTTTATTATAAACAAGTGGGACACCAATCCTGTTTTACAAATATTTGAGTACAATGATGTTTGAGGGCACCAACCCTTCAATCTTCCAAGCTCCAACCTGTTTCCAAGCACTAACTTGGACTTTTGTGAGGCTCCAAAATCTAGGGCTCCAACCCTTTTCTTCTCAAGGATCCAACCTTATTTTTAGAGGCTCCAACCCCTAGGGTACCAACCCTTCAGTATTTTAATAAAAGTGAATAGGTAACTTAGTTGAATTTCTCCTCAATAGTTAATGCTTCACTATTCCAAAATTTTCACTTCACTGTTCAGAATAAGTGTTTATGTCTTCAAATTCATCACTGTCCAATTATTCATGAGCACATCATTGTCCATATGTTTTAAGTCAGGATGATAGGATGATGTGTAGACCTTGTTCAATTGTCACTGGTAAACTTATTACCACAGATTTGAAGGCATAAATATTTAGTAGTCCAAAATTTTGATCTGAGTTGTTTATCCTTCAATCCAAGATTCTTCTTTGTCACAGGTTCCCCAACAAATTAAACTTGTTCTCCTTCGCAGTCCTTAACTCGTGCTTTAAGATTTGAGAGCATACATATTTATCACCTATATGATCCTTAGTTCACTGTAAAGATTGAAGTTTTGTGCTCAAGCTTGAAGTTTGTACGAGATTTTGTGGCAAAGTTCAAGGTCTGAGCCTTCTTCCAAAGGTTGTGATCAATATGTAGGGATGCAAGCCTTAATATGGTTGTCTGTGGTGATTTTCAAGGTCCCGTGTCTTATCCGAGAGAATGTATGTCTAAACTAGTCCCAAAAATGACAATTTATGCTTCCATAGTGTAAGGCACTATCTCTAATCACCTGTTTGAAGTTCTGTGGTTAAGTGGTTGAGGTTTTGTGCCCAAGTCCGAGTTATGTGGTCAAGAGATAGAAGTTTTTTGACCAAGTACGAGCTCTATGGTCAAGAGATAGAATTTTTATGCCAAAGTCAAAGCTCTGTGGTCAATCCAGTCTTGTTTACTCAATTTTTCCAAAGCTTAGGTGATTCAAGCCTTTCATTATTTCCTGTAGCTAAGACCAAGGTTCTAGCTTCCTGTAGAATAGTCTGACCCTCCATTGTAGCTACTTCAGGTGTCATATCATCCTGATTTATAACCCAATCAAAAGAAAATCCTTCTCAACCTCTAAGTCTCCTCTTCACGGTTCTGTAAAGTTCACGAGTTGTTAGCTGTTCACTTCTTTTTGTAATCCCTGACCAAATTAATGATATGAATGAACATACAACTCCTTATATTTATATGAATTTTGGGTTGGGAATGAAGAGACGTTTCTTATGGAAGGAGGTCGACTTGAGAGACAGAGTATAGGTTGTCTAGACTGCAAAAATAGGATATATCACCTTAAAAAATCAATTTCTCTTAGACTATTTGGAGTTAGGGGCTAAGTGAGGGATCGTTGGAAAGAGAAAAGAGTAATCTTCAAGATGGTGATAGAGCCAATGTGATTAGATGCCTCCAAGGTGACAAAAATTAATTTTTGTGGTTGTTTTGAATTTTCTCTATGTATAAGGTTATTTGGACATAATGAGGTCATTAGGGTTTTAAGTGAGGTCTCTAATAATCATACAAGAGCGTCATATATAGTCTCCATTGTCATGTCTTCAACCATGTCATCATATGGTCTCCAAGTGTGTAACCTTCAAGAGTGCTTGTATTTTCATCAATGTCAATTATTGATCAACACTATATATTGTAATTTTTTTGAAATCAAATTATTTACCATCATGAGTAAAGAAAATAGAAAACAGAAAATCATAGAAAAGCTGCCAGTGAACTAAAATCTTTGTGCAATGACTAGGTAGCACAAAGTCATATTTCCTTTATGGCTAACACCTGTTCAATGAAAGTTGGGCTGAGATGGCATCCAGGTGTAAATAAAGCTGACCTCTCAAATCTTTGACAATTGGCAGCTCCAAAACATGAGTGAGACTCAGTAGGCAAGGGTTGCGCAACACCTGCGTAACAAACTTTGTTTTGGGTATATCTCCCAAACCGTAACATATTTTTCAAAACTAAAGGAGGTTATTTTATATGATAGTGTTGGCAAGAAAGGCCTCTCTCCATTTCTCCAAATCCTTCCCCATATTCTCACAAAATTCTCTTCAAAACCGTGGCTCAAAACAAGAAATTTACAAACTGCAAAAAATGAGCTTTAAAGATGCATTCATAACGCATGATCTGTTACACCTATGTGAAAAATGGAAGAGTTTTTTATACTTTGGCCTGTCTTAAATAAAAAACTCTCTCAGTTTTTCATAATTGGCCTTTATCAAATTTAACCTTCAACTTGCGTGCATGAATATGAAATTTAACCAGATGTAGAGCAACATCTTCTCCCTTTCCATCTCTGAATATTGGGAGGTAAGTTGACCAATCAAAAGGAGGCATGGGATTCAAAAAACTAGGAATACGAGATCTGTGCATAGGTGCATACCTAGCATTTTTTCTTGAACCCATTGTTATCACAAAATTTCTTCTGATAGGCTACTAATCAGATAATCTCATGCAACTATTTCAAACCAATATTGTGAATGAGGCTTAACCTCCTCAGTTTGAGAGGGCTCTCTCAAGGGTTAATGATATTGAATAAATATATAGATGGCTAACTCTATTTAGGAAATAACTTGCTTATGATGAGTGTAGGTTGAAAATAATATTAGAAAGTAAACATTGGGATTATGGAGTCAACACTTTTAGTGATTCAGTGAGTTCACTTGACATGGAAGCTGAGGCAGGTCAAATTTTTTAGTAATAGGTCACACACACATGAAACAAGAAAATACGCAGTCAATTCATCTATAAAGGAAGTCAGAGCATCACATGAATGAATTCTGAGTATTATAAATGAAAACCACTGCAATGAGATACATAAAAAGGTATAGCTAAGATAGGAAAGCACTAAAAACTCATTTAGAATCTCAGGTTGGTCAAGTAACAAATCTCTGTATTGCTGAAACAATCAATTTACAATAAGCTGCAATTTTGCCAAAAATCTCCAACCCTTGAAAAATTTGACTCAATTGTCTTTAATAGACTTGTTACATCATGAGATGATCTGCCTCCTATCTAGATTCATCAAATTTTTGCCTAATGACACCTTGCATAACCATAAAACATCAACTTAATGACAAACATACACTTATCCTACTTAACAGTCCTTTTCCTAATAGGACTCAAAATACTCATTATTGCCTTTAACAAGCTTATCTACTGAAACAATTACATTCTTTGATAGGTATGTTTTCACATGTTCGAATTTAGGTGATGGGATTCATCACTTTATGTCCATTTAACTGACCTCCTCAAAACTAGGAAACAAAAACCCTGTTTTTTAGGTAAATAGTCTTCTTCTTCCATGAATACTTTGGCTGTCAGTTTATCTCCAATTCGTGGTCCTTGAGTGATGATTAATTGCTTGTCATGGTCTTTAATCCTTCGAAAATCTCCAGATGTTCAAAGATGATCCAAAACCTGCTAAAAGGGTTGAAATACAACACAATATGAAAGTAAGGCAGTTTCGTAGCATACTTTTGTAGTGCTGCAAAACATGCCTTTAACCTCAAAATTATTGATTCTTTTCTTTGGCATAGTGTTCATCATCATTAAACACATCTCCCACACCAATTCCACCTCTTTATTTCATCCAAAACTGGTTCAAAAAGTCAAAAGAGCAGCTACAGTGGTTTCATAGCATTTTGCAGCCCTTCAAGCCCAGGCACACTACGAAATTGTTGAAAAGTGATGAAAATGTAGTTTTTTTGTGTAATTTTGAAAATTGAACCCTGTAAGTGCCAAAATATTGTCTCTAATAATGTTATTAACCTTAAAAAACCATAAAACAACTCACCTTATTCTCCTTGAGGCATTTCTTCCTCATTTATAATTGGTTGAGCTATTGGCTCTTCAATCACCGTCATTAAAATGCCTTTGTTTGGAAATTCATCATGGATTAATTCAAGTTGCTCTTGAAGGTCCTTAACATGGTATTTAAGTCTTCTATTGGTAGCATTCAGATTTGTGTTCATCCTACTGAGATGTTTGGCCTCTTTCTTGGCTGGAATTGTCCATTTGACAAGCTGATGTGTATTATCCAAAGTTTTAGAAATAATGTCAACCTGTTATTCCCAAACTGCCTTCATCTTTTAAAATTGAATTTTCTCAACAATGTGTTTCCTTGCTTCTCTTTTCATGACACCAATTTCATGATTGGCTAATTTAAATTTTTCTTCAAGGAGCCGCAACTCTATTTTTTCCATCACCTTCTCTTTTCCCTTCTTTGATTTGCTGAGTGTATCCTTCTCTGGAGGTGATGAAATGTCAATAATATCTTGAGGTGGCTGAGCTGTGTCAGTGGGTGGTTGAAATTATTTATTGATCTCTAATAGTTTCCTAGCATGCCTTGTCATATGATTTCTTGCTCGAAACATGAAACCTGCATCTTCTCCCTCAAATTATAATTTCTTTGTAGATTTAGCCTTCTTTAACTTCTACCCAGCTTCCTAAATAAACTCAGCTTGAACAATAGGAGTTTCCTCTATGCCAATGGCATGTAAAATATCCTCTAGATTTACCTTAGCTTCTGATCTGTCTTCTACAGCCACTGTCTTCTCCTCTAAAACCACTGTTTGGCTCCTAGTCATCCTTTTGGTTCCTTGTTTACTAACAGTTTGTTTCTGTTTTGTAGGTGGGAAATTTGGTGTGTCAAGAATCTACATTCTCTCCGTCTCCTTCATAATTTTCTCACTTGGTTCTACTCTTGTAGGCTCACTTGGTTCTGCTACCAATGGTTGGCTCTGATATGCTGCTAATGGTGATGGAATTATCCTAGGTTTAGGAGTTCTTGAAGGAGTAAGAGAATCCAACTCAAAACCACTGACAAATAAGAAATGAGGACCAATCTCTACCTAACCTTTGAAGTTCATCTAAGACCAATAATTTCACTAAACCATGATGAAATAAAGAAGTCTCACTCCCCTCAGACTTTGCTTGGACCTTATCTGCCATTTTTGACATATGCAAATAGAAAGGCAGATCAATGGAAATATTACTAGTAAAGTGCAGAAGTAATTTGAAATGATATAAATAGACTTTGTGACACCTCCCTTCACAAGTAAAGTACTTTTGGATTATTAGAAAAAATTTTGAATAGTTGTATTTTATGTAATTTCTTGGAATAGCATTGGTGAGGTCCATTTCAGTATGCTCAGGCTTCATGAACTCTTTGCACTGCTCCATATTAAACTTGAAACCTTTGAACCAGTTCTCTTGACCTCTTGGAATCTCTGTAGCAGCAACAATAACCTCTGGTGTGATGGAAAAATTGAGCATTCCCACTTTAGTGGCTGTTCCATTGAAATTCAAAGCAAATTTCCTTGGACACCTGTGTATGATAGCCCTACAATTTCTCACAAAACTGTAGGCAACCTTCTCTTCTGAAAGCTTCTACTATTGTTGGGTCTTTATTGATTAAATTCATGCCTACAGGTTCATATCTCAGGCATTGACCACCCTTGTTTGTCCTTTTTTTCTTTGCCATGGTTTCTCTAAGATTTGCACAACCTCACTTGATGATGCACAACCTCGCTTGATGATGTTCAAAGTACACCTTTGAAAAGAACCAACCACAACTTTGACTTAGTACAACTCTCTAGAGCTCAAATATTACGCAAGGAGGAATGAGAAATGAGAATGACTGAATTAGGAAAGGATTTGAAGTTTTGATGTCTTCTCATGACTCAATGATGACTCATACATTACCTAAACTGGCCATGATGACTGCATACCTGAGCATGTACCTTGATTTTATCCCTTCATGACTTGAAAAGCATCTAACTTACCCTCTCCCAATGATTTCTGACACCTAACAGCTAGATTGACAAGACAGACAAAAAACCGTGCTTTCGTAGTGTTCCTAGTGTAAATTTGACTGTTTTCGCTACGAAACTATCAACAGTTTCATAGAGAAAAGTGACTTTTACAGTGTATTTCACTACGAAACTGTAGTTTCTTGGCTAATTTGGCACTTATGGTACAAAAAACTTTGGAAAATGAAATTATTTAGAAAATGATGAATGATGTGACATGATGGAGTTTTAAATGAGTGGGTTTAGACCTTAGGTTAACCTAAAACAAGAAAAATTTAATATTTCCCTTGACCAAGCATAAAAATGAATTCTACTACCTAATTTTTGACACATGAATCTGTCTAACCTTGTCAAACGATGTTTTCATTTTTTTTGGGTGATAACAGTGGCTCCACTTGGGATGGTGTGCCCTAGTGGTACACCAAAGAACCAGTAGTTCCAGTGCTGCTATCCACCTTCTTGAAAAAAGAAAATTTTTGAAACTGCCAAGCTTTCTCTTCAAACTCTAATGGCCTTCACTTCGGGCTCAAGCTTGATGATTCAACTTGTCATTATTAGCATAAAAAGACATAAAATGAAATATTTACAATGGAATGAATGATCTACAGATTTTAAGAAGAGTAGTTCTTTAAAAACCTACCATTGACAGGACCTCCAACAAATGGTTGTCCATCCATCTCCTACAAAATGTAAGTGTTGTTCCCATGGAATGCAGCTACTTTGAATGGACCCTTCCAAATTTTCTCAAACTTACCATGTTTTCCCTTCTCTTCAATCCTGGCCTCCCATTTCAAAACCACATCTTGGATTTGAAAATTTTCTTCCTTGACCTTCTTGTCAAATGTCTTCTTGATGCTGTTTTGAGATTGCTGATTACTGTTGTAGACTTCCTCCCTCTTCTCTTGCAAAGCTATCAGCTGATTGATTCTTCTCTAAATTGCATTTGGCTTCTCCTCTAATCCTTGTAGCAGCTTCATGACAGGCATTCCTAAAGATGTAGGAAAAATAACCTCAACCCCATATACCAGCTCATAAGGTGAAGTTCCAATTGACCTCTTTGTGCACACTCTATCGGCCCATAGAGCATACTTCAGCTTCAAATTCCACGACTTCTTATTTTCCTGCAACACCTTTTTTATAATCCTCACAATGCTCTTATTAGAAGATTCAACAAGACCATTCCCTTGTGGATAATATGCAGTAGAATACCCAAGAGTAATGTGATATTGATGACAAAAACTAATCAGCCTCTTAGACTTAAATGCCTAAGAATTATCAGTGATGATCTTCATAAGGAAACCAAATCTAGACAAAATATTATTTTCCATAATGAAATGATAACATAATCATTTTCTTGTCTAGTTGGGATTGCTTCAATCCATTTGGTGAAATAGTTAGTTGCTGTCAGAATCCAACAATGATGACCTAATGATGATGGATGAATTTCACTAATAAAATCTAACCCCGACTGCTGAAATGGTGCCTCAACATAGATAGGCATTAAAGGTAAAGGTATAAGATTCTTCTTACCATAAAAAATATGGCATTCATGATAGTCATCAATCTTTTTGTATACATCTTTAAACATTGTCGACTAATAATACCCTTCTCTAAGAATATTGTTTACTATAGCCTTCCAATAATGATGACCTCCACAATCTCCTTTGTGGAACTCTTCAATCACTTTATCAACCTCCTCTTCCAGTAAACAATTCAACAAAATACCACCGGTATCCTTTCAATACAGGTTTTTGTCAATGATGCAATACCTCAAGGATTTTAGCTTCACAAATCTCGCCTTGGACTTTGTCAGCTCAACAGGTGCTCTATGATGATGTAGGATAAAAAAAATGTCCTTATAACATTATAAAATGATGTACTTTTCTTCAATGGGGATCAGTTCTTCCTCTTCATCTGAAATTTCTGATATTTTTGCAATTAAATTCATGTCAAGACAATCAAAGTTTGACTGTGCCATCAGCTTTGCTAGACCTTGTCCTTTGAAGAATTTTGTTGGCTTGATCTCTATATCATATTCCAGAAAGTTAGCAATCCATTTCCATCTCTTACCATCAGGGTCAACTTGAGTTAGGATGTCTTTCACAACAACATTAGGAACAAAAGCTATAATATGAGAATGTAGAATGTAAATTCTGAAATCTTTGATGGCCTTAACCAAGGCATAAGCTTGCTTCTCTAATATGCTGTACTTCAACTCTGAGTTAGCTAATGTCATACTAAAAAATGAAAGGGGCTGCTCAGTACCTTGCTGTCCTTTCTGCAACAAAACTCTAGCAATTGTATTTTTTGATGCAAAAGTAAAAACATGAAATTATTTTGAGAAATCCAGGCTGATCAATACTGGTGCTTGGCTAAGTTCCTTTTTTATCTCCTCAAATGAGTGCTTTGCTTCTACTGTCCACTTAATGTCAACTCCTTTCTTCAACATCCTTTTTATGTCCTTTACAATCTCAACAAATTTAGGAATAAACCTCCTCACAAAATTTACCTTGCTAAGAAAAGACTAAATATCCTTTCCGCTCCTAGGAAAATCCACCTTCTGAATTGCATTTACCCTTGTTTGGATCAATTTTAATCCCACATTTAGAAATAATATTTCCAAGTAATTTACCTGAAGTTAAAGCAAAAATAATTTTGGTGGGATTGAGAGAAATGCCAAACCTTCTACACTTCAGCATAATTATTTCTAGATACTTCAAGTGATATTCCTCCCTCCTTGAGAAGATTGTTATGTCATCAAGATAAACAACCACCGTATTATCCTTCTCTTCAGCAAAAGCAATATCCATTGCCCTCTGAAAAGTAGCTCCCGCATTCATGAGACCAAATGGCATCTTGACATACATGAATGTGCCCCATGGTGTAGTGAAAGCTATTTTTTCCTGATCGTCTGAATGCACAAGTATCTGATTGTAACCTAAAAAACCATCAAGCATAGACATCCTTTGGGAACCAACAATGTTCTGCAAAATTTGGTCCATATTTGGGAGAGGGTAATTTTCCTTTAGAGAGGCTTTGTTCAAGTTTCTGAAGTCAATGCATATTTTGATTTCTCCACTCTTTTTTTTGACTGGAACCAAGTTTGCGAGCCACTTTGAGAATCTGATTGGAACAATGATTTTGGCATCAAAAAGTTTCTTGATTTCCTTAATTAGAGGCATGAGAAGTGGATTAATTCTCCTCAACTTCAATTTGAAAGGCTTTTCATTTTATTTAATGGGAATAGTATACTGAATGATAGTAGGGTCATACTTCTTCAAATTAGCATAAATCCAAGAAAAACATCTATGAATCTTTTCATCATCTCAATATATTTATGCTTCATATCATCTGAAAGAAACTTTGAAAGTTTAATCATTTTGGGCATAGCTACTGTACCAAGGTTAAAACTCTCTACCTCTTCATCATCGGCTTGTATCCTAGGAGATTTGAACACATCATTCTGATAAAAAATCTTCTCAAGGGGTATGAGGCCTTTAGGTATAAAGTTATTCTTCAGCTGTAACACTTCAAAATTTCCCTTAGATTCATCAAGCATGTTTTGCTGATCTACTTGTATATTTTCAAACTCTTCTTTCAGCTCAATAAATTTCTTAACTTGTTGGTCATCTTCAAAGACTTTCCAATGGATAATGTTATCAGGGATAGCTGGTCTATGGTGAACCTCAACCTCATATTTTTTTAGTGGAATGTATGGGAATAATAAAAATACTTGCAGAGACAGCTAGGGAGTCAACAATGGAATTTTGGTTTCTAGTCTTAACAATGAATGAATGTTCTTGAAAATTTTCCAACATGTCCATGACTAAGTTTCTATATGCCCTCATTCTTACATCCTTTGTTTGATACACACTTTCAACTTGTTCAATAACTAATTCAAAATCTCCACAAACATAAATCTTTTGAGCACCCATTCTTTTCAAAACTTCTAAGCCCAAAATCAAGGATTCATACTCAGCTATGTTATTTGTGCAATCAAAATTTAGTTTGTAGGAAAAAAACTTAATTTCATCACTTGGAATTATGATCCAAATCCTTGATCCTACTCCTTCTCTTCCTGCTGATCCATCAAAGCACAGTAACCACCAACCTTTTGCCTTCTCATCATTGATTTGTTGATCTTCTGCTTATTGATTTTCTGTCTGCTAAATTTCCGATTGCTGATTTTATGCCTTCTTCTCATATTCTGCTTCATCAATCAACTCATTGAAAAGAATAGCAGATCCAAGTTCAGTATCAAGATCATAAATTGGAAAGTTTTGAGGCCTATCTTTACTACTCACCATGTAAGCCATTCTTGTCTCTCTATACAGTCTCCTTTGCTCACCAAAAACAGGAATGGTGGCATAAGTAAGGTCCATCTGCATTGTACCTTTGATTTTTGCTACCCATGAACTTGATAATAGCATGCCAAACTTCGGTGGAATTTCTGCTACCACAATGTCCATGACCACTGTCTTCGCAGGGACTCGTGTAAGACCAACAACAACATCTTTAATTAAACCAATGCACTAAACTCTTTTTGAATCAAAAGAAAACAAGTCTTTATATGGTCTAGTGATTATTAACCCCATCCTCTCCATGATTACTTGGGCATAAGAAGGTGAGAGGCCCCCGAATCTAACATAGAATTATGCAATTTCATATCATGAATGCTAAGGCTAACATAAAAAGGAGGCACCTCCTCATTCTGTTCATCTTCATATCTTGGACCCAAGTATATGGTTGGATGATCCTCTTGAATATTTAATATATCAGCAGCTCCTGGTTGTGAATTCAACATTTTCATAATCTTGCTTCTATATTCATTTACCTTAATAATCTCTCCAAAAGGTATTGGTATTTTGATTTTAGAAATTTCACTCTCAAAACTGAAAACAAAAACATATTTTTCAGCTTCTTTGATATGAGGAGGAGGTGGTGTATCTTTCTTACCTTTAGCAGCCTTGATGGTGTCTTTCTTAGCTTCAGCAACTTTGAGGTTATCTTTATTAGGCTGTGATTTATTTGAAATGATTGGCACATTCCTATTTCTGAGATTGTATTGTTTCTGCATCTCAAAAATTGCATGTTGATACCCTTTAAAAGAATCAGATGGTTCCTCTCCATGATTACTTTGATCTGACTCATCATGTTCCTCATTAGTCAAGAAAATTCCAGACATGTCTTCATTTAGACAATGAATGGAATCTTTAGGAATTTCAGGCTCATCATCTTCATCAACTAAATTCTATTGAAAAGGAGGTCTCACTAGAGGGTCAGGCTGTTGGTTTCTGTTTTCCCTTGGCCTTTGCTGGTTTGAGGTCTTATGAATTGAGGATTTCTAAACCGAGGCTCATGTTGTGCAGGAGGAGTAGAGGTATTCCCAAGGGCCAACCTATCTGTCAACTTTTCCATTGTCTTCATCATTGAATCAAATTTTTCATCAGAGGTAGAAGGTTTATCTTCTTCTTTCAACTTGGTCTTACCCATCTTGGAATTTTTTCTGCTATCATATTAACCTCCACCTTCACTGCATCATTCTACATTTAAGCAAGTGAAGGGGATTCTCTCTCTCTTAATAGTATAGAAAAGTCATAATCAAAAGCTTCAACATATCTCATCTGAGCTAAGGCTTGTGGAGGTTTTAAATGGGCAAGAATAGAGTCATAAACCTTGTTAAGTATTTTTGAAAATTTTTGGACAGTTTCATCAACAACTCTTCTCAAACTATTGTACTCAGTGAGGGCTTGTACAAGATTGGTTCTATTTCCCCACTTCCTCAAAAGGGTATCTTCAAAATCATTCCAATTATGAATGCTTCCAGGAGTAAGGGCTTTGAACCACTTCCTAAATTCACTAGTAAAGCTCTGAGCAAACAATATCAACTTGACATCCTCATGGTCAACCTCCTCCCTGTCTATAAAATCATTAAATTGGTCCACATGTTCTGTTGCTGTAATCTCTTCATCACTCCCCCAAGTTTTGATTCTAGCAGAGTATTTTCTAGGAAGGTCATGTAGAAAAGTTGGAAGAACAAGAGGAGCATATCTAGCAGGTGCAACAGGTGGAGGAGGTACATTTCCAGCCATGGTGAATGGAACTGTGGTAGTTTTAGGGAAAACAACAATGGATGAAGAGGAATTTTTAGGAGGAGGGTTGTTTTGTATTTGTTGTCCACTGACAATTGAACTCCAATCAGGAAGAGGAAAACCAATTTTAATTCTCAACAAGATTTAAAAAGGGTCAAGCTCCTTCAACCTATCTAAAGACTCTCTTTCCAACAACAACTCAGAAGTGACTTCTTCCCAAAACTCTACTTTATCTTTCTGTGTTACTAAGGCTGAGGTATCAATACCTCTCCTATGTAGGTCTAAGACAATTTTAGTTAATTATTTTTCAATTTCAGACCTCTACAAAACTTCCTAAATTTTATCATCAAATATTTTATCTTCAGGTCTTCTTAAAACTTCAGAGGACAAGGATTTTCTATGTAATGGAGTACTTGATATTTTAGAAATGCCTTGACTACCTCTGGATATGGTGTTTGGATTGTCCATAATGGTAGGTGGATCCGGGTTAGGATTACTCCTCGTGTATCTCCTTCTCAAAGCCACCTTTGATCATATGAATTTTGAATGGAGTCACCAAGGTAGATGCGGCCTCGATCAGCTTCTGAGCTCCTGCTACCTTCAAAATTTCAGCTTCAAAATTTCGGGAAAGTATAATCTTCAGACTCCCAACAGATGCACCAAAATGTTATCACAAAATTTCTTCTGATAGGATGCTAATCAGACAATATCATGCAAATATTTCAAACCAATCTTGTGACTAAGGCTTAGCCTCCTCAATCTAAGAGGGCTCTCTCAAGGGTTAATGGTATTGAATAAAGATATAGATGGCTAACTCTATTTAGGAAATAAATTGCTTATGATGAGTGTAGGTTGAAAATAATATCAGTATGTAAACATTGGGCTTATGGAGTCAAAACTTTCAGTGATTCAGTGAGTTCACTTGACATGGAAGCTGGGGCGGGTAAGAGTTTTTAGCAGTAGCTCACACACACATGAAACAGGAAAATACACAGTCAATTCATCAATAAAGAAAGTCAGAGCATCACATGAATGAATTATGAGTATTAGAAATGAAAACAACTGCAATGAGATACATAAAAAGGTATAGATAAGATAGGAAAGCACTAAAAACTCATTCAGAATCTTAGGTTGGTCAAGTAACAAATCTCTGTATTGCTGAAACAATCAATTTACAATAAGCTGCAATTTTGCCAAAAATCTCCAACCCTTGTCAAATTTGACTCAATGGTCTTTAATAGGCTTGTTACATCATCAGATGATCTACCTCCTAGCTATATTCATCGAATTTTTTCCTAATGACACCTTGCATAACCATAAAACATCAACTTAATGACAAACAGACACCTATCCTACTTGACAGTCCTTTTCCTAATAGGACTCAAAATACTCATTATTTCCTTTAACAACCTTATTTACTGAAACAATTACATTATTTGACAGGTATGATTTCACATCAAATTTAGGTGATGGGATTCATCACTTTATGTCCACTTAATTGACCTCTTCAAAACTAGGAAACAAAAACCCTATTTTTTAGGTAAATAGTCTTCTTCTTCCATGAATACTTTGGCTGTCAGTTTATCTTCAATTCGTGGTCCTTGAGTGCTGATTAATTGCTTTTCATGGTCTTTAATCCTTCAAAAATATCCAGATGTCCAAAGATTCTCCAAACCTGCTAAAAGGGCTGAAATACAGAACACTACGAAAGTAAGGCAGTTTCGTAGCGTACTTTCATAGCGCTGCAAAACATGGCTTTAACCTCAAAATTCTTGATTATTTCCTTTGGCATAGTGTTCATCATCATTAAACACATCTCCCACACCAATTCCACCTCTTGATTTCATCCAAAACTAGTTCAAAAAGTCAAAAGAGAAGCTACAGTGGTTTCGTAGCGTTTTGTTGGCCTTCAAGCCCAGCACGCTACGAAACTACTAAAAAGTGCTGAAAATGTAGTTTTTTGTGTAATTTTGAAAATTGAACCCTGTAAGTGCCACAATATTGTCTCTAATCATGTTATTAACCTTAAATAACCATAAACCAAGTCACCTTATGCTTCTGTGGCATTTCTTCCTCATTTATAATTGGTTGAGCTATTGGCTCTTCAATCACTGTCATTTTAATGCCTTTCTTCTGCAATTCATCATGGATTAATTCACGTTGCCCTTGAAGGTCCTTAACCAGGTCTTTAAGTCTTCTATTGGTAGCATTTAGATTTGTGTTCATCCTCCTGAGATTTTTGGCCTCTTTCTTTGATAGAATTGTCCATTTGACAAGCTGATGTGTATAATCCAAAGTTTTAGAAACAATGTCAACTTGTTCTTCCCAAACTACCTTCATATTTTCAAATTGAATTTTCTCAACAATGTGTTTCCTTGCTTCTCTTTTCATGACATAAATTTCATGATTGGCTAATTTCAATTTTTCTTCAAGGAGTCGCAACTCTGTTTTTTCCATCACCTTCTCTTTTCCCTTCTTTGATTTGCTGACTATATCCTTCTCTGGAGGTGATGAAAGGTAAATCATATCTTGAGGTGGCTAAGCTGTGTTAGTGGGTGGTTGAACTTCTTTATTTCTCTCTAATATTTTCCTAGCATTCCTTGTCATAGGATTTCTTGCTTGAAACATGAAACCTGCATCTTCTCCCTCAAATTCTAATTTCTTTGCAGATTTAGCCTTCTTTAACTTCTACCCAGCTTCCTCAATAAACTCAGCTTGAACAATAGGAGTTTCCTCTATGTCAATGGCATGTAAAATATCTTCTAGATTTCCCTTAGCTTCTACTCCGTCTTCTACAACCATTGTCTTCTCTTCTAAAACCACTGTTTGGCTCCTAGTCATCCTTTTGGTTCTTTTTTTACTAATATTTTGTTTCTATTTTGCAGGTTTAACCACCTTTGACTTCTGTTTTGCAGGTGGGACATTTGGTGTGTCAAGACTCTGCATTTTCTCTAGCTCCTTCATAATTTACTCACTTGGTTCTACTCTTGCAGGCTCACTTGGTTCTGCTACCAATGGTTGGATCCGATCTGCTGCTAATGGTGATGGAATTCTCCTAGGTTTAGGAGTTCTTGAAGGAGTAAGAGCATCCAATTCAAAACCACTGAAAAACAAGAATGAGGACCAATCTCTTCCTAACCTTTGAAGTTCATCTAAGACCAATAATTTCATTAAACCATGATGAAATAAATAAGTCTAATTCCCCTCAGACTTTGCTTGGACCTTATCTGCCATTTTTGACAAACTTCTATGCAAATAGAAAGGCAGATCAATGGAAATCTTACCAGTAAAGTGAAAAAGTAATTTGAAATGATATGAATAGACTTTGCGATACCTCCCTTCACAAGTAAAGTACTTTTGGATGATGAGCAACAATTTTGAATAGTTGTCTTTTATGTAATTTCTTGGAATAGCATTGGTGAGGTCCATTTCAGTATGCTCAAGCTTCATGAACTCTTTGCACTACTCCATATTAAAATTGAAACCTTTGAACCAGTTCTCTTGACCTCTTGGAATCTATGTAGCAACAACAATAACTTCTAGTGTGATGGAAAAATTGAGCATTCCCACTTTAGTGGTTGTTCCACTGAAATTCAAAGCAAACTCCTTGGACACCTGTGTATGACAGCCGTGAAATTTCTCACAAAACTGTAGGTAACCTTCTCTTCTAAAAGTGTTGGGTCTTCATTTATTAAATTCATGTTTGCAGGTTCATATCTCAGGTATTGACCACCCTTGTTTGTCCTTCTTTTCTTTGCCATGGTTTCTCTAAGATTTGCACAACCTCACTTGATGATGCACAACCTCACTTGATGATGTTCAAAGTAAACCTTTGAAAAGAACCAGCCACAACTTTGGTTTAGTACAACTCTCCAGAGCTCAAATATTACGCAAGGAGGAATGAGAAATGAGAATGAATGAATTAGGAAAGGATTTGAAGTTTTGATGTCTTCTCATGACTCAATGATGACTCATACATTACCTAAACTGGCCATGATGACTGCAGACCTGAGCATGTACCTTGATTTTATCCCTTCATGACTCGAAAAGCATCTAACTTACCCTCTCCCAATGATTTCTAACACCTAACAGCTAGACTGAAAAGATAGACAGGAAACCGTGCTTTCGTACCGTTCCTAGTGTAAATTTGACTGTTTTCACTACAAAAATATCAACAGTTTTGTAGCGAAAAGTGATTTTTCACAGTGTATTTCACTACGAAATTGTGGTTTCTTGGCCAATTTGGCACTTTGGTACAATTTTTTTTTGAAAATGAAATCAGTCAAAAAATGATGAATGATATGACATGATGGAGTTTGAAATGAGTGGGTTTAGACCTTAGGTTAACCTAAAACAAGAAAAATTTAATATTTCCCTTGACCAAGCATAAAAATGAGTCCTGCTACCTAATTTTTGACACATGAATCTGTATAACCTTGTAAAATGATGTTTTCATTTTTTTTGGGTGATAACACCCATATTGAACACAGTCAACCAAAATTAATGACCTTTGACCAGTGGAGTCACCATGAAATTTCAATCTGCTAGATCCTTTGAACTCAGAGTAACAGTTCATTCTCACAAAGGCTCAATCAATATAACATCTCATACATTCATAAATTATAGCATATGGGAACATGATAGAGTAAATACTCATTTAAAATGAAACAACATGAGAAATTCAGATACTACACTCATAGGAAATAAGCATTTTAGAAGAAATTAAACACAAATATAAGAACCTTAATTGCAACTGAACCAAGTTGTAACGCCTAATTTGGAGCAATGTTAAATTGAATTCCAAATAGCCTCAACTTGTACTTATGATAGGAAAATAGGAAGAATTTTAGAGAAAGAGAGACAACATCAAAGTTTACAAGAGAAGAATAAATCTTTTACATGAGAAAAACAAATATGAGACCCCATACCTTGAGTATCTTCATCAGAATATTAGTGGATCGACCGATACACAAGCTCCATGCATAAAAATTCAGGCCACAACACAATCACACAGTAACACTCTTGCAAAGTATTTTTCCAAATCAACTAACCAATCCTTTCTTCATTTAATTCTTTTCATTATATAGGAAAAATATCATAGTGTAATAAGCAGTTGCATAAAAAGCATGTTCGATCCATGGAGAGGACCAACACCAACTAGAAAAGTAAAAACATCATAACTAAAAAATAGAAACATTATAGTTGTTTACACATTTTTCAAAAATAACAAAGGAAATCCTAAAATACTTAACTTCACCCTAAAGAAATAACATATTTGAAACCATGTTTATCTTTGAATCTCATCCATCTTGAGTAAAGAAAATAGAAACAACAGAAAATCATAGAAAAACTGCGAGTGAACTAACAACTCTGCGCAGCGAATGGGTAGCACAAAGTCATATTTCCTTTATGGCTGACACCTTTTCAATCAAATCTGGGCTGAGATGGCATCCGGGTGTAAAGAAATATGACCTCTCAAATCTCTGACAGCTGGCAGCTCCAAAACATGAGTGAGACTAAGTAGGCAAGGGCTGCGCAGTACCTGCGTATCACACTTTGTTATGGGTATATCTCCCAAACCGTAACATAATTTTCAAAAATAAAGGAGGTTATTTTATATGATAGTGTTTGTAAGTAATAACTCTCTCCGTTTCTCCAAATCCTTCCATATATTCTCACAAAATGCTCTGCAAAACCATGGCTCAAAACGAAAAATTTACAAACTGCGAAAAATGAGCTTTAAAGATGCATTCATAACGCCTGATCTGTTACACCTGTGCAAAAACGGGAAGATGTTTTTGTACTTTGGACCGTGTTAAAGAAAAAACTCTCTTAGTTTTCCATAATTTTCCTTTAGGTGGTCGGAATTGTCATTTCAAAATGGTATAAAAACAGAGTATGCGCAACGTTGTGCAGCGAGAAATTCTAAGTAGCATTGTGATTATTTGACCTTATGTTTTGGAGCACTCCACTTGAATTTGCATGTGAATCAAAGCATATGTAATGATTAAGTATAAGGGGTATGATATCCCTTTGGTATTGGAGTTTTATATATGAGAATGTGGTATTATGCATGAGGGTTATATGATATGAGTATGGGAAATGGTAATGTTAATATAGGGAATGGTTTAGAATGAAAGGGGGGAATAAAATGAATGTAATATGATGATAGTTTAATGATATATGGGAAGGGTTTAGGATGTAAATTTATATGAAGGGGGATGAATGGAAGGTAAATGGGTAAATGGGGAAATATGAGGTGAAATGGATAAACATAGGGTAAATAAGAATGAGGGCTAAATTGTAGGATGTTTCAAATTACCATACCTTATAACCATCAGAAATATGACTGCAAATGAGCTCAATTTATACAATTTTGATAGACAAATGACTAAACACCCTTTGATTTGACATGAAAAAAACATGTGTGACCATGACTCCGATTAACTTGACACTCTTTCAGAATTTGAATGAACCCTTCATCTATGAAACTCAAAGATGTCAGACAACGATCTAGAGGATATGACGACAAAAATAGTCATAAGCTCAACTAATCAAAATTGAAAATTAAATTATAAGGAAAAACATCTGACAATACAACTTATGACCCTAACACACATGACCAAAATACAAGTGGTAAACCAGGGAGTTTAGCTTGAAACCAATTTCTTTCGTGGAAATTCCAGGTATGGATCAAATCCCACATGTTAGTGATTTAAAGAGAGGAAACCACAAACATGAACCCAATATGATCCCAAAATATTCGCAACATTTCCATCATTAATAAAGTGGAAGCATAACCATTGATTGTATAAAATGTTGAAAAGATGAGAGTACTTAAGAATAGGGTACCAATGTTATTTAACCCAAGACGCCATCTGAGAGCCATCTATTCATAGATAAAACCACTTACCCACCAAATCCCATTGTTGTAATCCTACCATCCAATCCCAAAAAAAATCAGAATAAAAAATGAGTTTCTAATAATCCAGATCAACCTTAATTACCTTCCTTCTTTTTCCACGAACGATGGAAAAACATTTTTTGTGGATTAAAACATAGGGTTAAATAAACAGTGGGGATACTGAAACATTTGAATCCATGTGTATAGTTTCATGTACAGGAGATGTCCCAAAGGGATAGACTCCCGAATTGGGGTAGCCAAGACTCTTCGCCTCAATAGTCACATGTGCCAACACATCGAGTAATGGCACATCACCGCCCTAGTTTCCTTCAGTATCAAGTGAAATCCTACCGATAGATGTAAAGGCCATTTATACAATGAACACCACTGAGACTCTGCAATCCCACCTATATGTGCACCAAAGTAGAGAGAATTAATAAAAAATACCTTATGTAGTAGTTTTTGAAAAAACCTCGATAAAATATGTAGACAAGGTAAATTAATGTCACTTATCAATTATTGACACCACTCGATGTAGGTTGTCACCAGTTCAATCCACTAGGAAACCCCTTCAAATAAAATAGACTGTCTAATCACTATCGACCAATTTCCTTCATAAAATATATTCAAGCACACAATAAAAAAAGATATTTAATGATGACACAAACCATTAATGGAATGTCCCTCATATAATCAATGACCAACTTGGGAAAATATATATCCCCCCAGATCAATTAATGATCCCAAGAGACTCCTTCGTGATCGAATTAAAAATTAAAATATGTTACCAACTCCACCAATCAAAATTAATGCACTTATGTAGTAATAAAGATCCTCGAAAATCCTCCTATCGACCAATATCAACCCAGAGAGGAGCAGGAAGATCCATAGGAGAAAAGGTTAAGAAGAAATACCATGTAAAACAACCAACGAGTGTGTCTTAGATAGACCATACAGGAGAACAAGAGGTAGAAGCTAAGATCCTCAAAAATCCCCTGATTGACCATTCCCAAACTAGGGAAGGAGTAGGAAGATCCACAGGAGAAAAGGTTTAGAAGAAAGAGAATGTAAACAACCAACTAGTGCGTCTCAAATAGACCACATAGTATACCAACGACTAGAGTGGAAAATAAATTTTTATTGGTGTACCTTGAAATAAAGGAACCAGTAGATATCCCTGATATCATTCAGAATTAGGATAAAAAATGAATCTAGCTCAGATAATTATTCTTAGATGCATTGCACCAAACAAAACCAGTAATTGCACCAGTAAATGCTACATTTAATCCATCTACCTCCACACGTACAACCAAAATTATTTCCCTTGTGAATTTTGTGACTAATGCTTCCACAATTCTATCTTTTATCCTCGGCGTCTGCTTCTCGGGAAAGTTTTCATAGAGATTTCGAAGTAGGCGTATTGTCTACCAACGGATATTCTGTAATTTGTCTCCACCATCCTTTAAGTGAATTTAATCCACGTTGTCGATGACCGTTAGAAGTTTTAGCACAAAAATGTACTGATAGTAGCAACCAACAGATATAAGTAGCATTCAAAATAAATTAACAATAAAAAAACATAAATTAAAACACTATCGATGGAGACCCTGAAAAGTACTCCAACTATGTTACTGCCTATCCATGTTCAGCGAAAGTGCCTCCATCGCTCCTCTCACCAAGAACCTCTGTTGTCGGCCTCCATTTCCTAAATCCCATCAGTTTTTTTTGGCCTCCATTGCTTTTTTTCCTGAAGAACCCATCAACAAAATAAAGACAAACCCCTAATCCTTTACTTTTTCCTTTTTTACTAGCGCCTCGTATCGAAAATTTTAAGATACAATATTTCTTTTCTCTTAAAGGTCCCCTCCATGTAATAGTTTCGAATGAAATGACATACAATTTATCTCTAATCGTATAAATAGAGATCAAAGGGAGATACGAGGGATTGATGTATAAAAATCTTGCGAGGAAAAGTTGTCGCATTCTTCAGAGTCAGCTACCCCACCAAAACGAAGAGCCCAACAAATTGTTGTATTTATATAAGATAACGAGAATGATAAGTGAAATAACGCGCGAGACAGTAGTAGCTTGCATGCTGACAGGCTTAGGGTGCACTATGAGAGTCAATTTTGCAAGTCATGTTAGATAATATTGTCTTCAATTGATATGGTTTCATCTTAATTCTTAATTGTCTTAAATGAATTTCGTCTTAATTACCATTGTCTTAAGTGGCCATTGCCTTAATATAAAGTTTCGTCTTAAAATATTTTTGTCTTAAATACAAAGTTTTGTCTTAAAATATTTTTGGCTTAAATTGTTTTTTTCTTGAAATATTTTTGTCTCAAACCATTTTTGTCTTAAATATAAAGTTTTGTCTTAAAATATTTGTCTTAAATTGTTTTTGTCTCAATTTCCTTTTCTGTCTTAAACACAAAGTTTTGTCTTAAATATTAAGATTTGTCTCAAACTGTTTTTGTCTTAATTATAAAGTTTTGTCTTAAACATTTTTTGTCTCAAACTATTTTTGACAATTCAATTGATATTAAATTTTAATTTAAAATGACTAAAATAAAAATTGATTTTTTAAGACAAAAGATTTCTATTGTCTTAAAAAAATGTCTTAAAAGTGCCCTTCATGTAGTAGTGGTTGAATCCCCCTCTCATGGAAATGGTCATAGATGAATGACTTACTTAACTCATTTGAGTCCCAAAAATAATATCTGACATTGATATTGACATAAATTAGTTAAGATATATATTCAAATAATCTATTATAATTTAAATCATGTATTGAAATATTTTTGAAAAATATAAGGTTTAAACATCTTACTCACACTTTTTTGTCTGTGTGAAGCTCACCTTTTTAGTACTACATTAAATTAAAATTTTACATGAGATATATCATTGTGATATTGTGCTATGAAATATATCTTTTACATAGATAAAAAATCTTTAGATTGCAAGTGTTCCTTTTCAACAATTTGGACTACAAAAAGAAACATAATCCATGAATGCATACACATGCATGAGAGAATAATTGTGGGAAGTCTACTTGACAAAGTAAATATGACTAATCTAAGACAAAATTAATCTACCCATCCACAAATAACACATAAAATGAAGCTTTGAAAATACCTAGAAGTGCTTTGTAGAGAGCCACTTGGAAGGAGAGTCACCACTAAGTTGTCTTAGTCATAGTGAGAGCAATTGGAGCATCGTTGACCTCAATTGCACAACCCATGAACTTATAGTTAACCAAGGAGGGAAACCATGATGATAAGAGGCTACAATACATGAAGGCCCGTGATGAGAGCATACCATCCATTGAGCATAAAGAGAAAAACCATTATGGAACAATATAATAGTATAAAATCTGATGACCATGTGTTGTTATAGAGCTTTGAAATTTGTAAGCTACCATAGAGTTGCCATAGTGCGCTCGTCCACCCCATCGACACCATTCCCAAAGAAATGAAGCATGAGCCAGGAAATACATGCGCATAGCAAGAAGAACCCCCTTCGAGAACCGTGAGTTTTAGGAGACATAGGAGGGAGGCATTCAATTATCATAATTAGCAGAGTTGAGTTTACCATATTAAGACTAGTAAATTACCCAATTGATAAAGCCATACACATAACAAGGAGAACTCCCTTCGAGAACCATGAGTTTCAAGAGACACTAGAGGAAGGTGATATATTACCACAATTAACAGAGCCACCCATATTGAAACCCAAATTCGAATATTGATAACGCCGAGTCTGCAACACTGAGATCCCATGAGACCTGCAATATAAAGGCCATTGCTGGAAAATCAAAGAGCTACCCATGGGATGAAGGATACTCAAAGCCGCTTGCTCTGAGAGGAAGCCAAGCATCCACCAAGAGACACACACCATTACCATGAGTCAAAAAAATTAGGAAAATGCCTCAATGATTGAGACAAAGTGTCTTATCATATACTTAGCTCAATGATATAAATTAAATTGTTGGTAAATTATGATAAACATCAATTCATAATGATCATCAAAACACTTATTTTATTACACATTTCACATTGTTAAAAAAAAAAAAAAACCATAAAAAATAACTAAATTGTAATTTTATTTTATACTAGCAATTGCACCATATGTTGCAAAGGAAACATTATAAAGTAGTAACATAGGAAAAAGTAGTATAGAGGAAAAAATATGTGATATGTTATGTGATTTAATTGAATATTTAAGTTATAAATATGAATTATTTTATTTAAAAAAAATTATAGGTTTGGAGAATTGTTTGGATAAAGAAATTTGTTTTTTTGATTTTATAACCTAGTTAGTATAAATAGCGTATAGAGTGTAGTGTGCAGAGTTTTGTGATTTAATTAAATATTAAACTTATAGGTAACTGCAGAGTTTTGTGATTTAATTGAATATTTAACTTATAACGTGTCTTTGGCTTTCTCAACTCTATCCAATTGATAGAACCTATCTATTACAAGTAAGTCTATAAACTTGACAAAATCGTTAGGCCACTCATTGTTGAATTTGACGTTATAATTTTAAACTAATTTACCACTTTCATCTAAGAAGATGGAAGAAGTCTGTAAGTTTTCCTTGTTTGATTATTTCTGTAACTGAATAATAACACCTCTAACTATATAATAAGCAAATATCCAGAGCCCATATATATATATTATATATGCAGTATATACTCTTAATTTTATTTTGAAAGAAAATTTTAAAATATTTTAAAAATATAATTAATATAAATAAAATAAACTAATTTTATAATATTCATTGAATTTTTCAAATATTCAAAAATTTATTTTCATAATCTAACCACTCTATCTAATTATAAAATAACAATTCTAGAAAATTAAGACGCCAACGATGTTTCTCACGACAATCCATAAATACAAAACAAACTATAACACTCTCCTAAACCAATCCATGGTCTAGCAAAGTTGGGTTATGTCAGATTAATTCTGCAAAGCGAGAAAGAATGAAAATGAAGGAATGCTACCATACCTTCATGGAGGCGACGGTTGTATCAGTGAGGCAAGAACTGACCACATTGACTGCATTTAGCGATATCAGCTTAGACATTTACATAAAAAAATATTGAGTGTATCTTCTGCTCTTCTCCACATCACTCACCTGCAAACCAACCAAACACAACCTCATAAAGATAAAGATGCTTCAAAGATTGATGCAGATTATTTCTGTAGATAAAGATGCTTTAAAGACTGATGTAGATTATTTCTATAACTGATTAATAACAATATTTAATCCAAAGGTAGACACTATTTCAATCGTCCAACATCAAAATCAATGGTGCACAATGATACAAGTGGCACTTGGGAGAGTTGTTTTCAAAGAGAGATGCTTTACAATGTAACTAGCAAGTGCACCATATGTTGCAAAAGTGACGCCGTAAGGGAGGAGCTAAACAAGCAAATTTTATACAAGTTTGTTTATTTTAGTTAAACAATGATAAAAATCTTAACAAAAGTGATGTTCTGGCCAAGAATGGAATCTGTCACCGAAGCTGGACTCTTCAAACAACAAAGCCTTAAAGCTCCTCTGCCATTGAAGCCTGGAATCATCCATTGCCAAAAAAAAAAAAATCAAAACTCACTTCCGCAATTCAATAAGCCTTTAAAGCTGGATGAAGGCTATAAGAGGAAAAGATACACACGCTCTAAATTTCAATCAAACACAAGCTTTAAATGTCTATTTTTCTTTGGATAGAAACTACCTACTACATACTTACTTAACCATTCAGAATGAAAATCCTGAGATCATTTACTCAGGGATTTCAAATACCGCACGAAAATGTTTACATCTGATTTCCTTACGAATTTGACACCTCATCCCTCTGCCTCTACACGATAAATAATGCAAACACCGCTGGAAACGCACCAACTACAGAAATAACCTGTTACATGCTGGCCACTAGAAAGAAAATCACATGCTTTATCATGCTAATTTCTATTTTGAATATTGTTAGCATTTTTAAAAAAAATTCAATGGGATAAGTGTTTAAATCATAATTTTTTTTTATGACCTAGCACTATAAAAAACTTTCAAAATACAAAAATTCCTAAAGCTTAACAATAACAGATTTTCAAAAAAATCATTTTACAACCATAGCAAAATTTTTATTATATTCTGAGCCAGGCCTGCTTACACCAAATGCTTATTAGAGAGTAAAAATTCAGAAAGATTTGGTTGCCCGGTACAATGTTGAGGAATGCTTAATTTAAGGGCTGAGTAAACTGTGATCATAGCGATTGTGTGAAGGTTTATACCTTACTATCAAATTTACGTATATGTAAATTGATACTTCGAACGGGATGTCGCAATACCGCACTGGCGAAGTCAACTATTGCTTGAAAGGTTCGTTATTGTCCTTTCTATAAATGCAGACCTGTCAAATATCCATGCCTGTTTCATTGCGAATTAATTTTGCGAGGAATTGAACATTTAACGTTTTCAAATTCGTTCATTATTTTTTTAATTAGATATCTTGTCATATTTTTTATATTCTTATTAATAAATGAAAATTTCACAAATGATTTTCATGTAATTTTAAAATTACGTTTAAATTTTCATATTTAGTGAATATACGATGGAATCCACCAGAGCATTTTCCTTGGAAAATCTTAAAATCATCTACCGGAAGCGGGCAAGAAGATATTCTTCCAATGCTTTGGTTCAAGACCGAAAAAACAGTCCGCGTCCTGCAATTTCTGGGCGTATTTATCAAGAAGAACATGAGAAAGGTGATGTTTTATGCATAAATCGACAAAGGAAAATAAAAATCCAAAAACTACAAATTCATCAGCAGAAATTGCCAGAATTAGAAACTTGAAAAGCCAAATTCATTTCTATAATGCAGAAAAAAGAAAATGCCAAAATTAGAATGCTGAAAAGCCAAAACCATTTCTATAATGCGGAAAAAGGAATCAACATGCAAAATTTTGGTAAATTTACCAAAGTTATCTTCTAAGATAGTCTTGAACAAAATAATCCCTATTTGACCCAAAAGAAAATAAAAAATATTCCACGTAGACCATGAATTATCAACGAATTGTTTCAAATTGAAGAATTCCATGAATTGACTAGCAAATTTAGGGGGACCTATGTCCTTCTGATTGATTGGATCATCTCATAGTTTCTACGAATTCAATGAAATCCTCAGCTTTCATCAACTCCATCATGGCTCTCTTACCATCAATCCAGTAATCCTCCATATTTTCTCGCATGACTTGTTAGATTGTATAAACTTACGTGCGCCCCATTGAATCGGTCGGTTCTATGCCGCTCCTATTTTCCATTCTCAGTAACCTAGAGAAACATAATTAGTGTGAGAGCCTCACAAGTGACAAAAAAAACCATAGCTTAGGGATTACAAATTTTTAGATTCCCAAGTGATGCTCAAAGTACATACCTGTAAGAATTCGGAACAATCGAATTAATACGGGCAATTGGCCAATATTTTTAACCAGGTCCAATGGAAAATGGTATCTCAAATGGAAAGAACAATACCTAGTCACAAAAGAAACCAATGGTAGGTGAGCCATAGATGAAGTAAGCCGAATAATGGGTTGGAATAAGAGATCTTACCTGTGTAGAAGCTGGGTTGAGGAATTCCGAATTACATCATCTGCAACAGAAAAACAAGCTAAATAATTAAAAACCTCACACCTGAATTTGTAGAATAGAGTGGAAAATAAAATGCATACAACTGTCAAATCATTTGGTACTTGTTTTGAAAGGTGAGTTAGCTATGGAGCACAAACTCATGAACCCTAGTTCTAGTTGAAATGGATTAACTGAGACTATGTTGATAACTGCGACAATAAAAACAAAACTTGACTACCAGGACGAGAGGACAAGCTCTCTATGAATTGGTGTGTAGAGACCAAAAACCGTGGTCTCTCTCAAAATTTTGTTTTAGTTAAACAAACTGGCGTGAACCAAGGAGTTAGTTGAAACTTCAAGGGTAATCCCACGATACAGGGCGTTTCAATCATCTAACACTCTATCTAATGGTGCATATCAGTACAGAGTGGCAGTTGGAGAGTTGTTTTCAAATAGTAACGCCTTACGGCGAAATTATTATTATTATTATCAATAATAAAAATATATAATATATAAATTAAACAAATATATAAACAAGAATTTTATCTATAAACATTCACTTTCACTTTATCATGGAGATTCTTAATTTGTAAATAGGCTTTGTTACAATACCATAAGCCAATACCATGGTTTATCAATCGTATAAACCAAAAAAATCATAATTCATTTTATATGACACTTGTTCATATGATATATTTTTTTAATTAATTAATTTAATTAAAAACAAAAAAATACATAACTACTTTAGAGATGAATCTTAGCCTTTTAGAATATTATTACACAAAATTTTATCTTCTACTCTTCCCCACATCACTCACCTGCAAACCAACCAAACACAACCTCATATTGATGCAGATTATTTTTGTATATAAAGATGCTTCAAAGGCTGATGCGGATTATTTCTATAACTGATTAATAAAAGTATGTACAATGATACAAGTGGCACTTGGGAGAATTGTTTTCAAAGAGAGACACTTTACAGCGTAATTATTATTATTATTATCAATAATAAAAATATATAATATGTAAATTAAACATATACATAAACAATATTGTTATCTATAAACATTCACTTTCACTTTGTCATAGAGATTCTTAATTTGTAAATAAGCTTTGTTACAATACCATTAGCCAATACCATGGAGATTCTTAATTTGTAAATAAGCTTTGTTACAATACCATTAGCCAATACCAAGTCTAAAAAAACATACATACTCTATCTCTGTGATTTTGAACCTATGACCTGGTAACAGAAGACACATGCTCTTAACCATCATGTCCACTCAAACTTAAAAACATATTACATACTCTTAAAAATACAATTAGAAAACATATGGTTAAAAATATTTTAGAATATTATATAGAAATTACATTCCTACCTTTCATTTAATAATTATTCCTACCTTTTATTTAATAATTATGGATAATTACACTAAAAATTTAGAAAACAAAAATTTAATTACATGTTTCACACTCCTAAAAATGTTTACACTATACTTTCTGAATGCGTTGTGGGTCATATTTAAAAAGTTTTTCAATTGTTTTTGTAAAACTTATTCTGGCAAGTGATGAAGTTCGGTGGACTAGAACATCTCTGGTTCAAGATCTCATCGTATATGGCGTAGTTTAGAAGAGATTAATTATTTTATTTCAAGTTGATTTGGTGAACGCAGGAGAAACCCTACTGTCCATAGAGCTACAATTCAATAAAAAAACATAAAATAAAATGTAATTTCAAATTCAAATATGGCCACTGTATTTTCACATGATCCTTTTCCCGCGTGATATCAAACTGGTTAAATTTTTTTTGCAGAAGCAGCTTTGGAATTAAAAGGGATTAAATGTGGGCCGACCTGGCACTATAAAAGCATAGGAAATGGAGAGAAATTTATTGTTTTATTGCTTAAACAATGCTGCCCAGTAGTGGATTTTCATCTTCATGTGTTGGGTTACACGTCGGGAAAGAATACAAATAATGCCCGAGGATGCGAGAGTGGCTGGAAAGCATTCAATTTTCCAATTGGAACCCACTTGCTTTAAAAGTTCTCCACAGTAAGCAAAAGGCTGCAGAAAGCCCGAGAGAATCACCACATTCTGCAGGTGCATGCATGCGTATCTCCTCCTCTCTGCTTCGTTATCCTAATCTTCACAAGATCAGTATCTATAAATCAGACTTCGAATCCCAGACCCCCCTTCATCTGTATTTACAGCAAGTAGAACTCCTCTCTGCTTTGCCTCCGATCATGATCGCATCCTAAACTTTATTGGTGATGGCAAATTTCACCACTCTCTCGTATGCAGTTGCTGCAACGCTGTTTTTTTCATGTGTTTCAGCGAATTTCTATGATGATTTTGATGTCACATGGGGAAATGATCATGCGAAGATACTTGACAATGGAAGCCAGATACAGTTCTCCCTGGACAAGTCATCAGGTAGAAGTCAATAATTCATTTTGTGAACATTTGGATACAACACGGTCTTTTAATTTAAGTTAAAATCACCATAGATTTATGTTAATCCCAGCCAAAGAGCCTAGGTTAAACCATTTTTGAACTTAAAAAAAGTTGAATGAAAGGTTTGTATCCAACAGATTTAATATATATTTTTGAGTTTATGATCTTGATAGATCCCAAGTTAACCAGGATCTATCTTGATTAATTAATTATATATATATATGTCAATTTGATGAAAGAAATTATATATCTTTATTATTTTAAACAACATATCAACAAAATAGTTTAATCATAATATTTTTCATTTATAAACAAAGTTTTTCTTAACATTGAATGCATTTTTGTTATTTTTTTTTTTTAAAAAGCTTGGTTAGTACTCATTTTTCATTCATTTTATAAACAACATTTGGTTAGATTTACTAGTTTGGTGGCCTCAACCAAGCTTGACCAGGGAATCGAGTCTGTTGGCCACCTGATGGGATGATATGTCATCCAAAAAAATAATGTCTTGAGTCTGTTATACCAAACAAACATAGCCACACATATAGAGTTGTTTACATATTGACTATCATATCTATCGAACACTTGAAATTTAAATGTTAGCAACATGTAACTATTAAGCAAAAAGACAGATTTAAACAGCCATAATCTACTCAGCCTCTCTCAGATTTAAACAGTCATAAACTACTCAGCTTCTTCAATCAAACGGAGACCAATTCCAGTAGTGCCAGATCCTGAACCCAGGTGCCAACTTGCTAGAATGACTTGGCAATACATTGAAGGTGGTGCTTAATTTTAAAATATCTTAGAAAAAAAAACTAATTTTAAGATTTTTTTTTTTAATTTTATTTATTTATTAATATAATATTGTTTTTAAATGTAACTTAAGCAACTCGGGATGCAATGATTGGTGTATATAAAGAAAATACATACTCTTATTCTTAACCAATAACTTAATCTGACATCATTAAGTTGTAATTAACCCTTAGGTTCTGCTTTGCAATCCAAGAAAGAGTACCTATTTGGAAAATTTGACATGAAAATCAAGTTAGTGCCTGGAAATTCTGCTGGTACAGTTACTACCTTCTATGTAAGTTAACACATTGAACTTCATCTCCCAACATAATTTTTTTTTTAAGGGTTCAAATAAAATTTTGTTCATTTATTCCAGGATCTTATGATTGTGCTGATTGCATTTGACCGTTGCAGCTTTCCTCTGAGGTTTCTAACCATGACGAAATAGATTTTGAATTCCTGGGGAATCTGTCTGGTGATCCTTATGTTTTGCATACAAATATCTATTCCAATGGACTTGGCAACAGGGAGCAACAGTTCTACTTGTGGTTCGACCCTACAAAAGCATTTCACACCTACACAATTGTTTGGAACCCGAGACAAATAATGTAAGTGCTTAGATAATTTTTTTTTCTTTTTCCATTTTTGTTTTGGGGTAAATGCATGCTCAAGCTCAGAACTTCTCTCACTTCCACAATTCATTCTGCTGTAGATTCTTGGTGGACGGTACTGCGATTAGGATATTTCCTAACAGTGAGGACTTGGGTGTACCTTATCCGAATAAACAAACAATGAGAATCTATTCCAGCCTTTGGGATGGAGACGATTGGGCTACCAGAGGTGGGCTTGTCAAGACTGATTGGGATAAAGCTCCCTTCGTCGCGTCTTATCGCAACTTCAAAGTAGAGGTTTGCAAAGCTAAGAAAAACGCCTCCTCTTGTTTTATTTCTTCTAAACAGCAATGGTGGAATCAAGTTACACAAAGTTTGAATACCACACAAGAGAAGAGTATTGGTTGGGTGCAACAGAACTACATGATTTACAATTACTGCACTGATGCCGAGAGGTTTCTGGAGGGTTTCCCTGCAGAATGCATGAGACAGAATTTGACATCCAATGGGGTCCTTGCCATTGATGTTTCTGGATGAGATTTTTGGATACTTAAGCTGTTGTTCCAGTTCATCTTGTCTAAGAATTCTTCTGTCTGAGTTGTTTCGTTTTGCAAAAATAACGTTCAGCAGCATACTGTTCTTCTTCATCATTGTTATAGATGAGCTAATTCTTTGTCTTTTGGCGCGGTGACTGGTTCACCAGCCTTTTTTCATTTCTACATTGCCAAACTTTTAGCTGGCTGGATCTCCTCAGTAATATCCAAAAAAAAATGGGTACACAAAGTCGTTATATCTCAGGCACAACAGCGCAATTATTGATGTTGATTTCAAAGAAAGCAATTTCACAATATTTACTCAGCTACAGAGTAGTTTAACTATGTCACATCATTTTTGCTAAGGAAAATGATGGAAATTTGATAGAGAGTAGTTTAACTATGTCACATCATTTTTGCTAAGAAAATAATGGAAATTTGAGTTAAGATTTTGATAAAATTTAACATTAATTTTAATAAATTTAGATTACGATGATTAAATTTCAAGATTTTTAAATGCCTAATTTTTTTTATGATGCTAAAAATATTTCAATCATCAAAATAAATGATTCAATCAAATGTTTTAAGGAAGACACCAAATTCCAAAAAATAATTTTGAAAACAAAGTTGTAACATCAGGTAACTATTGATATTTCAATCATTTTTACTTAAGTTTTAGTTTAAAAAATCCACAGAATAACTTAGATATTTCCGTAAGATTATGAAAAATTTAGGTAAAGAATTTTGAAAATCTGGATTAAACTTGTTAAATTTCAGTATTTTGGGCGCAAGGTTTTTGATAGTGCTGAATCTATTTCTACTATCAAAAATGCAATTCAAACACTCAATTTTTGAATTTTTTTTTTTATGGAATTCCAGAAAAAAAACTACCATCCCAACTATTCTGTTGCATCCATAAACAACTCCTTTACAAAATCCCATCTTTTTATTACTCCAGTTTTCATCTCTGATTATGATAGGCTCCTCCAGTACAACAGCCCATTCAATTGTCAAATTTATCACTGTGCCTTATCTTTATTATGTGTCACACCTATTTTCTTGTGGATATTTTTATTTGGATTGTAAATTTCAAAGATATTTTAAATTTGATCAACAAATAATAATAATAATTAAATTTATTTTTTATTCAAATTTCAAAATATTTTCAAAACTTATAATTAATTTATGTTGTAGTGTTATTCTCCATATATCACAATTTAAAAAGCCATGAGATAGCTGCATCAACCATTATTTTAATAATGAGGATTGTCTTAACAATGAGGACTTATGTTCCATAGATTCCTAGTTGAATCCATGGTTCAACCAACAAAAAAGAAAAAATCTTGCAATTAAAAAAGATTCCCCTGTTGCAACCCACCGATTCAATTGAACTGTCAAATATATCACCATGGACGATATTCAGTCTCATCAGAGAGAATGCTCAGTCCAGCGCTTACCTGTTTTAATTGTTTTAAAAAACCGTCCAGTTTCTTTCATGCACTCATCGCGCACAACCGTCCAGAAACCCATCGCCAAGGCTTTGTTCAAGACCTCCCCATGGCCAATCTCTTTTGTTTAATCCCTTCTCTCAAGCGGAATGAAGGACCAAACTAAGCTCTTGACTGCTGTTAATTAAGGAATGAAGGTGTATTAAAAAAATAAGGTTTCATCGTTGTTCGAGGAATGCAAGTATATAAAAAGAGGCATCACAGGCCTGCAAATAAACTAAACTAGGTAACTCTGCATGGGACATAAGTGTTATTAACCAAGCGTATTATTAGTCTCATATCTATATGTGAAGATAGATTATTTTATATTCTATTTATCACGATTTCTAAGTACTTAAGATCGAATGGGAATTAAATAATAAATTTGCTACTTTCTGAATTTTGAGATAAAATAGGTATACATTGGTTTCCTTATTATATTTATGAAGTATTAAAAGGATAAGAAACAACTCCGGATACAATAAGAATTAAGTAATAAATTTGATACTTTATTATTTTTGAAATAAATTAGGTATACATTGGTTTCCTTATTATATTTATTATATTTATAAAGTATTAAAAGATAAGAAACAACTAGGATACGATAAAAATTAAATAATAAATTTGATACTTCAAATTTTTATACATTGGATTTTTTTATTATATTAATAATAAATTTGATACTTTATTATTTTTGAAATAAAATATGTATACATTGGTTTCCTTATTATATTTATATAAAGTATTAAAAGGATAAGAAACAACTTAGGAAACAATAATAAATAAATAATAAAGTTGATACTTTAATTTTTTTATACATTGGTTTTTTATTATATTTATAAAGTTTTAAAAAGAAAAGAAACAACTGAGAACTCAATAATTTTGAATTAAAATACTTTATATTATATTGGTGTTCATATTATATTTATAAAGTATTGATTTTTTATTATATTTATAAAGTTTTAAAAAGACAAGAAACAACTGAGAACTCAATAATTTTGAATTAAAATACTTTATATTATAATGGTTTTCATATTATATTTATAAAGTGTGGTTTTCATATTATATTTATAAAGTGTTAAAAAGACCAGAAACAACTAAGAACTAAGGAAACAACTAAGAACTAAGGAAACAATAATTTTGAATTAAAATATTTTATATTGGTTTGTATATTATAATTATAAAGTATTAATTAAAAAAAATTAACAAAAGAAATAATAAAAATTAAATAATAAATTTGATACTTCGAATTTTTATACATTGGTTTTCTTATTATATCTATAAACATCAAAAGACAAGAAACACCTG
This sequence comes from Pinus albicaulis, assembly GCA_034641835.2. Taxonomy (NCBI): domain Eukaryota; kingdom Viridiplantae; phylum Streptophyta; class Pinopsida; order Pinales; family Pinaceae; genus Pinus; species Pinus albicaulis. The sequence continues at coordinate 481,110,177 of CM076578.1, forward strand.
AGAACTAGCAAACAATAATTTTGAATTATTTTCTTATTATATCTATAAACTTGAAAAGACAAGAAACCCCTAAGAACTAATGAAACAATAATTTTGAATTAAAATACTCTATATTGGTCTTCATATTATGTTTATAGAGTATTAAAAAAAAAACCAACTAGGGAAACAATATAGATGGAATATCAATTAAAGTCAAATTAAGTGGGATAATTTTTTACTTATTTAATTTTGGGAGAGATTTCAATTTTAGCTTATTTTTAAAATTATAAATGATATTAAATGTTTATAATTTTGGATATATTAAATATTTATAATATTTATAAAAAAAAATATTTTAAAAAAAATGTTTTTTTAGTTAATTTTAATAGTTATAATAATAATTGTTAAGTTTTATTAGTAAAACTAGTTGAGGATGGGTCTCGTTAGGAAGACGATGTAGGATCAAACATCACAGAGGTTGTTGTGCCTGTGTTAGGGAGAGGAGACATGCTAAAATCAAGTCAGCTTATGCTGGTGTGGCCTAGGTTGGGTGCGATCCCAGGGCAATTTTGACAGCTTAGATACCCCTGGGTCGCGGTTTCTCAAGCCACAAGCCAACACAGATCACTTGACCAAAAAAATGATTATAATAATAATTATTAATCTTAAGAAATAAGATAAGAAATAATTTTATTTTCCTTAAAGTTTTATAAAGCTTTAAGAAAAGTATTCCTATATCATTATAGTTTTGATGAGTAGAACAATTACTAAGGTTTGTAACAAATATTTTAAATTGAGATATAATGTGGGTGTGTGTAGGTAGTTTTAAGGGAAAATGTTTTTTCTTCAAATATCTTAGTGTCGCAAAGACAAAAGGGCTTCAGTAAGTTGAAAATACATAAGCATTTCTATTCATAAAATGTGTACAAAAAAGGGTCAAAATACAAGGAAATATGTTTATGTCGAATAAGGAGTGAGGGGCCATTTTAAATATTAGGTAAGAGGTGGAGGGGGCTTTTTAAATATTAGGTAAGGGGTGGAGGGGTTTTTTAATATCAAGTATAAATGTGGTATAAATATAGATATTGGTGGGGAAGATAGGGGGTTTGTTATTGTGAGGGGACACATTGTGGGGAAATATAGAAGGTTAGGAAGATCCACCTACCTCATTTCCCCTCCTCGCATGGTGGTTTTTATTACAAACCTAGTGAAACCCTACTAGAGGAAGAACACATATTTGAGAGAAAGAGGGTCCTCTTACCTTTGATACAAAGAAAGAAAATATATTTAATAGTATATTAGTGTGTAGTGGGTATGTGTTGATAAGTTTTTTTTCTTGATTTAGTCATATTAAATAGATATATATACTCATAATATTAGCGTTCATCTGGTGGATCAATTTTATGCTCAAAATAAAAAATTATCAGAATGACTCGAAACTAGTGCGCTTGAGTAGATCTCATTGCTCTGAATCCGAAGCAACTCATTTCGCTCAAATTCGACATCGGATGATCTCGATATAGCATTATGTTCGTTTTTGGAAAAAAAAATGTTTTTGGGTTTGTAGGACTGCACAGTCAGAAGTATGTACTATTGAATGGACCTTGACTGTACAGGCTGACCATGTTTCTTTAGCCTATCATAGCTTGAAACTTGGTAGGTTTGTAGTGGTTCATTTGAGGTTTATTTTCATTGGTTGAGATCAGTTTGAGTGGACCAACCAGGAGGGACCATGTGGGCCAACCAACGGCTGCCACATGGCCTCCTGATGGCTGTGTAAAATTATGCCAAGAGCCAGAGTGGGTCTCCAGGGGAGTCGAACGTGCGACCTACAACGAGCAACAAAAACCTCCTACCGTCTCCGCTACATGTGTTTCTTAACCCTATATTTATCATGGCGTATTTAAACTTTATTGAAATCGACATCGGGGGTGGGGACTAGGTTTAACCCTGGCCCTGGTCCACAGACCAGGGTTAAGGGAAAACCTCGACCCATTATTTATATGAAATGTAAATGTGACATATCCAAAGTCTTATGGCATTCTTAAATTGGCGGAGTAAACCAACAATGAAACCCACTAAACCAAAGTTTGTTTATGCATATGTTTCGATGGAGAATAATACCACCACAAAACCTTTACATATACCCTATATCCAAAGTTATGCCAGAAGGTTGTGCTGACAGTCACCATGGAGGTTAAGTGAGAGTTATTCATATGACAACGGTGAGGCGGGTTGCCAATAGTTTATGTCACAGTCAGAACTAACCTCCAATCTACATAGACAAGTCACGATGTTCACATGTAGCAGCTCTAGCGTAAGATGTTAAGGTTTATGCAGTAGTGATGTTTCTCGACGATTAAGTTTTGGTTGGAAGAAACGTTCACATGTGGTTTTCCAAGCGTTTAGTGTTATGGTTAATGGTTCCACTAACCCAACCCAGCCTAAACCACATGTCATCTCCCCTACAACCCAGGTTACTCTGCTGGTGGGAATATGAAAAATCAACGGTGGAGCTTTAGCGACATGGCGAGTTTTTAGCTGGGTATGGGGGCTATTCAACATGATTAAGGAGGTAAATTTTGCCTCCTTTTTGACAGGAATTCCGCTCGTGCAGGGCCAAAATGTCACCCCACATGGCTGGAAAAGGCGAATTTTTTCACCTAGGTGTCACGATAAGGGAAAATTACAGAATGAATAGCAGGAAAACTTAGGGAAAGCCTATCTGATTCAGTTTTTGGCCTTTTTGGGAGCAAAAAGAGACTATATAGCGGTTATTGACTATTCTGGAGCCATTGGAATCATTGTTGAAGCCATTTGAGCATCGTAACTTGATGTAAACACTATTTTATGAGCATAATGAAAGAGTCCCAACCATTGGAAGCTGGACTAGGAGATGTAGACCAGGAGGGGTGAACTGCTTCATCACTTGTTGTTTTGTGTTTACTATTATGGTGATGTTGTCTACTATTTGCTACAAAAACTGAAGTTTTAATTCATGTTTATGTGTTTATAAATGTTACATAAGAGGCTAAAAAACCCTAATTTATTCACTTGCAAAAATTTACATAATATTCAAGCTTTCATATATAGATAAGTTTGGTATGAGAGCTTAGGTTTCTTTGTTGTTGTGAGGGTTTTATTTGTTTGCAAATATTTCTGATTCTTACAAGGTTGAAGCTCAAGAGAGGAGAAAGAAAGCTTGTGGTTGCAAGTCCTCAAGTTAGGTCAAGGACAAGGAGAGCAAGTTTTCCACAATCTCCACAAAAAATTTCACCTCAAATTGTACCAGAAGCTTTAGCAAGCATGAAACATGAAGGAGAGCCTAACAATATGTCAGAGGATGAAAAGGCTTTTAGAAAATCATTCTTTGACATGACACAAATGGTGAAATTTCTCTATGAGGAGAGAAACAAATGGTTGTAAGGTGAGAGCTCCAATCCTCCAAAGAGAGATAAGTTTTCAAAAGGAGATGGAGGAGATGAGGACAAGAATCCAAAAGGAAATGGAGAGAATTGTGACAAACCACCTTTGAAACCACCATTATATTCACCTCCATCCTCACCACCAACTTCACCATCATAATCTTCCACAACAAGCCCTTCACAATCACCTCCACATTCTCCAAAGGGTCATGGTAAAACTCCATTTCTAAAACTTGACATAAAGTTTGATTTTCCTATGTATGATGGAGAGGTAAATTCTGAAAGATTATATAATTGGGTTTGTCAGCTTAAAGTTTATTTCAGGATACAAAGGATCAAGGATGATGACACCAAGATTTAACTTGGTTCAATAAGATTGGAAAGTGCTGCACTTATTTGGTGGGAAGCCAAAACTCAAGAGGAAATGAAGAAACATGGTAAGGTCTTAACCTCTTGGAATGATTTTGTTTCTTCTTTGAGAAGAAAATTTTATCCATTAGCATACAGGCATAAATCTATAATGGGTTGGAAAAAAATTAGGCAAGGAAAAGGAAAATGTGTGCAAAGCTATACTCAAGAATTTAAGGGAAGAGCACTAATATTGGGTGTGGATTTCACATCTCAAGAATCTTTGTTGAAATACATTGGAGGTTTGCATAGTTACCTAAGACATATGATTCTCATGTTTATCCCTACAAGTTTAGATGAAGTTTGTGTACATGCCACACATCTAGAGGCAAGAGGGAAACATGTTTCAGATGAAACAAGTGAGAATACCTTTGAGTCTAGAGAAAAAGGAAAGGGTAAGTTCAAGGGTAAAGGAAAGAAGAATGCATCCATCAAGTTAGATAAAAGAGAAATAATATGCAAACAATTTTCCAAATATGGACACGATGAAGATCATTGCTGGAAACTTCATCCAGAAATGAGACCCAAGAAGTTGAAAAAAAGGAGAAGGAGAAGACAGTTGCAACAATACACCATGAATTAGGTTCAGATTCTAGAGATGAAACAAATATAACAATGATGGGTTGGAAAGGTAAGGAAATTGCAAGTACTGGTTCTTCAAGTTGTCTAAATGATACTCAAGATGAATAAACAAGAATTGAGCTTTTCCATATTGGATTTATTTCAAATAATACCAAGATAGACACACTGTTTGATTGTGGTTCACAAGCAAATATTATTTCATAGGACATTGTCAAGAAGTTAAATTTAGAGACCATTCCAAATCCTAGACCCCATCTTTTAGGTTGGGTATGTGAGAATGGAAAATTACAGGTTACAAGAAGGTGCATCCTTAGATTTGTAATCACTGCAAACTTTCTTGATGAAATTGAATTTGATGTAATTACTCTTGATATTTTTGTTATAGTCTTGGGTAGCCCATATATTTATGATAGGAGAGAATAATTTCATCGCCATGAGAACAAGTATCACTTGTTCAAGAATGGGATTGAGTACATTGTTAGAGCACATAGTAAGAAGATGAGTTTGTCCCTTATGAATGCTAAACAAATGAAGAGTGACTATGAATGCTAGTCAGAGTTTTGTTTTGTTAATGTTGAAGCATAAAGATGTTGTGAATGAGGCCTTTCAAGAAAATGCATCAAATTGAAAATATGATTTCATAGATGTTGCTAATGGGTGTGATAAGGTGGTTCAATATTCTAACATGTTGCCTCCTAAAATAGGTAAACAATATGAAGTAAAATTGCAGCAACATACATCATTGTTGAATAATGATGTGAACAAGATGCTAGTGTTATGGAGTGCAGAGGTCAAAGAGAAATTGCAAAATAAATTTGACAAAAAGGGCGTTGGTTCCAAGAGTTATTATTGTGGGTTTCATAATGTGTTGTCTTTGAAATGGGATGGTGCATGGTGATGATGATCAAATTTGGTCATGATTCAAGCCAAACGCAAGGTTAGATATGATATTCTTTTTTGTTCTACATATTCTGGGAAATTGTAGCAAGATGGTATCTATGACAACAACACAAGGTCTCCAAAATAAGGGGAATGTTGTGTTTTCATGAAAAACTAAAAATGCCGCATTCAAGAAAATTTAAGTGGCCGATTAAGACTAGAAGGGTGAGGAAGATGTACTCTCATCTATTTTTTGATGGATGAAGATCTTTTAGTGATACAAAAGATTCCAGTGGGGAGGAATGACCCAGTGGATCAAGTTTATGGTCAAAATTCAATTTTTTAAGAATGGTTGAAAACTAGTGCGCTTGCGTAGATTGTGTCGTTCTGAATCCGACGCAACTAATTTCGCTCAAATCTGACATCAGATGCTCCCGATATTGCGTTCTGTTCATTTTTGGAAAAAAAAAAAACTATTTTTGGGTTTGGAGGATTGCACAATTATCAGTCCATACTACTGATTGAACCCTGACTGTATAGGTTAACTATTTTTCATTGGCCTATCATAGCTTGACACTTGACAAGTTTGTAGTGGTTCGTTTGAGGTTAATTTTCATTGGTTGAGATCAGTTTGAGTGGACCAACTAGGAGGGACCACATGGACCAACAAGGAGGGACCACGTGGGCCAACCAGAGGTTTCCACATGACCTCTGGGTGGCCATGTAAAATTATGTCAAGGGTCAGAGTGGGCCTATGGGGGAGTCGAACACGCGACCTACAAAAAGTAGGAACAACCTCCTAACATCTCTGCTACATGAGTTTCTTAACCCTATAGATATAATGGCATATTTAAAATTTATTTAAATCAGCATTGGGGGTGGGGACCGGGGTTAACACCCGAACCCGGTCCATAGACCAGGGTTAAGGGATAACCTCGAACAGTTATTTATATGCAATGTAAATGTGACATATCCAAAGTCTTATGGCATTATTAAATTGGCGGAGAAAACCAAAAACGAAACCCACTAAATTAAAGTTTTTATATGCATATGTTTTGGCCGAGAATAATACCACCACAAAACATTTACATACACCTTATATCCAAATTTATGGTGGAAGGTTGTGCTCACAGTCACCATGGCGGTTAAGTTAGAGTTGTTCATATGCCAACAGTGAGGTGGGTTGCCAACGGTTTATGCCACGGTCAGAAATAAGCTCCAGTCTACACAAGTGGGTCACGACATTCACATGCAGCGGCTCCAATATAAGATGTTAAGGTTTATGCCATAGTCATGTTTCTCGGTGGTTAAGTCTTGGTTGGAGGCAACATTCACGTGCTTGTTTCCAAGAAGTTTGTGTTATAGTTAATGGTTCCACTAACCCAACTTAGCCTAAACCATAGGTCGCCGCCACTGCATCCCAGGTTACTCCACTGGCGGGAACTTACACAGTCAATGACAGAGATTTAGTGACTTGGCGAGTTTAACCGGGTTGTGAGTCCTGGTATTGCACCAAGAGTGATGCAACTCCCAGAGGCTACTCTACTTTACTTTTTCAACTAGGGGTTCGTACAAACTTGAAGGTGACAATGCTATATACACAACATATGCATTCTACTCATGTCATCCTCTTCTAAGTCCTACGAAAGGGTGTTATTATAGGGTTTCTGAGTGAAGTCTGTCACACTTCAGAATTAGACTTAGAAATATAAGAGACTCAAAAACATTACTCTATCAAAAATCAAAGGACTATTCTAAATAAAGAAGATACATCTAGTTATTTTTCAAAGAAATAAATCTACAATGTAGGATATGGCAAGAAATAGAAGCAAACTAGGCAACATTCATGAAGTAAAGTACTGAATTGAAATTGTAGAAAGAATAATAATCTAATCACACATTGCTGAGCCAAATGGATAAACACACTCTAACTACTTCATGCTTTAAATATCATTCTTTTAATCATGCATCTAGTCATGATTTAACTATGTTTGTAAATACTTTGTTTTGCAACCAAAGGAGAAGGCGCTAAGGTGGCTTAGGAAGGTCTTGGACTCATGGATGCAGGGATGAAGGTGTCTTTATGGTTAGGGCAGGTCTAGATAAGGTAGAGGATGGTTTTTGGGCTGAAGGAGAGGCCAACTGGTGCTGCTACAGGGTCTTCTATAGGTTTCCTATAGTGCTATAGGAAAGTCCTGAATTGCTACAGGAAACAGACCGAGGGAAGTCCAAGACTAAAAATGGTGGGAAAAACTATAGGGGAGGTGAAATGAAGGTGAAATTGGATGGATGGAAGGTGGAAAACCCATTTTCCAAGCTCAAAACCTCTTACAAAGCCTATATTTCACTTCTAGGGTTGCTCACGGTGTGAAGGTGAAAATCTCAAAAAAAGGGCTGAAGGTGATTTGGTTGAAAGAAGGATGATTAAGGGTGAGAAGTGAAGCTAGGGGTGCTGGGGAAGTTCTACTTTGCTATTCTAGTTGAACCTGCAAGCAAACTACATGTCCATGTAACAAACATTGGCAAATATATGATGAAGAAGATGGAAAAGATGAGTTGAATTTGAAAAGAAAACCTACTTAATCAGTCAAGAAGAAATCTAACTCAATATTCTCAACATGTTTATGAAACTACAACAACTTATCTATTATTTCCAACACATCATAAATTAAGAGAAAATTTGGGCATGTGGTGAAGATATGCCCTCCTCAAGCTCCAATGAAAGAGATGAGAGAGGGAGGATTTGACACACAAATTTCTGAATTTATATGTTACTCTACCAACATATATGCAAGCCTAAATACAATAAAGATAAAATGGAAGAAAAATAAAATCAGTAAATTGAAATTTAAACAAACTAGCTAAAACTCATAAAGCAAACTAGCTACAATGGCATAAAAATAAGCATGGATACACAAGAGAGACTAAGGCCAATGGATTGGGCCCTAACCCACAAGCCTAGCCCCCTGAAACTAAATCAGTGAAGGACAATCTAAATAATCGTCTTATTGTAGAAAATAGTCTCATTACATAGTCATGAAAGTCTCAAAAACCTATTACAAGAGCTAAGAGTCTACTAGATTTCTCCAAAATTCAAATCCTAATGAGCTCTTTCTCTGCCCTATTTAACCTAAAGGGTAGCTACCAACATCTCTCTAAAAATTAGGTGATATGTCCCCTTCGACTGCAAGAGAAGTGGAGCTTTGGTGCACTTGATCTCCCAGTTGCTTGTCTGCCTTTGATTTTGAGTTGATGGAGGGAATATCGAGGATCCCTTGGATACCTTTGGGAGTTAAGGAGGTGGAAAACCCTCCTATAATCTCTCCTTACTATCTAATCTGAGCTTTAATTGCAAAATATTCAACAAAAGTGGAATATATTCGTGATTGTCTTGCATTTAAACCATATAAGGCATTCGAAGTATGACAAGTCTTAATCACTATCTACACTAGCAACATATGACCATAATATAATCAAATGTGAGAAAAAGAGACTAATAAGGCTAAAAAGGTGACAATTAACCCCTCCAATTATACCCAATGATGGAGCTCATCATCAACCCCCTACCAAATGGTTGTTCATCCTCTGAGAAACTTAGTCCTCCTTCTCCATCTCTTTTAGTGCTTTAGTGGCTCCTCTGACCTCCTAAGGAAGAAGTAAAGGAGTTCATTCAGGAGGGTAGAACCCAACATTATTTTATACCTCCTCCCATTTTATTTTTTCCTCCTCTCGGTATTTCCCATCACCCAGTCCCAACAGAAAAGGTGGACTGAGTTTCAAGCCAAGCCACTGTATTTTCATTGCCTGCATAACCCTCGTGTATAGTGGTGCCCTTTCTAGAGAACTCCTGAATCTCTCTAGGGTGTGGTATTCCATGTTTCTAATATTGAATGGGAGGCCATTCCATATCCTTTAAATGGCCATTATACATTCATCTCCCAAAAACCTAGAAACATCATCAAAATGGGCAATGTATTGTGCTTGTGTGCTGAGGTACTTGTCTGCAAGTGTGGCATCCTTTTCTATCTTGAGATGGTTGTTGATGACTCCCCTAGCATTGAATAGTTCTGCCCTAATGTGTAGAGGGTCTATGTTTTCTCTTCTCATTACCCTATTGACTTCTTGTGCTCTTGCTTCCTCATTAACCATACAAGAGGCTAATTCCATCAACCGCATGTCTCCCAGTCTAGGGTTAGGGTCCCAAATGTTCAAGTCTTTCAACACAATATTTTGCATGTAGAATTATGCCATATTTTCCTTGTCTTCCATGCTTGACTGGTTGAAAAATTCAATGAATTGTCTGTAGTTCTTAAAAGGTAAGGACCCATGAGAGGCTAGTGTCTTGATTTGAAATTGGAGCCATTGTTCTTTGAGGTAGATTGCATAGGAGTCTGATGGGTATCTGTGTTGGATGGCCTCCATGCACAAATCTGCCATGGTGACCATTTGTTCGCCTTTTTGCTGAAGTAGAATTTGCAATCTTGCATTCTCTACCTAGGCTTCTTGAAGTTGTTCTTTCAACATGGATTCTTTGAGCCTAACATCAGATAAATCCATTCCCAACTCAGTCACCTTTTCCTCCATGATTCCTATGTCATGCACACCTTTTGTTGTAGAAATTTTCATCCAATGATGGGTGCATGCTCTTTCTTGTTCTAACTGATAAAATAATGGGACTACAAAATTTTGAGGAATCAATGATCAATCTACCCCCTTCAATAAATTTATAGTAATAATTGAGATTTGGTTGAGGGCTAGGGTGTGACACTGCCGATATATCTGTAGGGACAGGTTTTGGGGAGGTAGGCTCCTCCTTTTTATATTTCTCTTCCTCCCCTTTTGCATCTTTCCCTTCATCTTGTGCTTATTTCTCAACTTCTTGGGCCTCTTTCCCACCCATGGGTGTCTTATATCCCTCCCTCAAAGCTTCCTGATCTGATTCTAGCACTGTGGGAGTTCCCTATAGCAAAGACAGAGTTTCCTGTATAAAATTTTGTTTTTCATATAGCAAACCTTCCCTTGCTTGTTTTTCCATATTTTCTATCTTTTGAGGGTCTGTGGGGGTTGGTATATGTGTAGGGTATGCCAAACTTGATGAATGTCTTATCCTGTAGGTTACAAGTTTCCTTTCAGGTGAAGTGACCTCTTGACCCTTTCCTTCTTCTAACCTTACTTCATCATCCTTCTTGGGTGAATCCTCAATGGTTATAGGGCTTTTGTTTGGAGTTTGTGGCTTCCCCTACCTTACCCTTGAACTCTTCCTAGTCCTAAAGTACATGCATGTTTGTCTCTTCCTCTTTTCTTTCACTGGTGTGCTCAAAGTGGCTAAGGTAGTAGCCACTTATTTCTCTGTTATGTATGTCTAGGAGAGGTATCAGTGCCTAGCATAGGGTCCAATATTTCCTCCTCTTATATCTTATCTTCCTTCTTATCCTTATTTTCTTCTTCTTATGTTTCATCTCCCTCTTTTTCTTCTTCTTTCCCTTTCTATGGTTCTAATATTTTGGTTTTTTCTATTTCAACCTCCATCTCTTCTTCTTCCTCATCTTTTCCTTCCGTCTCTTCATCCTCCCCTATTCATCTTCTTCTATTTCCCTCTCTCCAAGAATAAAGGTAGAGGTTTGTCCAGTTTGGGTGGCTATGAAGGTTTCCCTATCCATGTATATGAATGAGGACCAATGCATAAGGAGGTTCAATCTTCTTAGAGCATCAATCAATATCAGCTTAATGAGGCCATGATAAGACAAATGCTGGTACTTCCTTTCCCTCACCTTTTTTCTCATACATGTGATCGAGTGCAAGAGGAAATAAGGGATGCTCAATATTTTTAATAGAGGGAGTTCTCCTTGAAATCTGAGTTCATTTAGCAACTTGAAGTGGTATCCATAGAATACACTAAGCCTACCCTCACATGAATTAAATTTCATAATGTGGAAGGCTACTTCATCCCAGGGATATGGAATGCTTTCTCTCCTCACTCCATTTTTATCTTCAATGAATTATTCTCTTGGAAAAAATAAGCTCTTCTTGGTTGTAGTGTTTGGCACCCTATCTTCCATAATCCACTTGAATCCTAAGGGAAAAGTGGTTATTTTGCTGATTAATTCTGGTGTAATTGTGATAGTTAGGCCTCTAACCACAGTGGTGGCTCTCTCATCTAAGTGTGATTGCAGGGCCACTACAAATTCTAGAGCTATCTCCTCATAAAGACCCTTGAGGAGCTCGAAGAAACCTAACCACTGGTGGTTCTTGAAAATCTCCATTACTTGAGGGTGAAACCTTATTCTTTTGATATCAATGGGCTCCCTTCTATTAAATCCTCCTCCCATTTTGTGGCTATGATAGGAAGGTGGATGAATAGTTTTGTTTGAGAGTCATTTTTGAAGTGGTGCCTTGGAGATTATGGTTTCAAACAAACTCAGACTACCCTGATTTCACCACTTAATTTCTAATTTATCACTGACTGTGTAAAAATTTCATGGAAAATTTACAATTCTGGAGGGTGGAAACCACTTAACTCTAACCTTTGGTGTATTTGTTTGGGAGATGGTGGCCTTAGGAGGTAATACCACCTATGAGTGGCTATGCTTTACTCTTTTTATCATTTTTTAACCTCCTATGAAGTTTCCTGTAACACTCACTATTTCCTGTAGATTGGAGTGTGCATGCAAACTCAAATTCAATACTTTTCTCTTCGATGGATCCTATGACTTCTCTTTCTCCCACTGCTCTTGAAATTCTAAATGAGGTGAGAATAATGAGCCAAAAATTACCTTTATTGCATCTTAACCGAATTCAGATCAGAGTGATGACTTGGACTAGGCATGAGTTTTCCCCTTTTGGATCGTTGGTCCCACTCTTAATTATTGCCCCTACCTCGAAATCACCTCTTTCTCCTTTTTAACTCACCCTTGACTAATTTCAATTTATCAGGTGGCATGTACACTCTACTTCTCATCCACTTTAACTCTGCGAGGGTGGCCAAGTTAACAGGCCACAATTTTTCCTTTTTATTCTCTAATTCTCGACATTAAATCATTTTTATCAATATGAGTGCATAATGAGAGGTGAAGGGCCATACCTGAGCCTACCTATTACTGGTGTGTTTTAGACATTATTTGGTGAAGGTAGCTGAAGTTTGGTGACAACCATGGCTATCTTTCTCTTGATGTGTTTTTATTTATTTTTTATTTTCTAAGTGAGAAACTTGTTTCTAAGTGAGATGCTTAACATTTCTATTTGTTTTTTTCTTCTTGCAGGTATTGCATGGAGGTCCTCAGTTGCCTTGTATTGTGTTTTTATCCTCCTAGAGTCTTATGGTGGTCCCTTTAAGCCATTTCCTTCAACTATTCCTCAGGTTTTGATCTTGTTGTGACATGTACATGCTTGCTACATGAATATTTTCAACTTCCTATAACATCCTCTTCTCTGCTTCTTGGGGCTCCAGATTTCTTAGAGATGATGGGAAATGGTGTATGGAGGTAAGGCATGGAGTGATGGAATGAGTGGAGTGATGGAGAGGTGAGGGTAGAGATCCCATGCCAATGTATAGGTGATTTAGCGGCTAGTGGCGCAACATAGGATTTAGAGAAGGAATCCTTGTGCTTGGAGTGAAGTGAGGGTTAGGAGTGGTAGGTATACGAAAAAAACCAATTATCATGCTCTTTTTGAAGTTTAGAAGCCCTTGAGAGAGATACTTTTCTTGTAAATAAGTTTCTTGTAGCAGTTACAGGGTTTCCTGTAGTAGCTACAAAATTTCCTGTAGCAATTACAATTAGGAGAAAAAAATGAGTTTTTTGCATACTTGAAATGAGAAATGAGTGAATGGGTGCATGTTGGAGTTTTCCATGGAGTGGGTAAGTAGAGGAGAGAGAGAAGAGAAGAATAAAACTGCTTCACTGGGTCTAAAACCACCTCTGATCAACAACTTGAAAAACTGAAAACAAGTGAGTGCATAGATATCATTTCTTCTTTTTCTCTTTTTCTTTCTGTATTTTTTTTTTTTGAAGGGAGGTGGGATGCCTCCACAAAGGTTTTCAACCCAAAAGTCTGCCTTGGGCGCCTCAAAGAGGTTTTCACCCAATGATATTTTATTCTTTGTTTTTATTATTTTTTTTGCTCCAAGATTGCCTCATGGAGGTTTTCTACCTTGAAGTTGGCCTTGGGCGCCTCAAAGAGTTTTTCACACATGACTCTTTATTTTTATTTTTTATAGGAGGGGGAGGCACTGGAGACTATTGATTTTCCAATGACATACACCTCCATGTTTATGGAATTTATAAACTCATCCCTAGATATGGAATTTTTGTAAACCTTGAGCCTGTAATCATTGAGAAGCAGGGGAATCCCCTCCTCCTCTATGGTCTTGATCTAAATTGCGCCATTATCAGAGAATTTTTCTAGTTTTTAAGGTACCAGCCATCTTCTCATTAATTTTCCTTTTAAATCCTTGAACCTTCAGTCATACAACAATTCCCAATATCCCTCTTGAAAGTTATTCTCCTTAATGTGATTGTCATGCTAGACCTTCTTTTGGAGCTGAATCACTTATGTGTGAAGGAGGGCCTACATCTTGAACTCATCCAAACCATTTAATTGCAACAACCTTTCTTGTTGGGCCTTTGTGACATTCAGGTCTAACTTATCTGCCATCCTCAAGGTGTTGAACTCAAACTCAATTGAAAGTAGCGCTTTCTTCCCATAGACCAAGTCATAAGGAGTGAACCTTGTTGTTATCTTCCAAGTGGTATTGTAAGCCCAAGTGGCTTCTACCAATCTATCTGCCAAATATTTTTTGCTCCTACTCACAACCTTGGTGATGATATTCTCCAAGGCTCTGTTGGTCACTTCCACTTGGCCATTTTCTTGAGGATGATAGGCAGTGGAAGTCTTATGCTTTATCTTGTGCCTCCTCAGAAGATTTTCAATGAGATGAGATGCGATTAAGTCCCTTGATCAGTGACTGCCTATTTGGGGAATCGAAACTTGTAGAACACATTCTCTCTCAAAAATTATGCTACCTTCTCCTTGGTTTCTACCTTTACAACCCTTGTTTCATCCCACTTTGTCAGGTAGTTAGTGTAGACTATGATATACATTTTTATTTCTGGATGGTGGATCAATGGGAATAATGAAGTCCATGCCCCACTTGTCAAATGGATCTAGAGCCACCTGAGGGTGCAAAGGAATCTCATCCCTCTATGTAGGTTTCCCTATCCTTTGGCATTGATCACAACTACTAGTGTATCTCCTAGCATCTTGGTGAAGGGTAGGCCAATAGTAACTTGCATGAAAAGCTTTGAAGGCTGTTATTTTTGCAGCAAAGTGGCCCCCAAAATGAATATCATGACATGAAGAGAGGATGTAAAAAAATTATTCCTCCCTCACACATGTCCTAAGAATTTTGTCAGGGCCCAGGTTGAAGAGATTTCCATTGATCTAGGTGAAAGGGGTGCTTTTTCTGATGATATTGCTCTTCTCCCTGGATGAGAGGTTTGGAGGGAACTTATCAGCAACAAAGTAGTTAGATATGATAGCAAACCAAAAAGATAGTGCTGAGATAGAAAATAGGTGTTCATCAGAAATTTGTTTATCCACCATTCCTTCCTGATATGCAGGTAGAGCTAACTTGGATAAAAAATCAGCAACAACATTCTCCTTCCCAAGTTTATCAACAATGGTTAGGCAAAACTATTGTAATAACAACAACAATATAATTATTCTAGCATTAACATAAGGTTTATTCAGTAAATATTTGATGGTTGCATGGTTAGTGTGCACAAAGGTCTGATAACCAGTGATATAATGTCTAAATTTGTTTAAAGCATGGATAATGGCTAACATTTCCTTGTCTATGACAATATAATTGAGTTCAAACTTGGACAAGTTCTTACTAATGAAATAGATTGCATAAGGTAATTTTTCTTCTAATTTCCCCAAGACTGCTCCCAAAAATTTGTCTGATGCATCTATGTGGACATGGAAGGGCAGAGCCCAATTTGGACCTCAGAGAATGGGGGTAGTAGTCAAATTTCCCTTAATGAGCTCAAAAGCTTCTTGATAAAGAATGGACCAGGTAAACTCAGAATCTTTGGCCAAAAAGCCAAATAATGGTTAAGACAATTTGCCAAAGTCTTTGATGAACCTTATCTAGTAACTAGCTAAACCTAAGAAACTTCTGACATCTCCTTTATTTTGGGGAGCAGACACTCTTTTGACGATGGTGATTTTTTTCGGGTCCACCTGTATTCTTGCTTCTGATATTGAGTGGCCCAATACTACTCCTGCTCTTTTTAAGACTTCACACTTTCCGAGCTCAGGGAGAGATGCATCTTAATGCACCTTCTTAGCACTTTTCCCAAATTTGAGAGAGCTTCTTGGAAGTTATCCCCATAAGGTGTGAAATTTTCCATGTAGATTTCAACCGAGTCATGGACTAGCTCAGAGAAAATGCTTAAGGAAACTATTTAGAAACTAAGTGGGGAATTGCACAACCCAAAGGGTAGGACTCTGTAAGTGAAGGTACCCCAAGGACATGTGAAATTGGTCTTGTCCTGGTCTTCAGGGCTAATTTGGATCTGGTTATACCCACTGAACCCCTCTAGGAAAGAAAATAACTTTTGCACGACAATTCCATCTAGAATTTGATCTATAAAGGGCAAAGGGAAATGGTCCTTCTTGGTGGATTTGTTGAGTTCCCGATAATCAACACAAATTTTCCATTTTCCATTCTTCTTCAGGACTAAAACAATAGGAGATGCCTAATCACTATCTGATATAGAATAGATGAAACCTAAATCCAATAACTTATGTAGTTCTTCCTTCACTATGTCCTTTAGAGCTGGGTTCATCCTTATTTGGGGTTGGCGCATAGGCTTGCACCCTTATTTAATGTAAATATGATGTGTGCACACCAAGGGATGCACCCCTTTCATGTCCTTGTAGTCCCAAGAAAATGCATTTAGGTTTTCTTTCAAAAGTTGGAAAAACTGCTCGTCTTCTCTATCTGAAAGGGATGAGTTAATTTTCAGAGATTTTGACAGGCCAAATTCCACAGCCTTGGTGGTTTCAGAGGTTGAATCAATTGCGTGTAGTTCCATCCAAGGGTGGATTTGAAACTCTTTGACTATATTTTCAAGTGGACTATCAGTGGGGGGCTAGTTCTGAATGATTTGGTCAATGAATTCATCTTCATCAAGCTGCCCTACTCTAAGGATAGTATTAATGGTACAAATGGGGTAGGGTGTAGTGTTGCATACTTCATATTCTTCTTCTTCATCCTCCAACCATAAAGGTAGATCATGGTCAATGGAAGGTTGGGTTGGAGGATATAATACTAGTTGTTTAGACAAGGTCCCATTCTTGATAGTCATGTTTATGGCCCAACAACTAATATAAGCATTGATATTGGATAACCAAGGTCTCCCTAAAATGAGAGGATATCCATTGAACTTGGTTTTTGGCTGGAGAACCAAGAAATCTTTAGGGTACTCCCAAGAGTCAATTGAAACCACAAAATCCTCAACAGTTCCTTCAGAAGCTACTATGGACTGATCTGCAAGTTGTAGAACCATTGTGGTTTTCCTCAAAGTCCCTTGGAGGTTGAGTTTAAGCATAGTTTCTTTGGTCATTACATTGTTGGAAACCCTGAGATCTATCAGAGTATTGGGGACTATGATACCATCTATGTGAACATCTACAACTGGACTACTAGGGTCCAGGTACTTTGGGAAGATCATCCTTCCCAACATTAAGTCGGACAACTTTTCTACTACATTGATGGTGGGGGTAGCTTTCTTCTTTCTTCTGGGTTTCTTAAAGAACTTTTCCTGATGAGCCTATTTTAAATAGGGACATACTTAATGGCCTAAAGAAGGGGAATTTTCAGACACAATTTTTTTTAGTTCTCCCAAAAGTTCAGTTTCCTCTGGGGTGTGATGACTAGAGTGGATCAAGCACTCCGGAAAATAAGGTTGTTGGATCTGAGTGTTATTTTATTCCTTTTCCTCCTCAAACTCTGCAGGTGGATATTGAGGATGGTTTTCTTGGACTACTCTTCCCGACCTGAGATTAATCTCATGTATCTCCACAACATAAGCTTGATAGGATGTCTCTCCACTGTAAACCTGATATTCCTTCTTGTTTTTCAGGTTCAGATTTGGTTGTGCAAGCATCTGAGGCATCTTGGGTGGATCAAAATGAGTGAGTTGAGGTTGAGGTTGGGGTGGAGGCAGTGGTGCCAGTGGTTGACTATGTTGAGGCCTCCACCCTTGTGATGGGTTGCTACAATGAGGTGTTTGAGGAACATACTGCTGAAATGGTTGGTTTATTGGCTGAGGATGCTATGAAGGATTGTAAGGACAAGTGGGAGGTTTATGCCATGATGGAGGAGTGGAGGTGTACCAAGACTAAATTGGTGTATTTTGATTGCTGGGACAATAGGAATAAGGTGCACCTTGCATACCCTACTGATATGACCAAGGGTCTTGAGGCCTTATCTTATTTATGAAACATATTTGCTCTGGTCCTACTTCCCCACCTTGATATACAACTTTGAGCCCAGGTAAGGAGCAACACTTGTTTATGGCACGATTCTCTTCAAAGACTAAGAAAACCTCTATGAAATTTAATGGACATTCATTCTGAGGGTGTCTTTGTGTACATCTAGGTAAGAAGATAGGCAAGGCTCTTTCTACTTCCTCTTGCTTCCTCTTGATATGCATTATGTCCATTTGCAAAGAAAAGGTGTGAAGCATCTCACTCTTGAAGTCCTCCAACACATTTCCAATATCATGCTTGATGGAGGTGGAAGAGGAAGGGGTATTCATCAGACTCTGACTAGCTCTGCCTTTCTTCCTAGCTGCCCTAGAATGGTTTTTTTAGTCTCTTGTATTCTATAGTCTGACTAAAGGATTATGGATTTTCTACTGTCAGCTGAAAATAAAATTCCTTGATCATCATTCTATTTTTAGAAATCTCACTGCTTTCATTATTTTCCATTTAACCTAGTCTCTATATCTCATTTTTCCCTTTTTCAATACCCTGATGATCTGAAATCACATGTTTAATCCTAAATCCCTCAGTTTCACCCTTTCCCCTACCCAAAAACCCACTCACATTTCTAAAAAACCCATTTTAATCCTCCCCTTCATTCATTTCCCTTTCTTCCATCAAAACAATGTAAAAATCCATTTTTACATTATTTTTGAATAAATTCTTGTTTCAGGTCCCACTCTTTAAGACTAGACCCTGTCTATTCTACCCGACCCTTCATACGTTTTAAACCCCCACCTTCTTAACTTAAGCCCTGCTCTCATAAGACCCTGACCCTAACCCTTTAAAGTGCCTCCACTCTTAAATATACCTGGGCCTCACTTTACAAAGACCCCATTCCTGTTTAAAACCCAAGCCCCGTGCTATAATAAACCTTCTGCCATGTATCCTCCCGGGCCCCACCGTCTAAACATACTTGCCGCTCCATCCAATATTGACCACTGTCGGATCTCCTCCCTCCTGATCCAACAGTCCCTAGCCCCTATCGCACTCCAAACCGCCCACTATTTACAACACTCTGCACCTTGTGAAATGGGCGGTATGTTCCCTCGTCCCTCCTACCACACATCACTCCCTCTATGGTATCGCATCCATCTGCCAAATACCATTAACCACCTATGCCCCATGTGATAAACCACTTACCGCTCTCGCGCTTAAACCATAACCGCTAACCCATTTGAAAATTTTTAAGCTCTGTGCCTTTGCGATAAGCCCCGATCTGCTACCAAAACCCCTGCAACGCTCCAAAATACACGAAAGTTCATAAAACACATGCAGAAAACCAAAAATATTCCATATCCAGACTCTGTCCACAGTGCATGTTTTAAATTAACGATTGTTTTTAATGTAAATGTAATTATACATAGTAGGAATGCATAATTTTCATTTCTAGATCCAAGAATGAATGAATCAAGGTTTTCTGGGTGACGATCCAGAATGACTTGTTTCATCAAAATAATCAGGAGTGCAAGATCAAGCAGAATCATCAATGGATCATGACCATTGATGGTCATTCAAACACTCCAAAGGCAACAATATTTCTCCACAACGTAGTTAAAGAAAACAATCAAAGAGTTCACTGTGACAGTGAAAGGGTAAAGAGATTAAAGGTTTAATCAAAGGTTAAAAACAGAGTTAAGACAGAGTTAAAGACAAAGCACAGATGAAAGAAGGTTAAAAGAGAGAAAGCAAAGAAAAAATTGAGATTAAAGGACAAATCAAGGCTTAGGAGCCAAATCAAAGATTAAATGACAAATCAAAAGTGAATCAAAGAAGAAGGCATATCCGAATGACCAGGGCACTCAAAAATTACTCCCTCAAATCACATTTTCCACCTACAACCTCATTTCACCTCAATAAAAGAAGCTACATCTAATAAAACAGTCAGAGATATTTTTAGCAACTCAACAGTTATTGAAAAAGTTAATAAAAAGCGAAAAAGTCAAAAATATCCTAAAGTTAGCTCATCAGTTAAGTTAAAAGTTATTATTACAGTGAATCAATTAGAAGTACTTTGCCTTGGGCCTTACATGGACTCAAAGGTCAAGATTACATTTACTCTATAATAGATATAGCCTGAAACCCTAGATTAGGATCACCTCCTCATCTGCAGATAAATACTGCATGTAGTGTTCATTGTTGGGGGTTGGTTGGTTGATTGATTGGTTAGTTGGTTGAGCTGCTAGGCTGGATTTTGATTAGACTATGAGTTGCAGAGATGATTGTACTGGAGTATTGTAACTGTTTTGAACATTAGTAATACAAGAACGTTCACAGGATTCTTAAGCTATGTTAATGGTGATGTTATCCTTCTTTGTTAATGTTTCTCTTTTGTTTTCCATATTGTCCATCATTTACTTGATAAAAGAACATAAATTTTAGATTGAGATATGTTGTTTTGGCACCTTAATTTTGTTTGTTTCTTTCATCTTAATGTTTTATTCTGCAAGGTCTGATTAGAGAATTCAGGGGTGTCCTACTCTTTAGTTCCACCTAGCTTGTTGTCTTGAAGTTTACTTAGTAGAGTCTAGCCAAAGGAATCTATGGTTTGCCCTGATCTTTGGTTTTTTCTTGAAATTTTATTTTAAAGGACTTCTTTGAAGTTTGATTAAAGAATTCAGGGGTGTCCTGCTCTTTAGTTTCACTGACTGTTATCTTGAATTTTTTCTTTGTCTGAAAGTAATAGCTAGAGAATTTAGGGGTGTCCCGCTCTCTAGGATTTCTGGATTGTTGTCTTAAGGTTTACTTAGTAAAGTTTAGGTAAAGGAATTTATGGTTTTCCTTTCTCTTTAGCTCCTCTTAAACAATTATCTCAAAAGGATTTTCTTGTTGAAGTATAGTTAAAGGATTCTTAATTTCCCTTTAGCTTTACTAAATTCACAACTTGCTGTCATTTCATATTCCATCTAAACTAAAAAAGATCCACATGATATAGTTAGCTTGCCCTATGAAAAACCTTGTAGAGTTGATGCACAATTAAATAATTTTATGACTCCATAGCCCAATGGATTAATGCTTCTCAAAATCTATCTATTCAACTGAAACAATCACTCAATTAATCAATCAAACAATTAATCAAAGAAAACAAAACAAACAGTCTTAGAACTTCATAACTAGCCTAAAATCAGAAAACATAAGCATAAATATAAATCAATTGATCATAAACATAGAGAGAGCCCTCTCTGAGTCTAGGAAGGCTAGGTCCTTGGACTCAATAGTGGTCTGATGTGGTTTCCTGCAGATTTTTTTTTGCCAATCTTGAAAATCACGGGGAGCCAACATAGTGGTGACCATACTGGGGAACTGAGTTATTAAAAAGGTTAATATTTCCTCAAGAACTCAGAAAAGCCCTTTCAAACTTAGATGACTCAAATTTTTGCTAAGACTAGTATCTGGTTACTGATGGTGGACAACAGCCAGCTTCAGGACAGTTAAAATCATCCACCTGGTGACTCCACTGGTTTTCAATAGGCCTGCTAACTCCACTGGTTTTCTACAGACTTCATTGGGAAATTATTGAGAAATCTTGATATAATCAAACCTAAAAAATAACCCAGTTAAAATACTTTGTGAGTAAAGTATTTCTTTCACAGATTGGTTTGTTTTTCAAACTATTATAAAACTTTCAAACTTTCTGAACCTTGGGTCTAAATTCTGGCTTCTAGAAGAATCTGTACCAGATCCCATCTTGAACCAAACCCTCCTGCAATAGTTGATAATACATATCACATTCTAAGGAAATATCCTAGATCTAAAAGTTCAACTGTTAGCAGACCTATTCACAAAGCAAGTTCCTTACCTGAAAACCTTAAAAACTTGCAGGATATCCAATTTGACTCACACTTAGAACAAAGCTTATTTAGGACTAGGTCCCATAATTGGATAACCCAGATAATTCTGGACCCATCCATCCTATAACAGAATCCTATGGTCCAACTTCAACCCTCGTTCATACACCCATTGTTCACCTTCATCCATTTAACCCTTTACCTCCTTTTGTAAACCCTCCACCTGTTAACCCTCCTTTGTTTCCCCATCCCCCATCCATGGCAACATGGTATGATCGATTAATCCTGCCGTTGCCTTTAGTAGTTCTACCATAGGACTATTAGCCCAAGATTCCCTTATACGATGCAAGTGGTTCTACAACCGCTTAACAACATGTGGATAGAATGAATGACTATTTTGATAGACACGAAATAGATGATGAAACTGTTAAACTAAGAATGTTTGCTCAAAGCTTAGGGGGAGAAGCAAGAAAATGGTTTAAAGGCCTAACCCCTAATAGTATAAATGACCTCCCTGCTTTTCATCAACTGTTCCTAAATAAATGGGAAGTCAAGAAAAATTCCCTCCAAATCTTATCTGAATATGAAAAAATCAAGAGAAACGTAGGGGAGAGTGTCCAAGATTACTACACTAGGTTCAACAATGTATATAATTCCCTCCCTCCTCACATAAAACCTCCACAAGGTCTAGCATTGATGAAATTTCTAGATGTTTTTGACTCAGAGATGGCATGTCAACTAAGGGAAAGAGACCCTCTCACATTAGAAGACATGTAGAGGGGTGCAGTAAGTGTAGAGGAGAATCTGATTGCCAAAGGAGCCAGAATGAAAAGAGAAAAAAAGAGTCACATATAGGGAAGAGGTTGTGGCCTCCACATATGATACAAAGATTGAAAATTTAGTTAGAACTATGGAAATGATGATGGAGAGAATAAACATGAACGAGAGAGCTTACCCTAGTGAAAACCAATCAACTCCTCAAAACACAAATCAAAACCAGAACCAAAACCAAAACTTTAGGAGAAGTCCCCCTCAAATAAGACAAAGATGTCCTGATCATCAAATCAGGCCTCCTTTTCAAGAAAACTATGCTGATGAGGATGAGGGGGTGATTGAAGAACCAGAGGAAAGTCATATCAATCTAATGGGGGTTAATAATGAGGATACTTTTTTCCTCACTAAGGAAGAACAAGGCATATTTGCACCAAAGGAGGAAGAAATCCTAGAATCTGAAGACTACAAACAAGGTTTCGAAAATGCCATCATGGAAGTACATAGACAGTATGACCTCAGAAGAAAGAAAACCTAGGACACTCCCAAGAGGAACAACCCAGAAATTCCTAGGAAGATTCCTGAAAATGTTCCTAAAAAGACAACAGAAACTGCAAACATAGTGGTTAAAAGTTCTGATAAAAATAAAAACAAAAATAGCCAACATAGTGGTGACCAAAGAAGCACTAGTGATTCAGCTAGTAGCCATCACAATTTTTTTTTAACTAAGGCTCCAAATAAAAATCAACAAGCTGAAATTGTTGTAAAAATAGTGTTTGATAAAATTGATTTGAACCTTTAAAAAACAAAAACACCTTTCAGTATTGAGAATGAAATTTCCAAGATAAAAATCTCCATACCTCTTACTGAATTGTTTTCCCAAGATGTATATAGATCCCAAGTTTTGAAAGCTTTAAACATAGGAGAACATGCTAATACTGTAAATATGAATGATGATAAAACTCAACTTCTGTTTGGATTCAAAGTAGAGGGAAAATTTCAAGAGGGAGGTGTACCTCCATTTTATGTCAGTTTGAACATCCATGAAAAAATCCTTCACAATGCCATGTTAGTCTTAGGAGCATCTCAAAATCTCATGCCAAAGGTAGTTATGGAAAAACTAGGCCTTGAGATAACTAGACCATACAAAGACTTGTACTCTTTTGACTCTAGTAGAGTTAAATGTCTAGGCCTACTCAAATATATCTGTGTTAATATAGCACAAATACCAGCGAAAAGCCTAGTAATGGATATTGTAGTGGCTGACATTCCCCCCAAATATGGCATGCTTATATCTCACTCATATGGAGCTAAACTTCAGGGAACCCTCCAAATAGACATGACCTATGGTACCATACTTGTCTTTAGTCAACCAAGAAGACTTTATAGGGAAACCCATATGAAATACATGGTCAACAGTCAAGAAAAGCCAGATAACTCCCCTCTTTATTCTGTCCACACATACCTTGATTCATTTATCCTTTACAATGATGAAAACATTAATGAACATGCAATAGAAAATGAACAAACAACTAAACAAGAAGAAGAAAAAGAGGAAGAGTAGTCAGAACAATTAGACCAGGCAAACCAAATAAAAAATGAACAACATAATAACCAACATAATGGTAAACCTGAAATTGAACCTCTTTGGAGTATGAGCTTTGATGGTTCTTGTGGTAAAATTGGTTCAGGAGCAGGTGTTTGGGTGCACAACACTGAAATAAATCATGCAGAAGGTCATTCATATAGGTTGAATTTTAAATGTACAAATAACATAGCAGAATATGAGGCACTCCTCCTAGGGCTACAATTACTCAAGAAATTAGGAGCCAAGAGGATTTCTGTCCATGGGGATTCTAAGCTAGTCATTCAACAGATTAAGGGAGAATATTCAGCAAAACATCCTAGATTAAGAGCATATAGGAATGATGTCCTTGAAATCTTAAAAACCTTCCAAGAATATGACCTTGCCTCTGTCCCCAGAAATCAGAACATCCTTGCTAACGGTCTAGCATTAGCAGCCCACACTTGTCAAATACCTCATCATAACAAATAATACATAGTACAAGTCAAATACAGACCAAAAATCCTTGATAATATAAGATATTGGCAAGTTTTTGAAGGTGACAAACAGATTGAAGATTTCCTATAGTCCAGAAATGAGTTTGAAATGCCAAATTCAGACATAGATCATGAAGGGGACTGCTCTGCTAAGGAAAAAACATGCAAAAAAGAGCCCCCTGATGATGCTGATATAAATTTGTTAGAAAAAGATGATCCAGATGAGACAGAGTTGTGTGCAGATTCAGAAAAATAGGACTTTGAAGTGTTGCAGTTCAGAGATAATACTTTTCCAAGAGGGCTGGTTCCTCTAAAAGAAATTTTTGATTTTAATGATGTGCCTAAGAAGCCAAAGATGGAATCAACTGAAGTAGAGGTAGAAGAATGAAATATAGGCAGTAAAAAAGAACCCAAAATGATAAAACCATCAAAGACACTGCTAGCACCTGTGAAATAGAAATATATTGAGCCGTTAAAGGAATTTACTGATGTGTTTTCTTGGAGCTATGAAGATCTGAAGTCTTATGATATTGATATCAATCAGCACAAGATCCCTCTCAAAGAAAACTGAAAGCCCTTTAAATATAAATTATGCAGAATAAATCCTGTCCAACTGCCACTGGTTGAGAAAGAAATAAAGAAAATGTATGATGCTAGAATAATAGTCCCTCTAAGATATTCAGAATGGGCTTCAAATCTTGTATCAGTGAGGAATAAGACATGAGAAATTAGGCTCTGCATAGACTTCAGAAATTAAAAAAATCATCCCTTAAGGACAACTACCCTTTAACAAAAGTGAATCACATATTACAAAGGGTAGTAGGAGCCAAAATAATATCTCTGATGGATGGATTTTCAAGGTACAATCAGGTGCTGGTACATCCAGATGATCAACACAAGACAACTTTCATCACACCTTGGGGCACCTTCATGTATGTTAAAATGCCTTTTAGGTTAATGAATGCCGGAGCTACTTTTCAAAGAGCAATGGATATTTATTTCTCAGAAGAAATAGGTTACTTCATTGTGATATACCTTGATGACATCACAATATACTCAAAAACTAATGAAGAACACCTAGCTCATTTAAGAAAGGTCTTTGAGAAATGCAGAAAGTATGGTTTGTCTTTAAATCCCAAGAAAAATTTGTTTAGCCTTCAATAAGGGAAGCTTTTAGGCCACATCATATCTAAAGAAGGGATCAAGATTGACCTAAAAAGGGTTGAGGGGATATTGCAAATCAGCCACCTAAGGAACATCAAAGAGTTGCAATCTTTCATTGGAAAGATAAATTTCTTAAGAAGGTTCATACCAAACCTTGCAGAACTCCTAAGAAACATTACTAACATGCTCAAAAGAGAAAAAAGAGTCAAATGGACCATAGAAGCAAACCAATCTTTTGATTTGGTAAATCAGGCTCTTACACAAACACCAATTTTGATCAGCCCTAATTTTACCAAGGATTTCTTCATATTTTCTTTTGCATTAGAGCACACAGTTATTGTTGTCTTATTGCAGAAAAATATAAAAGGACGGGAGCAGCCCATAGCATTTTTTAGAAAGGCACTAAGAGATGCACCTCTAAAATATAACATAATGGAAAAATAGGTTTTTGCCTTAATTAATGCATTGAAGGATTTCAGAGTATACATTTTGCATTCCCACATCATTGCATTTGTACCTCACACAGTGGTTAAAGACATACTTACACAAGATCTTGATGGAAAAAGAGGTAAGTGGATTTTTGTCATTTTATTAATGCTAGAAACGACTCTACATACATTAAAATAGAGTAATATTCATAACGTATAGATGTGATATGAATAAGGGTAAAGCAACCCTTCAAGAAGATCCTCAACAGTAAGTGGAAAATTGATTTAATTCATAAAAATTATTGTGAGATCAATCTCAATATAAATTCAATTTCAAGGTTCATAGTTCATTTTACTATGGGTCCGTGAATTAAATATTCACTGAAATTAATATAGAGCCCTATTAAGGTTAAGGTAGAGGGGCAAGGAATATGTGGAAATTAATATCCATTAGAACAAGGCCATTAAAAGGTTAAGTACTTTTATGACAATATATATATATATATATATATATATATATATATATATATATATATCTCATAAGGTAGAGATATTTTGTAACTTTTAATTAAATTTAAGACAATGTCTATATGGTTGTAGATGAACAAACTTAGAATATGTAACAAGTAATTAACATGGAAAAGAATGGGTCAATAATATTTAAATGGGGATTTAACTAATACTCTACTAATTTCCATGTAATATGAAATGGGATTGTTCCTAGACATAAAGTCTCCTTGGAATTTCTAAGTTGGAATTTTAGTTTTCAAGAGCATATGTTCACAGGATGACAGAGGTATGAGTACGTGAAATCCTTCTCAAGGAATTATAATTGACAACAAGTGTTAAATGAAAAAGGAATAAATAAACCGATTAAAATTACATGAAATATCGTCATAAGGTGACGAACTATAGTAAGTTATTGTGTGTGAATAGTATACATTCTATAGGTAGAAACAAAAAAAAATTGTGGAACCCGAGATGCTACATCTGACATGAAACCACCTTAGATGAAGGTGGGAATTTGTACTTGACTTGTTATTTAAGTACACATGTCGATCATATTGCATGGTTGATTGATTTAGGTTCAAACTTTAAAATGACTCCTCTTAGGGTGTGGTTGTAGGAATATGAGAGGTTTTTTATGGTGGTGATGTCATACTAGGTGATGAAAAGAAGGCTATATAGAGGAGAATGAAAGTTCAAGCTAAATTTGATAGGTGGAAGGATTTGAACAATTCCTAGTGTTCTAGACATTGCTAAATTGGCCAAAAAATCTAATTTTTGTAATAAAGATCTAAGATGCAAGTGTAAGGAGATTGTCGATAAATATACCTGCAAGATGATTCGATAAACAATGGTATTAATCAGGGGGAGTTTGGATCATAACTTTGTACAATATTTTGGGAAGTATTTTTTATTTTATGGGTTCAACAATTATAACAAAGTCTTGAAAGTGGAGCAAAAAAATATTATTGTCTCTATTGGAAGGACCATGTTATGGAATTAAATATTAGGACATATTGGAGAGTAGGGCCTTCAAATACTACATGGTAATAGTATAGAAGAAGGTATGTTAGATTTCTAATTAAAATTTTTTTATGTGAACATTGTGTATATTACAAGAAAAATTGGGTGAATTTTCCTCTCATTTCGGTAAGAGGGAAGAAGGGATATTAGATATTTTTTCATAATTATGTGTTTGGATGTGGCACATTTTTTTTTATTTTTTTGAAGGCATCACTATTTTTTTGGCTATTAATTTAGTTTTTGCACTTAATGGATATGGAATATGCGATTAAAATTAATTGATTATGTAATGAAATTTTATTTGATGACTAAATGAGCTTTTTTGGGAATAATCATGAAATAGAACATTAGTAATAGAGGCTTATTGATATTGAGAAAAGTTATTACGTGGTCAAGTCCACAAAGTGTACCTTCCCTAATATTCTCTTAAAAAATCATAGGAGAAAAATTGTTAAATTTAGAATAGCATAATGGGAGAAAAAATAACATGCTGAAAAAAATAGCTAGACGAAGTTGCTAACTTGGGTGAAAAAAAAACAACAAAGAAGAAAATTTCATGATTCAAAGGAAAAAATAATAAATTTATCTTATTTCAATTCAAAAAGCCTTCGTAACTAAGGGGCACCAACAATAAAATTTTCGACACGAGATGAGAAAAAAATATGATTGGAATAACCGAAAGGAAACCACTAAGGAATATGAAGATGTTTGTTGTTATTCCTAGATGTAATCGAGTCTTAGCTTAGGGGGTAATTATTGGTTCCAATTCGTTTATTGGGAGGAACGTTCTCTCTCCCTAAGTATTCCTAGGTAGTTGGTTATGGTCATATGATTGCTATTTTATGATTACATGTTGAATTACATATTTATTAATGTTACTTATTGTTATGATTTTTTTTGGATTGTTGAATTATATAAGGAATTAACTATGGTGAATAAATAGAGTAGTTTACTAAGAACATAATTGTAGATTCACATGTGGTAAAATTACTCGAGTTATAAAAACCTCGCTTAAAAAATTTAGCTTAGACTAATATATCTAATTAGATTATAGTACATGCATGAGACTATATATATAACATAAATAGTTACTTTCTAAGAATTAAAGAGATACTAACCTAACTTTAAGAAGGAGAATCTAAATAACTAGATTCTTAGAATATATAATATAAAAAGGAATAAGGCTAGAGCTCAAGCTCAATGTTGAATGAATACATTAGAATTATGAATTAAAATTTAAATAAATATAGTAATATATTCTCCAAAAGAATGAGTTGGAACATAATTAATTGGGAATTGTTGAGAGTTCGTTTAGATGAATTTGGACAAGTAAATTTAGATAAGGAAACATGGAATAGCTTTAATATCCCTCGTAAACCAATTGGCATGCAAATTATATTTATGGTTATGATTGGAAAATGCAATTAAATGGAAGAGGATATATTTAGTCCACTCTTTAAAAAATATTTTTTACCCTAGATGGATATGCAAAACATTATTATGAGGAAATAAAGATTAAAGTCCAAAAAAAGAAATTCTAGAGCATGCATATAAATAGAGATAATAAGTGGGGTTTAAGTAAAACTAGCATACAATGTCAAATTATTCAACCAAGAATAGAACAATACCATAATGGTAGCATATTACAAATATAAACATTCTCTTGAAATTTCCTCAGATATACTATTAATTATAAAATTAAAGAGGGAATTGCAAATGAATTGTTTAATACATAATCTAGATTATAACCCAATGTTGGCTATAGAAATAAATATATTAAATGGACACCCATGTCCACATATATAAATCATGAATGCTAGATATTGTTATAGTTAAATGACTAGTGTCTAAGAACTAAATACAATTGTAAAAGGAATAGCTTTGAGGAAATGTGTAGGGTTATTGGAAGTAGAATTTAACAAGTGTGTATCGCTCGTATTTAAATATATTATAAGCTATGTTAGCACACTTCAAGACAAGTAAATTAATTTAATAATAGTTAAGGTTGAGTGAAAATAATTTAAGACAAGAAAATCCTTTAGCTTCTATTAAATTATATTTGTACTATGAAGTAAATAAATTGAAAGAGAATAACACATGTTCGATATGCAATTCATATTTAACCTTAATAATAAATTGTTGTTCAATCACTTACAAGGACTAAAGGTACATATATCTGAAAACATAGAGCAGAGTAGCAAAGAAAATATATAACAACATTCAAGCACAATTGTGTAAGAGAAATAAAAAATATAGCACTATGTTTTAGGACCTGAAATTTTAACACCCTTATGTTCCTCTTTTTTAGAAATTTTGTATTTTTAGACCTTTGAAATATTATTGGATTAAATGGATATGGAAGGAATAATGGTGTTTATGTGATGATGCTATATTTTATTATTATTTGAGTTAATATATAAATTGTTTGTAAATATTCACGCAAAATCACTAGAGTCTTGTAATATTTTTTTTAGTGGTTAAAATCCACATGATGAACCTTCCCTAAAATCTTCTAAAAAATACCTAGGATAAAAATAAAATAAAAAATATTAACATGATGGGAGAGAAATATTATGTTAATCACTTTTTTTGGAGAGAAATAATAAGTGGGTTAAAATAGGGATAAAGCATGGTGGGAGAGAAGGGTGTACTTTAACGAAAAAGATATCTAATTTTGAAAAAAACTAAGAAAAATAATGTCCTAGGATTACTACAATTTGTACTTGGTTTTTTTATTGTGATGATGCCCCTGTCTCAATCACTTGGATACTCATGTCAAAATTAGCATTCCTAGTTATTGGACCCAGTGGGTTGACTAGATCATGAAAACGAATAAATATACTACTATTCAGCCATGGCAGGGACTTGCTTGCTGCAGATCGTCTTGTTAAATTATATCTCTTTAACCAAATTTTGTTGTCTTCCGTATTAATTCATATTAAAGCAAATAAAATTTAGGCCCAAATTTCATGTTAATGTTAAAAAGTGTCACACAACCGAGTATTGCATGTTTTCCATCCGTCGTGGTACATTTTTTTCCATGTTCCATTGTTCACCATGGTCTTATGTTTGCTCCCCATCCCTAGTTCGGAAAATGGGAGCACCATTAAATGAAAATAAATGCAGTCGGTGACATGGAAGCCTAATCTATAACAGCAAATAGATTAAATGCACACAGATACGAAAGTGAGGGGTAATTGATGTTAGTGCTCTCGGAAATGGGGCTACTTGTACCTTCTACTACAACTTCTAAATCACCCTTGGTATGGGGACATCAATCCTTACGGTACCCCTCACATCACTCATTGGTAGAAGTCGGAATTTTGAAGGGAGACATTCATAGGTCAGAAACACCTCACTCAACGAGCGACAGAATCAGTTAAAAAAAGTACTTTCTGTTGGGAAATGCCAAAGCTAGGTAGTGTGAATATGAATAGAAAATACTTAATATATGTCCATGGCAATGAATGTCTTTATTCTCACTAGTTTTTTCTGTATGAAAAAAAAATACCATCCCATTACAATACCCGTAAACTTGCGAGGGGAAAGAAACTTATTGGTTAATAATGTGTGTATGCCTCCACAAGAAGGCGGAGCAAACACAATATGTGCAATGGATGATCCAACGCATAATATTGTAGATGTTACTGCATGAGGTAAGGCAACATGCTCCCCGTCATGGCTACTATGTTTGTAACAATGTTCCTCTTTTTCAACCAACTTTAAGGGATGGCTTCTGTAAATGCCATGCCCACTTCACAGGCTTCAAAGGAGGGGCTTACCGGTACAAGTGTTAGTATTTGTAGCGGTGTATGGAAGTTCGATATGGGTGAATTTTATTAGGGCAATGTGCTGGCCATAGCCATTCCGAAATGGAAATTTGGATTTCACTCTAAGACCCTATGAAAAATTGCAAAAATAACTTTGACATTTGATACATCTTTTATCCTTCTAAATATGTTTCAAACTTGTAAAATTGTTGTACACTCTAATGTTGAACCATTTCCGGATTGTGGATAACCCATTCTAGATTATGAATAACCTGGGAACAAGGTTCTTAACATTCAACATTTTCAAGAAAACACGAGGTTCTTAACATTCAACATTTCCAAGAAAAAACAAAAGAACTATTGAATGGTTGGTATTGCAGTAGCAGGGTTGTTAACTATTACAATATGAGGGTTTTTAATTTCTATGGGTTTTTATTTTGGATAATCTCGTATGCAGAGATAAACGTCATAATTTTAACAAATTTTTTATTTTATTTTATTTATATTTTAACATTTTTTTTCCAGAAATGAAAAAACGTTGTTTACTACCATACATAGTCTATACAGAAATCACTGGCATCATTCAGGTAGCCCCACACACACAACATTTTTCGAAAGAGGAGAGAATTTTGGTGACATACCCGAGTTCTACTGGATGCAAAGTAACTCGACGAGCGGGGACGGCAGGAGCACCATGGCGGCCGGGAGCAGCAACAACGCAGCCAGAGCGAAAAAAAATGCGCGTACAATGAAAAATGTAAACCATCAACATTCTCGGGTGACTTATTTATAAAAAATAGTTCGGCCGAACTATTTTTTAAAAAAAGTTCGGTCGAACTTTTGATGCCGGTTTTCCAATTCCTGGCAAAAATTCTGTTTGCCCACGCCGTCAGTGTGCCGTCAATCTAAACAGAATCACGAGTTCGGCCGAACTGTTGTTGAAAAAAATTTTCGGCCCCCGATTCTCACAAAAGTGTAACCTAGCTTCACGTTTCCGCCCATAGGTGTATAATATGTTAGACTGGTCTCTGAATCCATTATTTCCTAGGCCAATGATGATCCCTTATTGGCTAATGAATCAACTTGTGTATTGAAGGTTCTATACACATGATAAAGCTTGATCTGATCGAATTGATGAGTTTACAGTATAATTTTTTGAATGATTGAGGGGAGAGATGAAGAAATGTTCCTCTTAGCCTGACAAATCTGCTGAATTACCAACATTGAATGACCACGATCTTCAAAATCTTACCTTAATTTGCAATTCTAATCCTTTCCATAACGATAAATATTCTACTTGGTTATTGGTCAAGGTGACCAATCCCCATGCAAATTGAATCTATTTTTGTTTGTTGGGGCTAAATATTACCCCTCTTTCTCTTGCAACCCCCAAATTTCCTTTTGAGGCATCATGAAAGAATACAGAATGTTGATATTTTCTTATCTGCCATCACTGCACTTTAGTGGACTCCATTCTTATATAATGTTTCTTCTTGGAAATTAGGTGATAGTTAATACGTCTTGATTGGTAGGTTGGAGTTCCTAATTTGAGCCATTTCCTTTCTCTAGGGGAGATTTCTTCCAACCCATTTTTTTAATATCCTCTAGTCATTACAACTTTGAATAAAGACACGATGCTTTATGGGCCACCATTGTTGGAGTAGTCTATTCCTCTTTAAAAACCGCTCTATTTTGAGCTATCCAAATCAACCAACATATATATTTAGGCATATATTCCCAACAACTCATTGAAACCAATGATGCCTTTCGAACCCAAGGGAATTCGTTCCTCCAATTTTCAAACATATTGGCCATAAATCCAAAATTACTTCAATATGAGCTATTATATCAAATGCTACAATACTACTTGCCAAACTGCCAAGGAAAAGGAGCAATACTTGAATAGACATGGAATATTTTATTCTACCTCTCTCCACAATGCACATATAAACAAACCTTGGACGTTCCTTTTCCTTATATTTTTTGCGGGTAGTATTTTTCCATGTGTCAGCCCCGAAAAAAATATTGAATGTTTGGGGTAGGGTGTGGAAACATTTTTACCAAAAAATTCATATCCTTCCTTTACTGTATATCGTTGACGAGGGCTTTTAATCCACGACCTGTGATCCCTATTAAGAGTTGATATTGGTGAAAATATTTTTAAAAGGGAGATGAGTTTATCCCATTGCAGCTATAGATTAATCGATAATTACATACATGACCAACCTTTCCACGCACCTTTACTATCCTATTTTGTAGATATTTCAACCTCACATGTGCTATACTCTTCATTTAATTCGTGAGTTCTGCGAGTTTTGCTCATTCCCCCAACGTCCTATCTAAAGAAAATTTATCCTTCCATATATTAATCCTTGATCCATTACCAGCCCACCAGCTCAGGTTTTTTAATACTATTGGAGCCACTTCTTTATAGAGCCTCCATATTTTGGAACCCATGCCTTTCCATTCAATTTTTTCAGCTTTAAGGAGCCTATATTTGCAAAAATATTTGCGATTAAAGGCTTTCTTCCACCACTCCTTGGAATCAGACATTAATTGCTAGAAAATTTTACCCCCAGCAAAATATTCATAAGGTGCAGATCATTTAACGCCAATCCCCCACATATCTTGGGCACTCGTACCACATTCCAATGTATGCGATGAATCTTTTTTTCATTTTTCCTACCACCTTGCCAGAGAAAATTTTAAATTACTGAACTTATATGATTGAATACACTCTGGGGAAATAATACAAAAACATAAATAAATCGGTGGTGCAAAGAGAACTGACTTGATCAACATGGTTCGACTTGCAAGATTTAACTAATAAGCGCCCCAAGACTTTACCTTCTTCTTGAATTTTTGAAGATCTTCATCAAAATATTCCAGATTAGAAGATCCCATGCACTACTCAATATTTAAAATATTTAGAGTGTAATTCCATAGGGAATTTTAGTAAATTATAGATTTCACTCAGAGTATCTTCAGAACAGTTCCATCGATACATATGAAACTTTCTTTTATTAACCATACCACTCGATAGATCCATATAGGAAGCTAATTTTTCTTTGAAATTTTAGTTCCATCGATACATATGAAATTTTCTTTTATTAACCATACCACTCGATAGATCCATATAGGAAGCTAATTTTTCTTTGAAATTTTTTTACATAATTTTTGACACTATGGACAATAAAATAATATCATCTGAAAATTGCGAGTGGTTTACTTTTTTGAAATTTATTGCTATGCTTAATCCCGTCAAGCTGCCATTAGCTCTAGCCTTCTCTAAATTCATGCTCAATGTTTCAGCGACCAAAATATATAAAAGCGGGGAAAGAAGAATCCTTGGCTGAAACCTCTCCCAACCACGAAGAATGAGATTGGCCCGCATTTACTAAAGGGGCTATCGATGGAGCACCAATACATGCTTTTATCAACATGATAAATTTCATATCAAATCCCATTTTTTCCATAGTTAAATATAGGAAGGCGTGCCTTACCCGGTAAAAGGCATTGGTCATATCCAATTTTCGCCATACAAAGTTCCCAGTAAAAAGATTGCTTCCTGAACCAATTTAATATTTTTCGCTATTGCATAAATCCTCTCTAATTTTAGGAAATTATTGCTGGGAAAATATTTTTAAATCATTGGTTATTATTATAATGATGATTTTATATGAATAATTGCTAAGAGAAATAGGGTTGAATCTAGAGAAATTTATAGGCTTAGATTCATTGGGAATCAAAGCTAGAAAGGACGAGTTTGTCTCTCCCCCAAGTTGCCTTTCTCTCTAGTCCAATTTAACATTCTCATCATTTTTATTTTTTTTTATCAATGACCAAAATGACTTGTAAAATCTTATTTTAAAACCATTTGGTCCCAAAACTTTGTCAAGATCTAGAGATCAAATTTATTGAATTACTTCTTCTTCCATAATAAGCTGAGTTAATTGTTGAATATTATCTTGTTCCAAGACAATATGCAAAAAACAAGATAAAAAATCATTTTCTTCATCTAGCCTTACTTCATTATCTTCAAAATAAGTGGATTGAAAATGCAAAAGACTTCCTTTTTTATATCAGAGAAGGATGAAATCACAGGCTTACCTTCAGGAATTATCTCCGTTACCCGATTTCAAATTTCATGGGCCTTGGTCCACTTGTATAAGAAATATGTATTATAGTCACCATCCTTTAATGATATGCTTCATGATTTTAACCTCCAATATTCCTCCTATTTCCTATTTAAGGAATATATCTTTTGGACTAATTTTTTTTTTTTAATGTTCCATTCCTCCACTTGGACATTATCTATCTCACATTGATGCTATTCCAACTACTGCATTATTTCAATCTTTTTAAACCCCGGGGGTTTGAATTTCTTTCGCCCATTGAAAAAGTTCCTTCTTGAATTATTTTAACTTTGTTTCCCACACATAGGACGAAATTCCAATTACAAGAGTCGTCCAATCTTTTTTGATTAATTTAGATACTCCTTCCATTAACCATAAAGGATTTTATCTAAAAGGTATCGGTCCTAGGTTCTGTTAAAATTATGAAAATGTAGTAAAATTCCACTTTGGACTACTCATTTGATGGAGATCATGATGGACTTGAGTTCCTCTTTTCGAGAGGACCAAAATTGACCTAAATATCACCTTGTTCCGATAAGAAGAAGTTGGTTTTTTTATTTTACGCACACACTCATGGATATTGGATCAAGTCAGCTTCACTCACATACACATTTGGGTAGGTCAGCCTCAACATCAAATGGAGATCATTGAACACCCCCTAGAATTCTATAAATACAAGTGACCTAGAGGCTCATTTAGACATCATAACATCAAGCATATTCTTCTCTTCTATTTGGTTTGATTCAGTACATTGGTGAAGGAAAAGGTTGTAAGAAGGTTTGAAGTCTCAAATCCAAATCTCACAAAAAATTAGGGTTTTTGTTCCAGACATTGGCACAAAACTGGGAAATTTCGTCCCTGGATGCATGCATGCTATGGCCAAGGTAGCATCTAGGAACTAAATATGTGTTGGAAATATTTTCATTGATGGAAAAGGAGAAAAAAGGAGCAACACCAAAATTATCATAAAGGCAAAGGAGCAGAGAAGCAGTAGCAATA
Source organism: Pinus albicaulis (assembly GCA_034641835.2). Lineage (NCBI taxonomy): Eukaryota > Viridiplantae > Streptophyta > Pinopsida > Pinales > Pinaceae > Pinus > Pinus albicaulis. The sequence continues at coordinate 481,146,649 of CM076578.1, forward strand.
AGGCAAAGGAGCAGATCAGGCAATGATGCAGTGAGAAAGCATAAAAGAGAGGCAGAGGAGCAATAGAGAGGCAAGGATCAGGATTATAATCTTTATCAAGAAGCAAAGGAAACAAAGGCAACAAAGAAGCAAAGGAAACAAAAGAGAAAAGGTAGTTAAGGCAGCAAAGGCAACAAGTTGGGTCAAGTCGTGAAAGTGGGCAGAGCTGTGAACGAGCGAGTCGAGTCATGCTATTTTAAGTTCATAATAGTGCAAAGGTCATGGTCAAGTCATGCAAATATCCATGCAGAATAGTGTTCAGAGACTTCACCGCAAACCTCAATCACAACAGAAGACATGATGTCACGAATTGCAAATAAATATTAATATGCATGTGGAGATGGATGGTCATAATATTATCATAGAAATAAAGGTTGAGAGATGGATGGTTAAGATCTCATCACAGATTAAATTGTCAAAGTGCCAAAGTGGGCACGTGTCGAGTGGAGGTCCAAGCGCATATCGCATATTGCATGTGATATGATATAATAGTTAACGACATAAATGTGAACCTGCGAAGTTGCAATGCGATAAGACACAAAAATTGCGAAATTCAAAGTGCAGGCGATGACGTGGCAAGATGACATGGTAGTGGCATGGAAAGATGACGTGGCAGATGATGTGGCCTGACCCCACAGATCGCAGTTAATTTATGATGATGTGACAAGGTGACATGGCAAGGTGACATGGAATTATGATGTGGAGATGACGTGGACCTGGTCAGCATATCGAACATTGCAAGTTCAGGAGGATAAGCGCTCAAGAATCATGTTAAATTGCCGAAGTGTGAAATGTGATAAGAAGTGGGACCCATTCGCATACCTCATATTGCAATCGACGATTTTTATGTTTATTGCTAAATCATCTCAAGTTGTATGTTTTAAGTTGCGATGCAATGAGGAGCCACGTGTCGTTTGAAGATTGACATCGCTATATCGTAATCGGTTACTTTTATATTTACATTTTAAGGCATCGCAAGGAAAGTTGTTTAAGTTGCGATACAAAGTATATCGCATACCACATAAAATAAGGAAAACCCATTATGGTAAATGTTAAAAGGTGTGAAATGCGATAAGGTTTTCGAGTCGATTTGCAAAATCGAAAAATCGCAAATATCGCGAAATTATTAAAGTTGCGGAGTTGCGGGGAGGTAAGTCATTAAAGTTGCGAAGTGCGATCTGTCATGATTGGTCATTGCTTGTATGGCCCCATAAACCACAAGTTCCATGTGTATTCTGAAAATTTGCATCTTTGCTGCATCACTTGGTAGAAATCGCATCGGAGGAGGAAAAGGAGGATTATAATGTAAAACCTGTGGAACTCAGATATGCGATATGAGGAGGCAGACTCAGATAAGTGACTCGACATAGAGTGAAGAGTAGAGAATATTGAATGCTGCGGTCAATAGATATAATAAGCAGAGTCAGGAAAAATTTCGTTATCTTACATTGTTTGAAACATGGACAGCATGGGTCAAGTCAAGCAAAAAGGCGGTTATGCTGCACAGTTTGAAATATAACAGCAGGTAGAGAAGACAAAGGGACAACAAGTAGAGAAGACAAATTCACAACAAAGCTAAGAAGATGAAAGGGCTGAGTTGAAATATTTTGCATGAACGTAAATTTATTGATATATTTTATATTGTTTGTGATGCAAAGGAAAGTCTCCAAGGAAAAGAAAAACTCTATTTGATACTGAAATAAATATATATATTGTTGTAACATTCTGAATATGCTGAGTGAGGAAATGAGTAGGTGAAAGGAAAAGAGTCATGCCTGTTCACTTCATATTCCCATATATAATGCAAATAGCTATGAATTTATCTCTATAAATGAAGTTATTGAAATGTGCATAGAGAGGTTGGAGAGTGGAAGAATGAGAGTGAGTAGATAGAGATGATGTGCACATCTAGAGCTGATATGAAGAAGATATGAAGGTTGAAAGGGCAACAGTGAAGAAGGAGTAAAATAAAGCTAATATCCAAGTAAATCAACATATGATTTTATTGTAGTGTGAGGGAGTTGGTGCTTCCATATCAAGTTGTAGCTTGATAGATGTCCAGTTGTAGTTGGTTGAGGTAGGAGCCTCATGTGGGTTGTAGCCTGCAGAAAATAGATGGGAGTTGGAGCGTCCATGCAAGTTGTAGCTTGTAGAAATTGAGGTAGTAACCTCCTGTACGTTGGAGGCTACAGAAAATCAGTTTTAAGAGGGATTTGGAGCTTGCCTTTGCATCACAACAATAATAAGATGTGGTTTTCTCCCTTATGGGTTTTCACTTATATCCATTGTCTATGTGCATGATGATTATGTGTTGATGTATTGTGTTCAATCTGTTTTTTACTTGCTTCCACATATTAAGTTTTTTGATTCATTATATATTAAGTTTCTTATGAAATGGAGGTGTAGATAAGTTTAAAGAAAATATTTTTTAATGTCCATGAATGTATTAAACTGATTCACCCCCCCCTCTCAGTTTAGCTAAGGGTTCATCAAGATGCTTCCATGTTAACCTGAAGGGAGCGTCTAGGGGTTTGACCATAGTTGACCATCATCTCAAGTTCTCTGAATCTATTTGAAGTCTAAATCAATTTGTCTCTGATATATTCTTCCATTGTATAATAGTTTATGAATTTGTTGGGTTTTATTTCTTATCATCTTGTATTTGGTTCATTGTACTCTCTGTTGAACATTTTATGACAATCTAATAGAAGAATAATTAGAAAGGGTTTTCCCCCTAGTGGGACTTTTCTCTAGTATTTGACCAAATCCCGTGTCTCTTATGGATGTGCTAATTGTCTTCTTTGTCATTGCATGCATTGTTCTATCTTCAATTATTTTTGATGAATGGAAATAATAATTTTAATTGGAAACATTGCTAATTGAAGTTTCGAATTGGGTTAAAGAAATTGATATTGCATAGAACAATCTAAAAAATTAACATGGTATCAGAGCTATGGTGATGGACAAGCCCAAAAGAAGATAAGCCCTAAAGCATTCATATTTGGAAAGTTTAAGAACTGATCTAGTCAAATTCAAGATGACTTCCTACTTCAAGAGTGATGAGAAGTTGGGTGATTCATCTAATTTTGCTGCATGGAAAGTTAGGTAGGAGATCATTGCTAATAACAATGATGTTTTGGACTAGATTCAAGGAAAGGTCCCTGCGCCTCTGAAGAATGCATCTAATGCTACCATGAACAAGCACAAGAAAGGTGAGTTGAAAGAAAAAATAATTATAGTTGATGGTTTGCAAGATAATATACTTGCATATGTTGGAAACTTGAGAAGGTATAAATAAATGTATGATAAGGTAGCTGACATTTATGAGGTAAAAAAACTTACTGAAATCCTCACCTTGAAATATCAACTCAAATACACCAAGATGAAAAAAGGAGAGTCCATACAATCCTACATAATGAGTATGTCTCGTATTAGAGATCAATTACAAAGAGTTGGAGAAGTTGTTCCTGATAGGGAGCTGGTGGTCGTGACTTTAAGAGGTCTCCCTCCTATTTGGGAAACATTCATAACTACTATAAGCAACACAAATTTCCTCCTTTCATTTGATGATCTTGTTGGAAATGTCACTGAAGAAGAGTCATTGATGATAGGAAGAGGAAGGATTCAAAAGCAAGAAGAAGGAGAACCCGCAACATACATCACTCATGAAAAGAAGAAGAAGAAATGGAAAGGAGGTCCATCAAATTCAAGAAAGCCTCCTCTTTGAAATCTTGGTGGAAGAAAGGAATATGTGAATGTTGAATGCTACTATTGTCATAAGAAAGGTAACTATGATCAATATTTCCTCAATAAGAAAAATGGACCACGGTATAATACTGGAAGCAACAAATGGTTCAATGATCAAAGAAGGAGATATGATCAAAGGAATGACCGCAATGGAAGAAATAATAGAAGAAGAGGAGATGCTCCAAGTGACCATGAAGAATGTCGTAGTCCACAAAAGAAGTCAAAATTATCTAGGTATGAAAGTAATGTTGCGAATAAATATGAATATATTCTTATTTCAAGTCTTACTAGTTCATATCCTCCATATTCGTGGGATAGTTGGTTGGTTGATAGTGTCGCCACTCATCACTTCTCTAGTTACAAGGAAGTTCTCTCTAACTTGGTAGAGTGGGAGTCAAATTTGAAAATCATTCTTGGAGACAGCTCCACTCATCCCGTCAAAGGTTTTAGATCTGTAAAATTTCATTTGAATTATGGAGAATATTTTTTATTGTATGATGTAATGTATGTTCCTGGGTTGAAGAAAAATTTTGTATCAATATCCACTTTGGAAGACAAAGGGATGAGGTTTGTCTTCTTCAAGGGAAAAGTTCTTACTTGGCACATTGGATCACTTATGAAAGATTCATTCACTTTGGCAACAAGATATGAAAGAATCTATAGGGTCATTGTAATGAAACTATTAGCATTGGTTCATAATACAAATAATCTAATAGAATTATGGCACCGAAGGTTAGCTCATCTTCATTATGATGCGCTTCCAAAATTGGAGAACTTGGTCTCATGGATTCCAACGGTTCAAGCTCAACATGATGGAGTATGTCCAGGATGTGCTAGTGGGGAGATAACAAGGGTACCATTCCCTTCTAATGAAAGAAATACCATTGATATCCTCCATCTCCTTCATTTTGACATATGTGGTCTGATACTCATGCACTTTATTAGTGGATATATCTAATATATCATAGCTATTTTTCAAGGAAGACATTGATATACTTTTTGAAACACAAGGATGAAGCCTTTGAAACATTTAAGGATTTCAAAGCATTGGTTGAAAATAAAATAGCGAAGAAGGTCAAAATATTCAGGTCTGATAATGTTAGAGAGTATATGTGAAATGAATTCATTTATTTTTGCAAGAAGGAAGGTATCAATAAGGAAAAATTTGTGCCATATACACCTGAGAAAAATGGTCTAGCTGAAAGGAAAAAAATGTCTATAGTAGAAGCCACTCGAGCAATTGTCTGATATGGGTAGCTGAGTTTTTTTTTCTATGCAAGCACCTCCCACTCAATTAAAACAAATTAAGGATCTTGATTATACATGCATGTGAAGAATTGAATTCTTGATTCAAGTGTATGTGTTTTAACTGGTTTAAGGCTTTATGTGTGAGCAATTAAACATTTGTTTAAGTTGATTAAAATCATGTACAACAACCATAAATTGCAAAAAATTAACCAAAAACACATAACACAAAACATAATAAAGGAGTTCACCGTCAACACTTGGGCTATGTCTCCTTAAGCCTCTGTTAATGGACTTATCTCTTTGGGATTAAGATGTTCAATTTCTTTTACAAGATGGTGCTCAACTCAAATGGTTGTTTACACTATAAAAATGGGTTTATAATACCAAAGTACTTCTAGATTGATTGCTCAATCTCTGGAAATGGACCTAGGCTGCCTTGGGCTTGACCTCTTTGGTCGATGTCCTTGAGCTTCCCTGAGCTTCTCTGTGGCACAAAATCTCCTAGAAGTCCTCTTCTACTATTGAAAACTATTATACTGTCTCCAGCACATATCAATCATCCAAAATAGGTTTTTCATTCATTCAGAATGAACTTAGGCTCCCCATTCTATGCCTCCAACACCTGGTGGCACTAGGCTCCCTGAAACTTCCCTGTGGCTTCTTCAGCTCTAGAAGTCTCCAAATTATTTTGAAAACCCCATCATTGGATTCAGAAGGCTCAAGATAGTCAAAAATTACTATTGGTTTCCTGAGAATGGCCTATAGGTGCCCTGGTTAGGCCTCATTCTCCTGGTGGCCCTGATGGCCCTTGGAACTTCTCTGAAGCAAAATCATGCTCAAAAGTCCTCAGATGGATTTGCCAACCTCACCAATGGCTCTAGAATACTCGAATTAGTTAAGAATGACTCTTCATTTTTTCGAATGGTAAAAAATTGAGCCCACTACACTTTTTCCCAATATCTCATAGGAAAACTCCACCAAATGTGGAGAACTCCAGTTAATTGAAGTTAGATTAGGGCTGATTGTGAAATTTTTCATGCCCTTATCTTCTCTACCAATAAAGATGTGCATTAAAATTTATGGCTAGGGCAGTGGACACTTGCGCACCCTCAACTGTGAAGTGGCTTATACGTTAGCAAAAACAACATAATACAATATCGGAGTTTCATTAAACATACATACATTTGCGATCAAACAACGATTATGTTTAAAACAGATCACACATAGCCTTAAACAGATTACATACATGCGGAACCAGGTTCTCGGGTCCCACAAAATGCAACCAAGCAAAACGCATCACAAATCTCTTTTTTGCAAGTTTAACTTGGTATCGATAAACCTGAAACCATATTTTATGCGATGTGCACTCATGCGCAATGCCGACACGTGGGTCCCCTCATCACATCACATATTTCAATTTTTACTGCAACGCAAAAAAATTAACATGTCTTGCGAACTCTTAACTTCTAAATATTGCAATTTTCAAAATCGCTTTTCCGGGTTCTACAATCTCCGTCGTTGGTTTGTTTCTCAATCCGACGATCCATGTTTTATCTCTGCCTTCTCACTTCGCATCGCAAGTTAAAAAATTTAACTTTGCAAAAACATTTAACGGTAAACTCTATTTTGTGCGCTGTGCAATGTTTCTCCACTGCGATGATATCTCTCCCATTGTTGCTTCTTTGATCTAATCACCATCGTTTAGCCCTCGTTGTTTAATGGATCACAGCCGTCCGTTTCACCTACAATATTTCCACGGCTGTGCACTACCCAATTCTATATGAAAATTTCAAGACTCCATGATAGCCACTAATTCAGATCCCACTTAGCTGGTCGATTTGGTTCTAAACATGTTTTCCATTTCGAACCCAATCCTGTAACTTTGAATTTTGAGCAAATCCTTAGCTCTGATCCCAATCTGATCACTCCTTCCCACTAACGGGATTTATGACCCACAAAATATGATGATTATCTACATTTAGCTTCAACACTCTGCTGCTTTCAAGTTATATCAACCGATTTTTCTTGAAAAGTCTCTTTGGCAATCACCCTGACATGCCTTTCACTGCAACTGGCTATGTCTCTTGACCACTACTCTCTACCTGTTTCTGACCCACTTCAGCATTGTTGGATGATGTAAACTGATACCCTATTGTACCACTATTCTCTCTATGTTCTTGGCAAACTGTTAGCCTTCCCACTGAGAATGAAGTCCCTATTATAACTATGGCATACAAGCTATGTCTTGGAAATCCAATTTCCAAATTAAGCTCACAAGATGAGTGAACTCTTGTTGTAAAAAAAAAACACCATCTTGTTTTGCAATGGCTGCAAAACACCTTGCATCTTGTCCACTTCTTCACTGAATGGATGAAAACTTCCTGCAACATCTTGTCACAAGAACACACAATCAATCTTGAAAAGAAAATCTTATGCAAAAATTGAAAAGAAGACCACCTTCTTAGTGTGTTTGGTGCACACATGTACGAAATCACACCAACTTAAGGGGTGTGGTTTACCCATTTAAGTTATTGGTCACAGGAAAAAAAGGAAGTGGAGTCAAGAAATTTAGTGGAACAAGCTAGGATCATAAACATACTAGATAGAGAAATAACATGCATATATAAACTAAAACTAAATTAAAACTAAAACAAATAAGCAAAAGCTCTAAATAGAGTCAAACAACTACAATAATCCAAACGGTGGCTCTTCGGCCCCTCTTATTGAGTGCTGGTAGGAAATGAGGATGAAACTTTAACCCTCTTGCCAAAGGGCCCCTAGAACATGGGTTCTAAGTCCCGATGCAAGGATTTGTTTACTTCCAAGCTTGCCTCGGTGCAAAGTCTCCCTCTCTCTAATGTGGTGGACTGAACTTCTTGGATGGCCAACAATTGAGTCCCCTCTATCTTTAGCTCCAAATCACACATTGTTGGTATTGCTTGGGCAATTATGGCCAACATAACAATGTGTTCTCAAATTCTTCATCTCATGGTGGCCTTATATAGGAGAATTAAAATCCCCCTTCCCTCTCTTGGTACATTGTGGATGGTGACCCAAGAGAGGGGGATGATTCCTTTGTGTGCCACAAATATTCCATTATATTCTCCCTTGATGTCCAAGGAGGCTTTGGTGGCTATCCTTAGGTGGCTTCAAGTGAGGAATCACTGTCCTGAAATGTGCTCTTTTTGGTCCCGGAAAGTGACTTTTGCCACTCCCAGGATTGCCCGCATTTCGGGTCAAAAGGGGCACAAAGGTGCTCTTCACGAAGGATTATGCATGCATAAGAATTTATGACTTCCTCAAATTTGATTTTTCCTTTGGACTTAGATATTTTTAAATAGTTTCCATATTCTCTAATGTTTTTCAGCCCTATAAATCCTTCTGCCTAACATTAATTAATGTCATCTTCTTCTTGTATGATTTTCCAGTGTTAACATTTTCCCCCTAATGTGTGAGGTCCAGGAAGAACTGTATAGCCGAAATACATTATAGTTTCTTTTCTATATATTGTGCCTAGAGAGAGGGAGCTCTGCTTGAAGCTTGGAATTGGAAACACCCTGCATCAGTTTGAAGAATGACCATGTCCTATGGGAACCCTGTAAGAAAATATAATACATATACAAATTTTATACGAGGCGGGCATGTCCCATGCTCGTGATGCTATGGCTAGTTAAAAAAATATTTTTGATAGATACATGTTCTGTCTGTGTCACTAATATGGTAGTGATCTGGTGGTTTCTGACGACGACTACTGATGCCCTTCGAGGCATTTTTTCTTCGAAAATAGGTGGAATGTGTTACTCTTATGCGTAAAATTGGTATGGCATATAGTTACACATTTTACGCATAGGTGCTGACTGGGACCTTCCCGTGTAAGCATTGCTGAAAGAGGCACTTATGAAGGCATGAGTCTTCGATGAATTTGATCAAAGCGCAATGGTTGTAAGGTATGATTCCATCTTGACATGAAAGCTTTTGTTGTAGTAGAATGTTGGGAGGATCGATGACATCTATGGGCAATGATGTCTCCCATAGTGCCACCCAAGGATGCCCCTTTTATGGAGAAGGGTAATCCAAGGTACCACTTCCTTTTTGGAAAATAAGTGTTGAAATCGACAAAAGGAAAGCCTCAATTGAATGGGGGGTCACTGACATGAGGGTTTAGGGGCCTGGATGTGATGAGTTTAACATAGGAATGTTAGTGAGGGGTGACTAAAAAATGATGGTGGGGATTCAGTGGCCCAAGGTTAGAATGTACTAAGTAGCTTGGCAGAATTCATATTTATTTCTGATGGGGAAATCCCTAGAGTCGATAGGACTTCTAGGGTGGGTAAAAAATGGCTATGAAAGTCACGGTGTCTTGTACGTGGGGGTGTGATAATCCGACCAAGGGTATTCAATGACTTCTTCCATGACATAAAAGATGAATGAAAGGGTGGGGGCGTAGTGCACTGTTTGCGGTCTTTATACACTTACCAAAAGAATAAAATAATGGGGTTTGGTTTGTACAAAACACAGAGACCAGTGCCCCAAAACATGAAGGTGTTCGCTCACTGATGTTGTGAGGAAAGTTTTTTTTTGGGGGTGGGGGGGCCATTGGTTAGTATCATGTGTGGGGTTGATGAAGAGGATGAAAAAGTATCATAGATGGGATTATGCTAGTGGATGTATGGTGGGCCAAATGTGAGGCGTGGTAGTGCGCTTTTGATCTACTTATACAACTTGGTCATCTGGGAAGGGGTTTTAGTTTGTATGGTAAAACTTGAACTTTATGCATTGTGGATGGATGGGCACGAGGTGTTTTATAGACTAAAGTGGTATGGCCATGGTGTCACTTTTGCTGTGATATATGGTCTACTGTGGGTGACGAGCGCCATGGAGGGGAGGCTCTACTGACCAATGAAGATGTTTATCATGTGCAGGGTGAGGTGATGATAAGCACATTCAGATATGTGGAACCTATTGTCGATTTATGATGGAGAAATGATGTTAGGATATGCATAGTTTACTGGGACTTGATCATGCTGGGGGTAGAATGATAGTTGATCTCGAACTTTTAGTAGATGGAGTTGTGAATGGTTTGTGATCTTTTCCTATGAAAACAACTACCTCAAGTGAAAGCATATTCTTTATCAAATATTATTAAAATTCATGAGATTTTTAAAAAAGAAGATGAGAGAGGGCATACCTGCCGGCGTTGAAAAATTATTCTTTTGGGAGTGCAACTGTGTGGCATCGCCTCTATTCATTATGGAGTGTTGATCACGGTGTAGCTTACGATTCGGAGAATCAACCTTCTAATCTCTCGTTATGGTCCTCCAATTTTTTTGAAAAGGGTGATATATAGGTGAATATGGCCCTAATTCAATTCATTTGTACATGTTGAGTTCTTGAGAGGTCAGAAGCTTCTTCATTAAGCATTAGGCCCGCAGGTTGGAGTCTTGCGCCAGTTGAGGTTCGGGCACTTCTATGATTTTTCCCATTTTTGTTATGACGAGATGGTGATGCAACTCAACAAGGTTCACAATGGATCGAAGTTGTTTGCGTATGCCAAAATTTTGTGCAGCATTTTGTACGAGAGGGTAGTGCTACTGAGACTAGTCGTGTTGGTGTCTCTTGGGGGGCCATGGGAGCCTTGTATGAGGAGGTGGGCTTTGGTGATGCCGCGAGGTGGTGGGGGCATGTTGGGGTGTTACTGGAATGCCACGATAGAGGCCTGGTTCGAGGCGTTATTGGAATGCCATTCCCATATGTGGGGATGGACTTCTGGGGGGATCTAGATATGGATCTTCCTCCTGGTTATGCTTGGGGGGAAACAGGTACATTTTTTATGTTTTCTACATTTATTTGAGTATATATGTTCTTATGTGTTTTGATGGTGACATTGACATATTTTTGGTTACTCTTTGCAAATGTTGGCGAGGTAGGTCGCCCCGTGGCTCGATTGGTCAGCCACGACCCTCTTCGGAGACCTCAAGGTGGGCAGGGAGAAGATGTTGCTAGAGGACCTAGTGGTGGCACTAGCCCTTCAGGGGAGGGCAATAGCTCGGTTGCTTCCGAGGCTGCGGTCGAGCGAGCTTGTGCTGATGCAGAGGCGTCATGTGCAGATACAACGGAGGCTCGTATTACATAATTGATTGCTCGAGTGTTTGTTGTAGAGTATGCCTGGGGTTGAGTGGATCGCTTGACCCAGGGGATGCCTTATCAAGGTTTTATGGATGACCTCGAGGAGGTCTAGCTAGAGACGGTGATGGCCCGGGAGTGAGACTATCAGCATATTTTACGTCGGGTGGCAGTCTCAGTTGTGACGATGGCTCCAATGGTGGTACCGAGAGCGGTTGTGGGTCCAGGTACCCCTCTTGAGGGGGCACCGACCTAGAGTATACTTGTACATGGGGAAAACACCCATTATGAGGATGCTTCCCCTATTTTTGATGAATTTTGTGTATTTTTAGGCTGGTTGATGGGTTAGCGACACTATTTTTTTAGTCAGACACATACATCATGATATATATATATATATGAGAGATATTTTTTACCACTCTACATGTTGTGTCACATGTTTCGGTTTATGGATGATGTTATGCTGATGGATATTTATAATTTTAGTTTTTTATGTCTGATGGTTTATTTGTGATAAATTCTAGTTTAGGATATTGTTATCTATGTGAGCAGTTGCTTGGTTTTGACTCCTTGGTACGCGTGTAAATGTAATATAGTCAAATTGTCTGCTTAATATTTTTGCACACAAATATTTTCTAAATAGACGTGTATCTCTTGTATCAAATGTTTGGTTTAACTTTGACACTAATAACTAGGAATCGAGGTAGACATGCATATGGCATATGCCCTGATGGAGGGCGTCGCACATAAGTTTGATGACAACGTCATATTCTGCCTGATTGTTTGTTGCTCAATTGATGCACATACTGTTTTTATAGAGTGGTGATTGGCCAGGGTGATAGATGACCCAGGAAACTGTGTCTAAAATTTGAGACCATCTTGATGCTCCATCAACAAATCGGAAATAAGGTTCAGGTTGGTGATCCATGGCGAAACGTTGAGCATGCTTAATAAGTCTTTTGGTAAAAAAAATTCAGTGGTTTGGTTTGTGTACGTTCACTCTAGGGATGGGCCTTCTTGGCCCTTATGGGTATAATTTGTTGAGGTAAAGGCCGTTGACGGGGTTGTTGAGGCATGTGCCGTTCGGTTCCATCAATATGTATGCCCCCTGTCAGAGGAAATGTTTGATGATGTAGGGTCCTTTCCACAAGGTTTCAAACTTTCCTGTCCCTAGGGATTCTTTTGCGACATCATAGCGGAGGACTAGTTCTCCCTCGGCGAATGAGCAAGGGTTGATGTGGTGGTCGAATGACGCTTTTACCCTTTTCTTATGGGCCTCATCGTGTTGCAGTTACTGTCGTTGAATTTCATCAATGAGCTCTAGTTATACTAGGTGCTATTATAGAGGCTAGGTATTGTTGAGGAGTTTGATAGCGGCGTGAAAATTTGGGATCTCGCGTTCTATGGGAATCACGACCTCGACCTCGTATACCAAGTGGAAGGGAGTGAAACCAATGGATGTCTTTACAACCATGTGGTATGCCCATAGGGTGGGAAAGAGCATGTGGTGCCAATTGGTTTTATGGTTATTCACCATGTGTTGTAACATAGTTTTGAGTACATTGTTTATAGCTTCTACCTGTTCGTTGGACTGGGGTTAGTATGGTGAAGCGAATTCATGGGTGAATATGAGATGGTGAGATAGCTCCTCAAAAAATTCATTCTCAAAGTGTTTTCCGTGGTTGGAGACTAACTCTTTGGGAACGCCAAACTGGGCTATCACTTGGTTGAACAGAAATCGAGCGGCGGTTTCTGCAGTATTTCCATATGTGGGATGGCCTCAGGCCACTTGGTGAAATAATCGATAGCCACGATGATATATTTACGGCTGCCTGATGATGCAGGGTTACAAGTCATGAAGTAAAATCCCCATTTACAAAAAGGGCCAGCAATGATGATAGGATGTAGAGGAGTGGGAGGTGCTCTTACTTTGTGGGCGAGCATTGGCATCGCTCGCATCTCTTGACTGCGATAATGAAATCGCGAAACAGGGGGGGCCAAAAATATCCTACCCTTAGGATTTTTTGGGTGGTTTCCATTCCAGATAGGTGTTCGCCACAAGCACCTCTGTGGTAGTCATTAAGGGCTTGTTCTGTTTTGTCATGAGTGAGGCATCGATGTAAAATGGGGTTGATTCCTCGTCGGTACAGGACATCTCTAATGAGGAGGTATTAGGGGGCTTGCTAGCATATGCGCCAATGGTCATCTTGAGTGAGATGAGGTCTGAATTTTTGGATTTGGAGGAATAGGATAATGTCTCCATACCAAGGGTCATCGGTTCTTACAAATAAGAGATGTTCATCTGGTAGCGTGTCGTTCACTGGTGATCCCTTGGTATCTCATGGGAGATCCGTAATGAACTCTACTAAGGCAAGTGCCTTTTTGCTTTTAGGGGAGTGAAACTGTAAGTCATATTCTTGGAGAATGAATATCTAGTGGGTGTAATTATGGTTCATTAGGCTGTGTGTGAGCAGGTATTTAATAGGATTAATATCTGCAATGACCATATTGGTTTTTAAGATGATGTAGTGGTGAAGTTTCTGGACCGCATGGATTAATGCTAATGTAATATTTTCTTTAGGCTCATATCTTAATGCTGGGGCTGATAAGGTTTTTCTGACGTACTAGATTACGTGCTCCTTCCCATCTGGGCCTTCCTGGGTCAGAACTCTAGCTAATGTGGACTCAGAAGATGATAGATACATGATATAATCTTTGGCATAGTCTAGGGGACTGATGAGTGGCTCTGAAGATAATGTTTCTTTTAGTGCATCGAATGCTTGTTAGGCGTAATCATCCCATTTAAATTAGACGTCCTGGTGAACGAGGCATAGGAACCCTTGAGCACAGGTGGCATAATCTGGGATGAAGCATATTAGAAAATTGGCCTTCCCCTGCAGGCTTTACAGTTGCCTGAGGGTTCGAGGTGGTGGTACCTCTTTGATGGATTGGACCTTGAGGAGGTCCACACAAATCCATTTTCAGGACACGATAAAACCTAAGATTATTCCTGCATTGACGCAAAATACACACTTGAGGGGGTTCAAGCATAGGTTGTATTACCGTCATCGTTGAAACACCAATCGTAGATCCTAAAGATAGTCTGAGCACTTCTTGGAGCAGACGGTCAGGTCATCCAAATAGGTGAGGATAAGGTGTGCCAAGTCATGAAATCTATAATTCATGGCCATTTGGAAGGTGGTTGCAGCATTTTTTAGGCCAAATGGAATTACCTTCTATGCGAATGTGCCCTAGTGGGTGGTGCACGCAGTTTTGTACCGGTCTGTATGTCGGATTTGAATTTGATTATAGCCAGAGAACCCATCCATGAAGGATAGAGCCTCATGTCCTGCGAAAGCATCGATGACCTGGTTGATGAATGGGGTGGGATAATTGTCTTTAGGACAAGCTTTGTTCAAATCCTGAAAATCGGTGCAAACGAGTATAGTGCCCTGTTTTTTCATAACGGGAACAGGGTTGAAAACCCAAGATGTATAGGCGATGGGGTAGATAAACCCGACATTGTGAAGGTTGTCGATTTCTCTTTTATTGCTTCTGCCTTAGATGGGTGCAGTTGACATTATTTCTAGTTCACTAGAGATACGTCAAGCCAAGTGTCAATATGGTGCTTTACGATAGTAGGACTAAGCCCAAGAATTTCCGAGTAGTCCCACGCAAAGATATCTCAATACTCTTGTAGAAGTTGGGTATAAGACGTTATTTCTTCTAGAGAGAATTCTACCCCCAGTGAGATTTCTTTGACCTTATTAGGATTTTTGGATATGTTCACCTTAATGGTAGGTGAGATGTTTGACATATTTCCTTCCTCAAATGCATCGGGTGTTGGGATGAGGTTTTTGAACCAATCGAATTTTCCTGATGGGAGGAAACATTTTGATTTGATCGCGTAGATCTCTTGTTATTTTGTCTTGTTGGGACTGAATGTGTGCCTGGAGAGAAAGAGGGAACGGTGATGCATTGCATCCCATGGATAATTTGGATTTCTCATAGCCTCTAGGATGTCTTCATCTGAATGAAATAGGGACCCTAAGGGGTATTTTTCCTATGCAAGGTTATGCTGAATAGCGTTAATCCACACAGAGCTATTTGAGAGACATAAGAAGGATTCCATTGTCGATGTGGTGGAACCAGACGTGGTCGATAGAGTGTAGATAGATTGGGTCTATGCTGTTGTAGGTACAACTACTCTTGTAGTTGCAGCTGACTCGACACTTATGGTACATGAGCAGACAACTCGAGTCATGGTTCCAATATACGATGATATGAATCGTATATGGTGTATTATGTCGTTGGCATTTGGTGGGGGTAGAATCTCCTTGATTGGTCGCCTCTCAGTTGACAATAATACGATGGATTTTTTCGTCACATCCTCTTGGGTTGTCGAACTTTTTATGGGTTCTGTGTCCATGCCATCTTCTTGGGAGAGGCGGACTATGGTTGATCACATGTAGATTAGTGCTGCACGAAATATCGGTATGTAGTGACAAAGACATACTCGGTGGTTGTCACCCATATCTGGCATGAATATGGGACATCCATGTTGGTGTGATATACTATATGGACTAGATACCATCGTTGGAACATTTCCAAAGCTGGGCAATCAATGATGAAATAATCAAGTTCATCGCAAAGTACGCACCTTTCGATTGGGGGAGGGGGTCTAGCGGGGAGCCTTTTAGGTGATTGTCATTCTTCCTATAGGTATAAGATGATAAAAAGTTCATCCTTGACAGGTTGGGTGGGGGGATCCTCTTGATAGGATCGCTCGATGGCATGAAAGGCATCCCTATATCATGGGATCTCTGGACAATGATGGGTATAGTGCCCATAGTTGTTGCAGATAGCGCATGCATGATTGGTATGTAATTCTTTCCCTTTACCTTTGGTGGTGGGTTCCTTTTTACAGGAACATGGCATCGCGATGTCTGTCTCAGAGCCAAGGAGTGGTTTTAATTCATTCATCTCTAGGTAGATATGGGTAGGGTGTCTTATTACATCGCATATGGCGCAAACTGGTGATTCCCGTTGTACATCAAGAGTTTCCTTCTTCTTTCCTCTCTTCTCGGTTTCTTAGTCATAATCACCAATTTTGCAATGTAAATTTACTTTTTAGGGGTGGTTTCGACCGTTTCTTGGATGGGTGGGGCCTCCTCGTGACTAAGGGACTTCAACCCTGTGGCAATGATGTGAGTGGCTCCTGTTCCTGTAGGGGGAATGAGATACCAAACTGGTATTTCCAATGATATGTTTGGTAACACTAGTGTTTTCAAAAGCTGCTGGGAGAAAAAAATAGCTAGGTGGTAGAGGAAAGGGGTTTTAGAAGTAGCGTAGGCTAGAGAGTTTGTCGTGGCCGATGAATCGGTGCCATTACTGCTTGTGTTTGTGTCCTGACTAGCTTCAGTGCTTGATGTGAACATAATGCACACCAAAGCCCCTATGACATCAGGTGATGACACAGGGATAATGGGAGGATCTCCTAGGAATGACCCTAGAACGGACGATAGTTTGAACTAGCCGAGGCCATATTCTTGGTACCGTGAAAGCACATCTGAAGATGTATCTATGTAGGGTAGAATTACATCAGTTTTTGTTAGGGGTTTATTCTCACTATGCATCAATTGGTCTACAGTAATGATGTGGTCCTCGTGGGGGAACTTCATAATGCAAAAGACACAGGAGGCTATGGTTGGCATGGCATACATATAAATCTTCCCAAGGAGTATATTATAATCCAAGTGAGTGTCCAAGACTTCAATGTCTATGTGGACCATCTTTCTGGCTAAGTAGACTGGGACGTTTTGATAGAGGCCGATGGGGGTCAAAGGATGACCTTTGTATGCTCTAAGCGTGATTACTGAGGGTTTTAGTTCGGGAGATCCTAACTTCTGCCAAAATTTTTTTGACACGATGCAAGTGCATGCACCCTCGTCAATGACACATCGGTGAATTATGAAATTCTAGACTAACACTGGTATCTGTAAGGAAACCATGGAAGGAAGCCTGGGGGTGGCTTTTTCTAAGTCAAAAGCCATTAGGCATGTATTAGCAGGGTCAATATCTCCTAACGTGGAAAGTAAGGCTTTCTGTTGTTTTGGGCATGACTGCAATACTTCCAAAGCTGAGATAGCAGTGGGATATTATGCTAAATCATCCATGATACTATAATTATGGGCCGCTTTAGAGTAGTTTCCTACTCGCCTATTAGGTCCCTTCGCCATCTTTGGCAATGGTTCGATAGGCTTCTTTGAAATGGTGAAAGGTGCAGCCGGTGCACTGGTACTTGCCCCTGGCGTATTGGTGTCTAGTGGGGTGTCATAATTGCGATTTCGTGTTTGGAAAAACATCTCTTCACCAATCATGTATATTTTGTGGCTACTTTTTCCAGATTTGTCTGGATTTTGTTGCTGAGTGCTTACCGTCTCTTGATGGGGGAAAGGTTCCTGCATCATAGATTTTTTCTAGGAAGATCCTCCTTGTCCTCGTTTACTCTGTAGCTTCTTTAGCTCAGGGAGATTGGGATAGTGGTGAGTATAATGGTCGTACTCACCACATATTTAACAATAATGGTTTGTTCAAAGAGGTGGCCTTTTGCTTTACCGTTGGGAATTTCTTGGCTCTTGGCTCTGATTCCAATTGGAGTTGCCTCCAGCTTGGGATCGTGGCAGGCATTGCTGGTTGTTTCCCCCCTATCTAGGATTCCATTTTGGATTATTTTATTATTTTTTCTTCACCACGTTAAGAGGGTAGTTATCCTAGTTATATTGGTGAGGTTAGTTTTGGGAAGGCTGCATAAAGTTCACTTGTGCATTGGTCTGCATAGGTGGTTCTTGTGTTGGGGACTGGGCATAATGCAGTCCCTGGTTAGCACCTAGATGTTGGAGGGTAGCTCTTCCATCAGTGTTTCTCTCTATGTACTGGGTTCCCTGAGCCAGAGGATAGGGTCCTCCCTGGTGATACGCTTGTGCCCTATTGGTCAAATTTTGCTGAGGCATATGATGACTTTGAAAAATGGGTTGAGGTACGTTCTAGGTAGAACTATATGTGTAACTGGGGTTTTGACTGCTGTGGCCTACGTAACTTTCGGTAAATGAACCAATTAGTCCATCTGCAGAGTGTGACATGCCTGGAAATTCTTGATAAGTTTGCAGGCGCGGGGTGTTTGGCAGGATATTGCAAATATATCTTGACTATGTATAAATCAACTCAAGCTGCTCGGCTTTGTTGATGGCATCCTCTTCGAATGTGGGACTTTGTTGTACCACATACTTTGAAATCTATGTCATGATAGTTTTCAGGAACAAATCTAAAAGAACCCGATCGTCGAGTTTTTGTTTACATAAACTATGACGCCACCTCCATTCATGGAGATGGTCTGAAATATGGATGATGGGGGTTTGTCTAAAATGTCTGAGTAATTCCATTCCTGAATGATGGTGAAAGGGTAACTAAAAATATGTTAGGAATGCGGTGGCGAGGGTGCTAAAGGTTCCATGTGAAGCAAATGGTTGCTCCACGTACCATTTCACATCTATTCCTGTCAGAGTGAGTTGAAATAGTCTCAATCGAATAGTGTCATCAATGATACTATTCGATGAGCACCACAAGTGGAAGGTCATGACATGATTACCTAGGTATTTCACTTGCTTTCCTTTGAACTTTGGAATATCTGAAGGGAGCTTCGTGGGCATGGGAGGCCATGTAGGATTGTGTGCAATGGGGTCATTCGTTAGCTTGGTTAAATTGGTTAGATTCAACAAAGATAAGAAAGGTGACTAGGAGGTTGACACCATTGCAAATTTTGAAAACACAAAGTTTTGGTTAGGAAGAGGGTTGGTCTATGACGTACCCTGTTGTGTATTCAACTGACTTCCTGAATGGGTCATACTCCTATGCCCCCTAGGGGTCATGGGAGGAGTGGTGTGTGGTGTAGTGTTGGGAGACCGACCCGGGTTCCCAACTAAGGATGCCCCAATAAAGGACGAATCAATAATCGTGGCAGCATTTCGTCTTTGATGCCTAAATGGTGAAAGACCTGGAACCCCTCTTGGTAATGGGGGGAGGTCCAAAATGCGCCTAGATCGACGAGGTCCCATCGGGTCCATTCTAGTGTCGACCAGGTCTAGTTTTGGAAACATTTGAGAGGATAGAGTCTATGATCAAAGAAAAATTATGGTCACATACATAAAACAAAGTGAAAATAAAATAAATTTTCCCTTTAAATTAATTCTATGTGATCAAGCAATCAAAAAGTGGTTTTTATTTATTTGCATATGATACTCAAAAATCCTAGAAGACCTATTCATCCTCACACACTCAAATGTAACTGGGCCTTGAGAAGATATCTTGCAAGTGCTGGCACAATGTCTCGTAAGAGTTGGCGATTCTCCCAGTCAGCAGAAGTAAATCCACCAAGGTAAGGGTAGATGGTCTGGCACTTGCCTGCACCATCACCTATAGGGAAATAATGTCCTATATTTGGCCACTAAGTACTATCGTCCCACGTGAGCGTTCGAGTCTTGGGCTTCCTGGTAAGTCATCTAACAATGCCAAGTATCATCCAAGTTAGGTTTCCTGACTAATACCTGCCTGCACTATGCCTAAGCCTAACCCCCTATGAAATGGGTCTCTGTCGTGCTCGGGTTTTCTTTTCTGTGGGCTGATAGGTGGATTTAAAGGTCCCTAAATGATCAAATTCTATGTTTCAAGATGAAGAATGGTCAAGGTGGCTTATTGGATGGCTAACCCCTTGATCATAACTTAAACTATAAATTCTTTTATTTAGTGAGTTTGGTTAAGTTAGTTTTAGGTGTCTTTTCTTTGCTTAGTGGGTGGATGTGCGTGAGAAAAATGTGGACAAGCACATAGTTTGAATGTGTGGATATGCAATGATCCTTTTCAAAATCCCCTATTAAACTATGTTGTATTGTTCCTTGCTCAAAAGAAAAAGATGTGCGGATATGGGTTGCTTTCCATTTTTCCTAGTCAATCTATGTGATCAACTAAAGGGAGATGGAAAGTTGTGAATAGAGAGTGTTAATATGCTTGCTTAGGATCAATGGAGGGTGCAAAGGCAGTAGAGATTACTTTCTCTTCTATCAAAAATTCATTCTTAGTCCCGAAATACTAGTGCAAAAATTGAACTAAACTAATAACTTTTACACTAGAAAAAATAAACTAGCTAAGCATGCGTGGACTTGGGCCACTTACTTTGGCTAGTTATATAGGTGTGTTGGTATCTAAATTTGCAAAACATAAAATTCTTTCAGAATGCAAGTTATTTCCCCCCCACTTAAACTATGTGTGAAATTTTCAAAAATCAACTTGAAATAAACTGACACTAAGCCTACAAAAAGCAACTAAGAGTGAGATTTAGCAAGCTGCAGGGTATCATGACCAGTGTTGGAATATGTATTATGGGTTTCCAAGCACATTACAAGCAGGAAAAGATAGAAATGTGGGAGAAATTTCTCTTTTTATCTTTTGTGCGCAAAATCCTGAAACAAGCACGATGTCTACGCATAGGCCATTTCTGAACGCGTGCCCTGGGCACATCTGTGGGAGGAAAAAGTGGGAAAATTCCTGCAAAAGTAATTTTTGGAGTTGTTCTACTTTAGTATGTCACTTGGGATGACCTAGGGACTGCAAGAGAAAAAGGGGGCAATTTAGCTCCACACCACAGCACAGACAGGGGTCTTTGCAAAAAGACACAACCACATAAAGTTGGTAATAAACGTTAGTGGAGTCGCCAATCCCGTGTTAGTGTGTTTGGTGCATGCATGTACAAAATCACACCAACTTAAGGGGTGTGGTTTACCCACTTAAGTTATTGGTCACAGGCAAGAAAAAAGTGGAGTCAAGAAAGTTAGTGGAACAAGCTAGAATCATAAACATACTAGATAGAGAAATATCATGCGTATATGTTAGAAAATTATATATTATGGAGAAATACAACACATAAAATATGCGGAAAATAAAAGCACACAAAATACATAAAACTAGAGAGACACAGATATACGTGGCTCACCCAGTTTGGGCTACGTCCACCTTGAACAGCCAGTCCTTCCTTTCTATTATCCAGCAAAATGAAAAGAAAAGACCTACAACAGATCTGCTGTATTATCCTCTGTTCTTTCTCACAGTCTCTCTCTCTATTTCTTGCTCTGAGAATACACATACAATACACAGCCGCAATACAATACCCTCATGAAAGCGAGGGGTTGCCTTCTAGGGCAAAAAACCCTAATCTAAACATAACTTCTACCGTCAGATCATTTGCCTAATGAACGGCCTAGATTGACTAGAAATTACTATGTTTAAGCGATTTTACATGCGTTTTAACCCGGGGGGGCGGTGCCTGGCCACCATGGTGACGACAATTGGTGGGGTGGAGTTGCGCCCCACCCCAAGAGTACGGGGATCCGATGCGCGATACAAAAGTGACTTAAAGATAATCGGGCTCCACACCCAAAAATCTCCCACTTGGAGACTGATTGTAGCAACTCCCCAGCTGCTTCATTTGCTGGACAATGACTCCTCTTTGGACCTGGTTTTTCCTCATCTTCATCGTCATCCTTGAAGACCAATCAGTTTCTCCTTGGTTACAACTTTTGTTAGCATATCTGCAGGATTCTGGCTAGTGTGTATCTTTTCCAGCTTCAACTCTCCATCTTCCAATACTGACCGTATGAAATGGTACTTGAGATATATGTGTTTAGTCCAAGAATGAAATGTTGATTTCTTTGCAAGATGAATGGCACTTTGGCTATCACTGTATAACATGCCCATATCATGCTTCTTACCCAATTCACCCATAAAACTTTGTAACCAAATCATTTCTTTACTAGCCTCTGTAGCAGCAACATACTCGGCTTCTATTGTTGAAAGTGCAACAACACTTTGGATTTTTGAAACCCAACTGACAGCTGTTCCACCTGTTAGACTCCTATACCAATAGGTGTCATTTTTCATGATTGACTTGTTGAACTATGCAATATGTTCAAACCTTTTTCTTGTTGCAAAGGTGTTCCATATTCTTAAAAAATAAAAATAAAAAATTTAAAAAATGTAAAGAGGGTATACCCCAAAAGAAAAATCAAAGGGTGAAAAAATAAAATTGGCCAAAAAAGTGAAAGAAAATGAACCCCACCAAAAGAAAGGCCAAGGAAAGTGTGCAAGTCTAAATGCCAGTACTTTTTTCTCTGATGTAATAATCAAATTGTGTGCAACTTGTATTTTATTCCACAATTCATGAATAGTCAAACATTTTAAGCTTGGCTAGTTCATTTTTCAATTTTTATGTTTTAGAGATAGAGAATAAAATCTGACCAAACTGTTTAATCTTGGCAGATAAGTAGATATGTAGAGTAAATAAAATGAGCTCAATAGTTTAATCTAAGCCCTTGGATGTAATAAGGCTAGAATTAGATAGGTTCCCATATGTAAAAGAAAAAGTGTGATAAGGGTTTGCCAGTTTAAGTGCACCCTAATAAAGAAAGAAAATGGTAGAGTAAAGTAGGTAGGGTAGGTAGATGTTGTTGCAAAATTACATGTGATGAATGATGGTTCTAAATGTGTTCAATTTTACTTTCATCACAAAGTGCAAAGGCAAATACTACATTGGAAAAAGTTCACAACAGAGCAAAGTCAAGATTATTAACTCCCCCTTCATTTTTCCCTAAAAAATTCACTAATTTCCCTAGGCACTAAGGTATTTGAAGATTAAAGGGGCTCAAGGCATTTCCTTGACTTTTGGAGGGACCGGACCCTCGGCCCAATAATTAAAAAGACCTAAGTACTTGAAATTATCCATCATAACATTCATCCACCTCTCAAAAATCTTTTTCTAAGTAAAATCCTATTTTACTTAGGAAAATCATGCAATATTTCATAAAAACCCTCAAAATCACTTTTTATTCTAAGTCTAAGTGATGAAGTTATTATAATGCAATTTGCTTGTAAATCTTCACTTGCTTAGTTATATTAATGTATTTTTAAGTTTACCTTGTCCCCTTGTCATATTAACATTGATTCTATTTATTAATTCCTTATAAGAATGACCTTTCCCTATTTTATATATAACTCCTTCTATCTAATATCCCAAAAAACCCATATATTATAGTTTTAACCAAAGTATTTAATTCCCACTTTTTTAAAGAAAAACCCACTTTATACCCCCTTTGGTTAAAATATATCATTATATATTATTCCCGCCCCCTATGGTGAATAAGTCGCATTGATTTAATTACCATATAATAAAAAAAAATTAAACATATATTTATATGTGTTTAAAATAAAAACAAACATTGCCCGACCTTCCACTGTACAAGGGATTAATTAATCCTTATGATTATTTAATAACCAACACCCGCCAATCAAAATGCTCCCAAAATGATTAATTGATAATAAATCGCGTCGGGCCCTCCTATTAACTCCCCGTCAACTTCATGCCCTGACCACCGTTCGATCGCCTGCTCCAAGATCAACGGCTGTTGATAATTCCGCTGGCCATCCCCGATCTGAAAAATAACGCGCGAAATGACGGTGGTTTTCAAACAGTACCATGGCTACGTGTCATTCGTTCTGTGGAATCGCTTCCCATTCGCTTAATACCGCCTTCCCTCAAAAGTGGTGCGGAAAAAACCACTTACCACCTACCTTCCTGTGACTCATCTCCCGTATGTGCTGATGTCATCCCATGAATTAATAAAAAATCCCACCAACCTTTTGACTTTATGAATAAAACAAATGTGCCCGCGTCGTTTTCATTATCTCGTGCACTCACCAGTCTTCCATGCAACCAATTTCAAAAATCAACTGTCGAAGCCTGCCGACAGTTACCTTGCTAAAGAGAATTGAAGTCAAGTATTCCAGTGTTCTTCCTCCATAACCAATACCTGTTCAAATCACTGTTCATTCAAAGCTTACCCGCCAATATCAACCGTTTACCCGTTTAAACGCAAACACCCTAGCGTTTCTTATTTTCACCTGATTGTGCAGTAAAACCCTTTGTAACCTAGCTGCGCCACCTGAAGCCTCTGTTAACCAATTCAAGCATGGTTTACCTCCCAAAAATCATTCTAGATTCACTCCACAGACCTCTCAAAATCAAATGAAACCTTTTCGACCTCCCCTACAAACCAATGCTTTCTTAACAATTTGTTTTGTTTTACAGGTGATCAGAAGACCACATTCTTGGATAAACAGTCTTAATACTAGTCATAATACTTTTTTACTCCAAGAGTGTTATCAAATCTATTCAAACAGAGATGGAAGATAAAACATATAGAAAGACAAGCAAAGGAAAAAGGATATTAAACGATTTACTATTGAAACAGACAGTAAAAACCTAAACTACACATTCAAGGTAAAAGGATACAGTAAAGAACAGTTAAAGAGTATCAGAGTTAAAGAGTATCAAGATTAAAGAGTATAATATTGAATACCAAGTCAAGTAAATCAGCTAGCATGATGATAAACAGCAGGGAAGACAATTACAAAACAGAACATACAAGTTCATGACAAAGTGAAGACAGATAAAAAAATAGAGCGGTAAAAAGTAAAAGGTAAACAGTAAAAATGAAGTTACAGAGGTAGTAAAATGGTAAAAATAAATAAAAATACTTTCACCAACATTGAATTTTGTTTAAAGTGAAAGTGAAACAGTCAAAAGAACAAAAAAGTGAAAAGTTGAAAAACACAACAAGAAGGAACATTTTTGCAAAAATTTCATGCTTTAGTCATTATTTTGCAGAAACTATTGTGATCAATATAAGATGAATTTTTCAAAACTAAAGGAGGTTTATGTTCTTGAGAGGACCATCTACAAAAAAATATCTCACTTTTCTAACAGCTATTACGGTTTTGGAAATATTAAACAATGTTGGAAAGCATTTTTTTGCAGAAAATTCCAGTTAAGTCATAATTTTGAAGAGAATATTGTGGCCAATAAGAAATACATAATACAAAACTGAAGGAGGTTTTTGTTTCTAGGAGAAATATTTACAAAAACCTATCTCACTTTTTTGAAAGTGATTTCAGAATGAGAGATACATGCACATATTTACAGGCTATTTTTCAGACTCTGTAAAAGTCTGTTTTACACATATTTTTTCAGAGCCTGTTGTGCACAGCTGGAGGGGAATTTTTGGAAACTAAAAGAGGTTTATCTTACACAATAACCTCTTTCACTTTTTACATTTATATTATGGATTGAGAAATTAAAATATATCATTGGACCCCAAGTTTGAAGAATTGTTGGAGCAGAATGCACAAAGAAAGGAAAACAGTTAGTGACTTGGATGCCTCATCATCAACTAAGAGTTGGATCAAATTCGAATTCTCCTCTTTGTCATAACCTATACATAAGAAATAGTTCCAAATATATGCATTAGTTTGAGTGTCCTTTACTTAAGTTCTATTTATGTAAAATAGTTGGAGAGATTTGTGAACCAATCTTGATATTTTTTTCAATATATTTTAGTTTAGAATTTGTATAAATACTCCATAAATTGGAGTAGTAAGGGTGGATTCTTATACTTTGATGTAACATTGAATATTTTGGAATAAAGAGCTTTTGGAGAAATTTTTCTTGGCAAAACTGGACAAGGAATTGAGGCAGAAGACTTTTCTCAGGATTCATGTGTCAAATGAAGGATAAATAAGTCATCTCTATCCCATGTTTTGAAGTTTTATATTTGTTTGCAATATCATTTGTGTTTCATTATCTTAATATTTAATGAAAATGATTAAATCAGAAAGTACTTAGGTGTAATCTGATTTCAGTCGTTATTATTCTAAATGTTTTCTTCTAAACTGGTTTAAACAACGAATTCTCAATTGCTCCTATTTGTCTAGTTTATACATCTTTGGTTATTTAGTAAAGAATACTTAACTGCTCTTTATTGATAATCAATCTATTTCTCTTCTCTTGAATGTGTTGAAAGATTCTTTGTTTCCTTTCATCCGTTTGAATTCCATTCCATTCACTTTAGATCTATAATTTTTTTCTAGTTTGATTATCTTGCCCTGATAAACCATCTTTTGTTAAAAAACTTAAGCCAGTGTAGCCAATCCTTTGAATCCATTAGCCCAATGGACTGAAACTACTTGATCTTAATATTAGCTAAAGAATTCCATCAACCCAAACAAAATAAAAAACCCTGGACTTTACAACTAGCCTAATATTCTAAAAAACAAAGCTAAATTTTATAGAGAGAGCCCTCTCTGGGTACAGATTGGATAGATTCTATACCTGAAGGTTGGTTTGTGGTTACCTCGGACCCCTTTCCTCTTCCAACAACTTCAAGGAAAATCTGAGTGATAACATAGTGGCGACCATACTGGGGATCTGAATCATTTTATTGTTACTATTGTTTGATTTATAAACTACAGACAGAGCCTGAAGATTAGCCAGGTAGCCTTTGAAATGCTTTTTTCTCTGCAATTGCATAGTAAATAAATGCTACTTCAGTCAATCTTCGGTCTAGTTTATAGATTGAACTTTGGTTTCAGACAATCAATCAATTTCTCTAGTTCAATAAATCTTTGAGAAAATTTTAACCTAATATCTAAAACTTCTTGAAGAAAATTATCGAAGTTGTATTTTTCACTCCATTTAAAACAAAAACCAAAAAAAATTTATCTAGAAAATTGACTGGGGAAGAATAACCTTTTTCTTCAGAAATACTTTACAGGTTCAGATCTGATCTATGATGGTGGACAGTGATCAAACACACAGAGGTTAAAATCATCCACCTGGCGACTCCAAATCCATTTCACAATCAAGACTCCACTGGAGGAATGAACCCGGAAGAACAATATGGAAAGATCAGGCTTTCAACTTGGATCTTAATCCAAGACATTATGTTTTTTCTCGTTAAGAATGTTTTTCAATATGTATTGTATTTTATATAAGGATCTAACTTGGTTTTACAGATATCGTGGCCTTTTATTATGGCTGATTTTCAAGATGATCCAAGAATAAAACGAAGATATGCTCCCATGAGTAGAGATCACATACCTGGATTTCCATACAAACTACCGAAGGTAAATTGGGGTGAAAATCTGCCCATGTTTCAAGATGAGAATATTGATGATCCTTTACTACATCTCATTAAATTTCATATACACTCATCAAGATTGAAGGGTGATTGGCATGAGGATTTCCTCATGAAGATATTCATGGGAACCTTAGAAGGAAAAGCAAGGGAATGGTACGAAGCTCTCAAAACTGCAAGTTTGTTTTCTCTAAAAGATTTTCATAAGGTATTTTATGAGCATTACAAAGAAGATTTTCCATCTTTATCATTAGCCGAAAATTGTTGTGATCAAGCTGAAGATATTATACATTACCTTAAAAATATTGATGAAGATTTTGGAAATTGGTTTCCTGAAGATTTATTAGAAGAAGTCCAAAACTTTCATTCTCAAGTTAAATGTCATAATAATCAAGAGGACTTAAACAAAGATGAAATAAGTCAGGAGATAAATCAAGATCCACAAAACCCCTCTGTATTAACAAATGATGTTTCATTTAATGTTTTGAATGAAGTTAAAGACAATAATCAACCTCATGATCAACTTTTAGGTAAGGGAAAAAACAATTGTCATTTCAATCTAAGAATTCAGAGATTCCCACCCCCCCTCACCGAAGAAGAAATCAATTTGCTTCTAAACATGCAACCATCCTCAAAATATTTACATAATGAAGAAATTGTTTCTAATTCCTCTAATGTTGATAAATGTACAAAAGTTTTTATCCATGAAGGGACAGAAGAACAAGTTGATGCTCATGTTATTCTACCTTTGCAAAAAGGCCCATTACTTGATAGCACTCCTATTAAGAAAAATAATGACTTTCAAATAGAATGCAACCAATCTAATCAAGATGTATTGGGATTGTTGGAAGAGAAATATGCTGATCCGATGTTTATAATTGATGACATTCCTTTTTCTGAAGATTTGCCTAAATATGATCAGTATGATTTCCCAATTCAAGATAATTTCACAGAACAATCACTAGCTATTTTGAGGGATGAGATATTAGAACTTCAACTTGATGAGGATTTTCTAAGGGATTTATTTCTTCTTTTTAAATCAAAAAAATGTTCTCCTCAAATTAAAAAATGGCTTCTTGATATAATTTCTGAAAATTTTGAAATTGAAATCAAACTTTTGCATCCTCAAATTCAGTCATACAATTTCCGAAATCCTAAAGAATTCTTTGAAAATCTTCCTTCTCCTAAGAAAGGAAATTGTACTATATTTTGACTTGCATATTGAGGATAATTATTCTTTCAAACACAAGACTGAAGAAATAGTTTGAAGGCTTGATATTCAGAATACAACTGAGCAACCAGTCATTGAAGGCCTAGAAGTAAATAACATACATCATACTTTTATTGATCCTATATCAGATTATATGGAGAATAGTTTTAGCCCAAATCTGCAAACATGTTTTCTCTATAAGGATCAAATACATCAAAAGTGGCCTTTACACATCATATCATTTATTATAAAGGCACATGATCATAATATACTTCCAATTTTGATCACAAGCAATCAAGTTATCCATTTATTTTTACAACTACTTGATTGGCTTCATTGGCATTTTTGTATTACCTGATTCAATAAGATTTTTAGTAGATTGAGTAGATAGATGATTGCCAATAAGCTCATAATTTTGAGCGTTTTTTTAGCTGTCAATTTTCAGCTAGTTTTTCATTAAGTTGGTGTTAGTATGAATCCTTTGTCGAAGTGTACGAAAAAGGACCACTTTAGCTACGCATTACTAATAGCCCTAACATCAAATGTAGCTGCCAATATCTTCAGATCTGCAGTAAGTTGATCAAGACAAGAGCTGCAAAAAACCAGATCTATGCATAGAAAGACATTAAGCAGTAAAAAGAAGGGTTTGCTCCATATATCCAATAAACAAGACAAGAACAATTTTTGAAAGAATTTTTGTATTAAGGGCACCTGGGAGGAAAACAAGAAGGCGTATCCAATTCTCCTCAATGGGATGGGTTCTTGGAAGTCCTCAGCACTTCAGATCTAGAATCTCTCTCTCTTGTTGGTGTAGAAAACCCAGACAAAGATAGAACTCAAAGGAGCTCACACAACAAATAATGTAGAAAAAAGTGACCAAGTGTATAGATCCAGAGTGATCTAATAGGCAACAAAAGGTGAAG
Organism: Pinus albicaulis; assembly: GCA_034641835.2. NCBI lineage: Eukaryota > Viridiplantae > Streptophyta > Pinopsida > Pinales > Pinaceae > Pinus > Pinus albicaulis. The sequence continues at coordinate 481,176,015 of CM076578.1, forward strand.
AATGGTAGGAAAAACCCTCCTATTTATAACAAAATATTGGGTCATTCTAGATCTTGGTGCATGATTAAAATAATGTTAACCAAATCTAGATCCACCTTTTGTGGAATATTTTATTATATTTGTTGGAGGGAAAAGGTATTTGACTTGGGTCAAATCCCTTTATTTGTAAATAATAAATAAATAAATGATTTATTTATCATTTTAAGGAAGTGGTTGAATGATAATCAAATAAATAATGATTTATTTAATTATTTATGGATGATTTAGTCATATTTAACAAGGAATATTATTTAAATAAGATTTAAATAATTATTCCTAGAAAATAATAAGATAAATAGAGATTTATCTAATTAATTTATTTGTTTTGGGTTAAACATGATGAGGAATAATAATTAAATTATTGTTTAATTAATTATTCCATGAGGAAAATCAAACAAATATAGATTTGTTTAATATTTCCTTTTGGGGTTTCCTGTTTAGACCATAAACAACCTAATAAATGTGGTTTACTAAGTTATTTTACATAGTGAAAGCAATTTTACTTAGGGTAAAATTGGTCTTACATGGTGTACTTGGGTCCATCTAATGATAATAGGTTAGATGACCAAAAAATGGTGTAACAGATTGCCCCCCAGCGTGCGAGTGTTAGGAGAAAATCGTATGACCAAAGTATGTTGTAAGAACTCAATCACCGGACATCAAGAGGGAAGTCAGAGAGAGAAATGTAAGGTAGACTAATGTCTTGTGAAGAAATAGACCTACGAGGAGATGGAAATGCAGGGTGCAACAAGTCTCATTTATGAGAGGGTACATGCTAAAACGTGGAGAGAGATACCTGTACATGAGACAAAGTACAAAAGAATAGTATATCCAGTAAACAAGGAACTGAACTATAAAGTACATGCTGGCATAAATACAAGCCAGAAATAAAGAGTAATGAATCCCACATACACGTTGTGCCTAGGATAACAGCCAGGACTTATACAATAATATCTGAGTACATGAGATACAATTACAACCCAAATGCCCCCTATAAGCGGGGAAGGGCTCACAAAATCTGACTGATACATGCAAATCAAAGAGGCACTGCAAGCGGCTAAGGCCGACATCATCAAATATATGGAGCTGCATTGAGGGCTACAATGAAGAGGTCATCCAGGCATGTGGGGGGCTACCTGTAGGGCCACCCCCTCATGAGGGCTGAGACATCTCACAAACACCCGGGAATCACCAAGAGATGCTGTTGCATCACTGAACCGTCAAGTATACGGATCTCGATCATGCTGAAAGGAGCTGGAGAAACAATCAAGTCAAAGGGAAATGAGAGGTCCCTTTGCCTGATCCGAGGCACCGAACAAGAGTGGAAGCTGGAACCAAGGTACACCGCCCTCTAGACCTGTCTTCTGGAATGAAGGAGCTGATGTCGACAGAAGGAGGTCTGCCATAGGTGAGGCAATGAGAGGTCCTCAACTAAGGCACGAGAGAAAATAGTAGAGCGACGGACAGACTAATACTAATGATGATGGTGGAATGGAGGGGACTGAGTAGTGAATGGACGACTTCCCTTGCTAGAGCATAAAGGGCATGAATGACATGGCAGCGACTGACACAATATCATTAGGGATAAGGGACAGTGGGACTGAAGGCCATAATGTGTGACACAAGAGAGAAACCAAGAAATGAGGGGTGGAGGACTATAGCGGGGTACAAAGGGACTCGGGATAGACTCCATGAATGTGATGATGACTCCACTTGGATGCTCTAAACAAGGGCGACTCGATGGTGCTGCCACACAGTAAAGGTCCAATGGGGGACCATGAAAACATGAGTACAAGATGGTAACTCACGACAAAAATCAACATGAACAAAGACAAGTAAGGAGGCAAAGTGGTGCCCCAAGTACAAGTGTTGTAAGTGAAGAAATGTGATTTTAAGGAGAGGTGAAGTGACCCATCTTGGACAAAATGTGTCCTGGTGAAGTATCAAATCACAAAAAACTAATAGATACCCATTTGAGGGCTCGGTGAGAGCTTTCCAACGGTGCAGACGGTTTGTCAAACGGGGCTACGGTATGGTCGCAGCAGTCAAAAAAAGAAACAGGGGTTCTCTTTTAATAAGGCGGTTTTCCCTCCAAATTCACTCATTTGCTATTGTTGCTGTGGTGAATGTAGAGAGGAGAGAAGGCCCTAAATCTTGCAGCGAGCATAGCGGACAAACCGACCGTTGGAATCGAGATCCGTCAGTTGCAGGTAAGAGGCCTAACCTTACTCTTTCATTTTGATGGATTGAAAGTTCGATTAGGGCCCAAAATCTCGGGAACAAATAGCCCCCTTTGCATATTTTCGGCCGAGTCGCACTTTTTGACCAAAATACGTGACTTGGGAGCGCGAGTTTGAGCAAAGGTTGTTGTCTCGAAGTTGCTTAAAAAAGTGCGACACCAGAAGATGAGGGTTTAAAGTGTTGTTTGATGGGCGAGAGTTGGGTTTTTGTGTTTAGTTACGGTCTTCTTATATACGTAGGCTCACAAGGTGTGTTTTTGTGCGATATGGTGAAACACCCCGGAGTGAACTAGAGAGAGAGACACGGGCACATTGCGAGCGAGAGATCCGGAAGCGAGATCGGGGTGTCCGTCGTGTGTTCGCTTCGAGTTTGGGGTTACGAGGTTTTGGGGGGAACCCTTTGATGAGAGCTGGAGAGCCCTTGTTGGCCCGGATTATCAGTTATTGGGATCCATAGCATGAGGTCTTTGTAGTGCAGGGCCATAGGATCGAACTGATAGTCCAGGATGTGTATTTCCTGACAGGTCTCCCGCCACTTGGGATGGTGGGAAATACGCAACCAATGTTACCGCGGGGGCGGAACATCATGGAGTTTGTGGAGCGGCATTGTCGACCGGGTCTCCAAGTCAAAGGGACGCGGATACCAATCGGGGACCTAGAGAGATTGGAGACCCGTGCAGTGGCCGCAGCGGTGCTGCGGATCCTGGGCAACCAGGCGTTCCATCACATCACTGGGGGGCAGATGATGATTGTAGAGAGTGTGTTGAGTGGGACCTACTATGGGTGGGCCCAAATGATGTTGGTGTCGTTAAAACGACAGCTGTCGCTTTGCAAGCAGCAAGTGAACCACGATTGCTCGTATGGGACTTTATTGTGTTCCTTCTTTTTTGAGAAGATCCCGACCTTACGACCTCGTATACAGCTCCTAGATGGGGGCCCGAGAGAGCCCAGGATGCGCCGGTGGGGGCGGCTACTGTGCAGAGGAGGAGGAGGGGCGGTCGGACGAGTGTTTCGACCTGATTTTTTTTTCCCATTGGGAGAAGATGCCATTATACATAGACGACTATCCCTATAGTGGGATGAGCTATTGTGGGGATCCGGACCTACCACTTCCGCCTGGTCGAGTATGGGGACGTGATGGTAAGTGATAAATAACTATTCTTTTTTGGGCATGTTACAGTTAGTGAATAGTAGATAGGGTACTGATTCCTGTACGTTTGGTATGCAGATATAGCTCCGGTAAAACCGGCCGGATATATGGGACGACCGGTAGCATCTGGAGTTGCAGGTCCGAGTGGGTCGAGAGTAGCACGTAATGAGGACGCGGTCGCCCTTGTGGAGGACATCCGCCGTAGATGCGAGAGGTTGCTGACCGGAGTGTCAAAGCGCGGGTGGCAAGACTTAGACGACCAGTACATAGAGTCGTGCATTGGTCTACCCTCGGAATGGCGAGGTGTCATGCAGTGCATGGCAATGGCCGGTCAGGGGATACGTGATCTACAGGTTGCAGGAGCAGAGCCGTTGGCTCGGGATCCGCCAGATAGTGATTAGGTGTGGGGCATGTGGTGCCCCCTAGTGTGTATGTAGGGGGCAGGTGGTGCCCCCAGTTTTGAGTTTTTTGTAACATGCTATGGGCATGTGATATGTATCAGAGTAGATGGACTCTAAACACATGTTTTGTGACACATATTATGGATATGCATCTTTTTTAATGATCATGAATGTTATTGTCTTGTATGAAATGCGTGTGATAAATGCCAATCTAGAACTTGGTTTGCAATACTATCTACATAGTGATTCTGTTCTCGAGGTACATGGTTGAAAGTTATGGTTTCAAAGTCACGTATCAAGAGTTTCACTCGTAAATATCGTCTAAATAGCACAGGGTTACGCACACGATAAACACCATTTAGTTGCATGACAAGAAGTAGGGAAATCAAACGAACATGCAGATGGAGGATGCGATGAAAGAGGGCATCGGCTGAGAGACCACGCACTGCATCATATTCGGCCTAATTGTTGGTGGCAGTACCAATGCAGACCCCGTTTGAGAGCACAAGGGCATGCAAGGGGGTGAAAATGGCCCAACCTATCGAGGCTAGATTCCAGGAGTAACGACTTGCAACATCAGCGTAACCGATATAGGGTGGGGACGGGAGGTCCTGCGGAATAGTGTTACAAGACAACAAATGGGGGGAGGAGGGACAATGAGGACAGCGTGAGCGTATAGAAGACATCGAGCGGTAACCGTGGGAGGGAGTGTGAGAGCAGGATGGCTATGACTCATATACAAACTAGAGGGTGGTATATGAGGGCTATAGGAGGTATGGCGGGGACTCGGGCTGCGGAGGTCAACAGAGATACGGGTGGAGTTATCTCGTGTAGGGGCAGAAAAGAGGGGGTCAAAGGTGGAAAAGACACCACATGACATGAAAAAGTTACCTAAAGCATCCGTAGGGGAATAAAGGCTCGCATACGGATCGTCACGGGGAATGACAGAAGAACAAGGAAATGGATGGTTAACTGATGTTGAGCCCAGGGTGGTCGCTGAAGGGGGATAGAGCGAAACAATAGGGGATGATTCAAAAGGGGTGTTCTCCAAGGGTCTCACAGAGGATGATAGGTAGAGGATGGTAGTAGTAGACTCTGTCATTTGGACATCGGGGGGGGGGGGATGTCAATGGGAGCGAGGGGATCCTCAAGCTGTCCTGAAGCATACTGTGCAAGTATGGGAGAGGCGGACTGATTTTGTTCAACCTCATACTCTCGAACTACTTCTAAAGAAGCGTGGTAATGCATCAGGTGAGGACAATGGTGGGAATAATGGCCATGGACACCGCACAAAGCACAGGGTTTGCTGGTGTGAATATTTTTTGGGTTCTTGGTTACGGACAAGGACGGGAGAGAGGGGTCAGGGACCGTAGACTCAGGGAACGCAACTTTAACCATGGGTTTAATGTGGGGCAATTCGGGACAAGTATGGGTGGCGTGACCGATGACATCACACAAGGCACAAGGCTTTGCGGGCGGAGGAGGGACCGGGTCAGTCGGGGTGACTTTGTCTTTGGATGCCCCCTTGCGAGCTTTGCCTTTCTTTCCTGGAGCTGTCACCACAGGGGTAGGGTCCTGGGGAGGTGCAGGGGGCATGGTAGCAATGGAGGAAGCGAGGGGGACTGGTTGAACCGGTGTCAAACCAAGATAGAGTTTGGGGTGACTAGGAGGGGTAGCGGCTGGAGGGTCAAGGTACCAGACAGGTATACCCAGGGTCAGGTTAGGGAGAGAGAGGGTGGCCATGACGGGGACCGAATAGACTCCGAGAGGGGGAGACAAGAAAGGTATCTGACCAGCGGGGTAATGACCAGGAGGGACGGCTCCGAGATATTTAAGGCCTGGGGGAACTGATCCCGGGGGATAAAGGGGTTCAGGGATACTAGCTGTAGGAGAAGGGCCAAAAAGAGGAGGTCCAGCTGGAGGAGATGAAGGGCTAGTAGCGGGTTGCAGTGGGCGAGGTTGCATCTGAGGTTGCTGACTAGCCAAGGAGGGTTGCTTAAGGGCAGCTCGAGACGATTGCATCATGCAAACATTCGATAAGCTGGGATCAGAGATAGGAGGAGGAGGGAAACCAGGAAAGGTTCCAAGAAAAGAGGAGTTTTTCAGACGCCAGGAGAGACACTGGTCAAGGAATCGACGGTTTGCTTATTGGCTACAGAAGAGATGGTCGTCTCAGGGGAGGTCTGAGACTTTGGCTCATGATAAGTCAACTGGTCGATGGTGACTATCTTTCCATTGGGAGGAAAAGACATCTTGCGAAAAACCGCGGATGGGACAGCAGACATGGCATAGGTGTAGCTTCGCCCCAATAGAATGTTGTAGTCTAGAGGGGCGTCGATGACTTCGACGTCAACGCAAACAGTCTTATTGGAAAGGGTGATAGGACAATTACGAGAAAGGCCAATGGGCTGGGAGGCATGGCCGTCTCATGCTCGAAGGGTGATTGTGGAAGGGGCCAAGTCAGGAGATCCGAGTTGCTTCCAAACTGAAGCAGACATCACACAGGTGGATTCCCCCTCATCAATTATACACTGAGAAACGTTGGAATTCCGGATTTTGACTGGGATTTGGAAGGTGACGGAAGCAAGAAGAGGAGGATGTTCTGATTGATGGGCGTCGAAAACAATCATTTGGTCATCAGCAAGATCTACAGCGCCCACGGCAGATAGCAGAGCCTTCTTTTGGGAAGGGCACGATTGGAGGAGTTCCAATGTGGAAATGGAAGCATGAGATTGCGCCAAATCATCTACTATGCTATACGAATGAGCAGCTCGACCAGAAGCAGCATTTCGACATAATGGTCCCTTAGGAATCTTGGTATGAACCTCAACTTTGGGTTGAGGGATATGTAAGGGGCCATTGGATGTCAAAAGAGGCTCTGTAGAACCTGAAGAAGGGGACTCGGGGGCAGACTGAGCGGGAGGCTTGGGGTACTGGCGAGACCGAGTTTGAAGGTGAAGGTCGACGGTAGGGGATGGATCAGATTTCATCATGAGGATTTGGTAATCGGAGGAACCAGAAGGGGAAGGTTGAGTGGCGACCTGTCTGTCAGGTGGTTGGGTAGCCACGAATCCTTGCTGAGGGAAAGGATCAGTAAACACAACTGGTTGAGTAGTGGCCACATTAGGGGGAGCATGAGGGGAGGCATGTTGTCCTCGCAATGTGGCTTGAGACTCCCACATATGCCGCATCTGTGGTAAGAGGGGACAATCGTGGGTGTAATGACCATAAAGACCGCAACATGAACGAGGCTTATTTGTGTGAAGAGGCCTGTCCGGCTTGGGTTGAGTGCCCTGTTGCTGGTTAGCAGTGTTAGGGTCAATACCTTGAGTATTGGGTCCACGAGTACCAGGGGTAGATTGGTTTGGATTGCCTCTCCGCCTTCTTTGAGAGGAAGGGGGATTAGTCGCGCCTTGCTGTGCAAATACTTGCCCTGAAGGGGGTTGTAGGTGCTTTTTCGGGGTTGGAGGAGGCAAGGGAGAAGGAAGCACATATGCTGGAGGAGATGGCGCACCAGGCTGCAGATAAGGGTAATGGTTAGTTTGGGCAACATTGAGGTAATCAGGAGGTTGGGAAAAAGGATGAGGCATGCCATATCCTGGATACATGCTACCTGGAGGGGGGAGAGTGCTAGAGGTGCTGGCCCCTCCCTGAGGGAGACCATAGCCCGTAGGAGGTTGAGCATATGGATGAGAAAGGGCTCCAACGATACCGTTTAAGAGTCAGATGCCTCCTGGCATTATGCCTCCTACTGGGGAGTCGGAAGGATATATCTACACAACCAGACCTATATAGACTGTACTCGCTCAAGGCTATTTGGAGGCGACTTCTGCTGAGGTGTTTGAGTGACACTGGCCTGATAGAAGCAAGAGCCAGAACCAATCATTTGTTACAAACACTGGCAAGGGGGTCAATATAAGCCTGACAATTTTCAGCATTCAACAAGTGGTAAGGCGGGTCCTAGAGTATTTGGCTTGGCAGAAGTCAAGATCTCCAGTGCTAATATCATCTGTGAGAAAGAGCCTGGAATGAGATTTCTATTTAGAATTTCGCAGGCAGATGAAGAGGTGGCTTGGTCAACATACCATTTAGAAGCTTCACTGGTAAGCGTGCGTTGGAACAACCGAAGACAGATGGAATCATCGGTAATGGAATTGGAGGAACACCACATGTGGAAAGATCGGACATGGTTGGTTGGATCTTCTCCAGCAAGGCCTTCGAACTTAGGGATGTCGGAGGGGAGCTTGGTTGGCATAGTAGGCCAACCAACATCGTGGCGGATAGGGTCATTAATCAACTGATTGAAATCGGGGAGGTTGAGGCCTGCGATGTACGGTAGCAAGGGTGCAGTCGAGGTAGTTCCTGTGTTGGTTCCGCTAGTAGTAGTTCTGGCATTAGGGCCGGGAGTACTGCTAGCGTTAGGCCCTGGACCAGACATAGTGAAGGTGATAGGGGGAGAACCAGAAGTAAAAGGAGAACCCAATGAATCAGAAGAGAAGTCAGAATGCAGACTCGGAGGAGGATTGGCTCGACAACAGCGGGACGGAGCAGGTCGATCAACCGGAAACTGAGGATGAAGGCCAAGAAGTCTCTGGGAGGCGCGCCTTGGGGGCGCAATGGTGACAACACAAACACAGCACGAGGGGAAGAAGAATGACCGACAAAGGCAGGGAGGTGTAGAATCAAGTGATTACAATGTCGAAACAAGGACAAAAAGGTGCAATGTCAATTGATTTTAAAGTCTTTTCCTGGTGGTGTAAACCAGGCTCTTCCTCGCTTAGGGTGAGTGTGTGGCATGCATTAATTTTAATTTTTAAACCCTTTTCATTTTGAGAGCAAGAGAAAAAGTGTGCTGCGTAACTGAAAATAATGCTGCAAAAACAGTATATAATGCTGAAATAACAGAAAATTAATAGCTACTATTGCATCAATGCAACCCAAAAAGGCGGGTCTCTCAAAACTAATCTAAAAGAGGGAAAAAATCTAGTCAAAACACACTAAAAAGAGGCCAATAGATTTAGGGTCGAAAGGGATAGGGATCTAAAGGGAAAAGCTGCTGAAAAGAGGTGCAGATCACAGCCAAGAGGCAGAGGCAAGGTGGCTGGAAAAAAGGAGGAAATCAGCAAAAAGCAGAAGGGGAAAGGAGGAGGCCCTAAAAGTAGATTCAAAAAAATCTTCAGGAGGTGATTTGAAAGGGAGAAGAGCTGATTAGAAGAGGTCTGAAAAGGAGGTATCAGATCTGGAGAAAGGGGGGCTGAAACTCTGAAAAAACAGACCTGAAACAGATAAAAACTCTTCCACCAAAAGTGGAGGGTACTGAAGCCCTAGGGGGCTATGTTCCCACTTAGATGAGCAAAACAGATCAGAAACAGGTCGAAACGGGCTGATACATAGGCTGGAAAACCCTAACAAAAGCTTTAGAAAAACCCAGAAAAATTGCAGAAAAACAGCAGAAAAATTGGCAGGTCGCAGGTTCTGACCTGTTTTCTGTGCAGGTCGCAGAAAATGGGCTGAAAAGTGCGACCTGGAGGTCTAGGTCACAGTTTATGGGCTGAAAAGTGCGACCTGAAGCTCCGGGTGTCCCGGCGGCAGATTTCCGGAAAAGTTGCCATCTCAGTTGCGGCTGATGTCTGTCACCTGCGCAATACGGCCAGAAACACGCGGAAGTTAGAAATTTTAATGTTTTAGGGTTTTATAAGGGAAAAACAACATGAAAATAGGAAAAACAAGAAGCTGAAAAGAAACCCTAGGTGCTGAAGTAGCTGGATATGCAGGAATATGAAAAATGATAGTGGTCGTAATTGAAAACCCGTGTGGAGTCGCCAATTGTTAGTATGAATACTTTGTCGAAGTGTACAAAAAAGGACCACTTTAGCTACGCATAACTAATAGCCTAACATCAAATGTGGCTACCAATATCTTCAGATCTGCAGTTAGTTGATCAAGACAAGAGCTGCAAAAAACCAGATCTATGCATAGAAAGACATTAAGCAGTAAAAAGAAGGGTTTGCTCCATATATCCAATAGACAAGACAAGAACAATTTTTGAAAGAATTTTTTGTATTAAGGGCACCTGGGCGGAAAAAAAGAAGATGTTTCCAATTCTCCTCAATGGGATGGGTTCTTGGAAGTCCTTAGCACTTCAGATCTAGCATTTCTCTCTCCTGTTGGTGTAGAAAACCCAGACAAAGATAGAAATCAAAGGGAGCTCACACAGCAAATAATGGAAAATGTGACAATGATAATGGCTCAAAGTCAGACCAAGAGTTTAGATCTAGAGTGATCTAATAGGCAACAAAAGGTGAAGAATGGTTAAAAAAACCCTCCTATTTATAACAAAATATTGGGTCATTCTAGATCTTGGTGCATGATTAAAATAATGTTAACCAAATCTAGATCCACCTTTTATGGAATATTTTATTATATTTGTTGGAGGGAAAAAGTATTTGACTTGGGTCAAATCCCTTTATTTGTTAATAATAAATAAATAAATGATTTATTTAATTATTTTTGGGGGCTTTGGTCATATTTAACAAGGAATATTATCTAAATAAGATTTAAATAATTATTCCTAGAAAATAATAAGATAAATAAAGGTTTATCTAATTAATTTCTTTGTTTTGGGTTAAATATGACTAGGAATAATAATTAAATTATGGTTTAATTAATTATTCCATGAGGAAAATCAAACAAATATAGGTTTGTTTAATATTTCCTTTTGGGGTTTCCTGTTTAGACCATAAACAACCTAATAAATGTGGTTTACTAAGTTATTTTAAATAGTGAAAGCAATTTTACTTAGGGTAAAATTGGTCTTACATGGTGTACTTGGGTCCATCTAATGCTAATAGGTTAGATGACCAAAAAATGGTGTAACAGTTGGTTTGAAAATTTTTATGTATTGTTTTAGTTTCAGATCAGATTTCAGGTTGCAGAAAAAGGACTATATTCAATTCAAGATTTTCAGCCACAGCAAATGCATGTTTGACAAAAGGACTAAAGCAGAAGATTTTCAACTGGGAGACAAAGTTTTAAGATGAGATTCCAGAAGAGAAGATAAAGGAAAACATGGGAAAATTGATTTCTTATGGAAAGGACCTTACATCATTCATGCTTTAAGGGGAAATAACACATATCTTTTGAAGAATTTGGATGGTTCAGAAGCTGAGGAAGGGCTAGTTAATGGTCGGATGTTAAAACACTACTTTGATCCTATCTATTAGGATATTCTGATTTTTTACATGTATATATTATATCCTTTCTAATGCATCAGTTTTGATTGGATGGTGACTTGCTGAAGTTGAAGCCCGAAGTGAAGGCCCTAAGCTTCAGAAGTTTTACTATCATATATACAATAAAGCCACCAGAAAAAGAAGATTTCATGTTTCAGGTAAAGGCATTTTAAGGCATCTGACCTGCTGTTCTTGAATTTTCACCAGGAAAAGCCATCCCCAAGTGGAGCCAGTGTTAGACTCCTATACCAATAGGTGTCATTTTTCATGATTGACTTGTTGAACTATGCAATATGTTCAAACCTTTTTCTTGTTGCAAAGGTGTTCCATATTCTTAAAAAATAAAAATAAAAAATTTAAAAGATGTAAAGAGGGTATACCCTAAAAGAAAAATCAAAGGGTGAAAAAATAAAATTGGCCAAAAAAGTGAAAGAAAATGAACCCCTCCAAAATAAAGGCCAAGGAAAGTGTGCAAGTCTAAATGCCACTACTTTTTGCTTTGATGTAATAATCAAATTGTGTGCAACTTGTATTTTATGCCAAATTCATGAATAGTCAAACAGTTTAAGCTTGGCTAGTTCATCTTTCAATTTTTATGTTTTAGAGATAGAGAATAAAATCTGACCAAACTGTTTAATCTTGGCAGATAAGTAGATAGGTAGAGTAAATAAAAGGAGCTCAACAGTTTAATCTGAGCCCTTGGATGTAATAAGGCTAGAATTAGATAGGTTCCCATATGTAAAAGAAAAAGTGTGATAAGGGTTTTCCAGTTTAAGTGCACCCTAATAAAGAAAGAAAATGGTAGAGTAAAGTAGGTAGGGTAGGTAGATGTTGTTGCATAATTACATGTGATGAATGATGGTTCTAAATGTGTTCAATTTTACTTTCATCACAAAGTGAAAAGACAAATACTACATTGGAAAAAGTTCACAACAGAGAAAAGTCAAGATTATTAACTCCCCCTTCATTTTTCCCTAAAAAATTCACTAATTTCCCTAGGCACTAAGGTATTTGAAGATTAAAGGGGCTCAAGGCATTTCCTTGACTTTTGGAGGGACTGAACCCTCGGCCCAATAATTAAAAAGACCTAAGTACTTGAAATTATCCATCATAACATTCATCCACCTCTCAAAAATCTTTTTCTAAGTAAAATCCTATTTTACTTAGGAAAATCATGCAATATTTCATAAAAACCCTCAAAATCACTTTTTATTCTAAGTCTAAGTGATGAAGTTATTATAATGCAATTTTCTTGTAAATCTTCACTTGCTTAGTTATATTAATGTATTTTTAAGTTTACTTTGTCCCCTTGTCATATTAACATTGATTCTATTTATTAATTCCTTATAAGAATGACCTTTCCCTATTTTATATATAACTCCTTCTATCTAATATCCCAAAAAACCCATATATTATAGTTTTAACCAAAGTATTTAATTCCCACTTGTTTAAAGAAAAATCCACTTTATACCCCCTTTGGTTAAAATATATCATTATATATTATTCCCGCCCCCTATGGTGAATAAGTCGCATTGATTTAATTACCATATAATAAAAAACATTTAAACATATATTTATATGTGTTTAAAATAAAAACAAACATTGTCCGACCTTCCACTGTACAAGGGATTAATTAATCCTTATGATTAGTTAATAACCGACACCTGCCAATCAAAACACTCCCGAAATGATTAATTGATAATAAATCGTGTCAGGCCCTCCTATTAACTCCTCGTCAACTTCACGCCCCGACCACCGTTCGATCGCCCGCTCCAAGATCAGCGGCTGTTGATAATTCCACTGGCCATCCCCGATCCGAACAATAACGCGCGAAATGATGGTGGTTTTCAAACAGTACCATGGCTACGTGTCATTCGTTCTGTGGAATCGCTACCCATTCGCTCAATATAGCCTTCCCTCAAAAGCTGTGCAGAAAAAACCACTTACCACCTGCCTTCCCGTGACTCATCTCCCGTATGTGCTGATGTCATCGCATGAATTAATAAAAAATCCCACCAACCTTTTGACTTTATGAATAAAACAAATGTGCCCACGTCGTTTTCATTATCTCGTGCACTCACCAGTCTTCCATGCAACCAATTTCAAAAATCAACTGTCGAAGCCTGCCGACCGTTACCTTGCTGAAGAGAATTGAAGTCAAGTATTCCAGTGTTTTTCCGCCATAACCAGTACCTATTCAAATCACTGTTCATTCAAAGCTTACCCGCCAATATCAACCGTTTACCCGTTTAAACACAAACACCCTAGCGTTGCTCATTTTCACCTGATTGTGCAGTAAAACCCTTTGTAACCTAGTTGCGCCACCTGAAGCCTCTGTTAACCAATTCGAGCATGGTTTACCTCCAAAAAATCATTCTAGATTCACTCCACAGACCTCTCAAAATCAAATGAAACCTTTTCGACCTCCCCTACAAACCAATGCTTTCTTAACAATTTGTTTTGTTTTACAGGTGATCAAAAGACCACATCCTTGGATAAACAGTCTTAATACTAGTCATAAGACTTGTTTACTCCAAGAGTGTTATCAAATATATTCAAACAGAGATGGAAGATAAAACATACAGAAAGACAAGCAAAGGAAAAATGATATTAAACGATTTACTATTGAAACGGACAGTAAAAACCTAAACTACACATTGAAGGTAAAAGGATTCAGTAAAGAACAGTTAAAGAGTATCAGGGTTAAAGAGTATCAGGATTAAAGAGTATCATATTGAAGACCAAGTCAAGTAAATCAGCTAGCATGAAGATAAACAGCAGGGAAGACAGTTACAAAACAAAACATACAAGTTCATGACAAAGTGAAGACAGATAAAAAAATAGAGCGGTAAAAAGTAAAAGGTAAACAGTAAAAATGAAGTTACAGAGGCAGTAAAATGGTAAAAATAAATAAAAATACTTTCACCAACATTGAATTTTGTCTAAAGTGAAAGTGAAACAGTCAAAAGAACAAAAAAGTGAAAAGTTGAAAAACACAACAAGAAGGAACATTTTTGCATAAATTTCATGCTTTAGTCATTATTTTGCAGAAACTATTGTGATCAATCTAAGATGAATTTTTCAAAACTAAAGGAGGTTTATGTTCTTGAGAGGACCTTCTACAAAAACCTCTCTCACTTTTCTAACAACTATTACGGTTTTGGAAATATTAAACAATGTTGGAAAGCATTTTTTGCAGAAAATTCCAGTTAAGTCATCATTTTGCAGAGAAGATTGTGGCCAATCCGAAATACATCATACAAAACTGAAGGATTTTTTTATTCCTAAGAGAAATATCTACAAAAATGTATCTCACGTTTTGCACAGTGATTTCAGAGTGAGAGATACATGCACATCTTTACAGGATATTTTTCAGACTCTATAAAACTCTGTTTTACACATATTTTTGCAGAGCCTATTGTGCATAGCTGGAGGGGAATTTTGGGAAACTAATTTTTTTTTATCTCACCAACATATTAATCCAGAATAACCTCTTTCACTTTTTACATTTCTATTACGAATTGAGAAATACAAATATATAATTGGACCCCAAGTTTGCAGAATTGTTGGAGCAGAATGCACAAAGAAAGGAAGCAGTTAGTGACTTGGATGCCTCATCATCAACTAAGAGTTGGATAAAATTCAAATTCTCCTCTTTGTCATCACCTATCCATAAGAAATAGTTCCAAATAGATGCATTAGTTTGAGTGTCCTTTACTTAAGTTCTATTTATGTAAAATAGTTGGAGAGATTTGTGAACCAATCTTGATATTTTTTTCAAGATATTTTAGTTTAGAATTTGTATAAATACTCCATCAATTGGAGTAGTAAGGGTGGATTTTTATAATTTGATGTAACATTGAATATTTTTGAATAAAGAGCTTTTGGAAAAAAATTTTGTGGCAAAAATGGACAAGGAATTGAGGGAGAAGACTTTTCTCAGGATTCATGTGTCAAATGAAGGATCAATAAGTCATCTCTATCCCATGTTTTGAAGTTTTATATTTGTTTACAATATCATTTGTGTTTCATTATCTTAATATTTAACGAAAAGGATTAAATCAGAAAGTACTTAGGTGTAATCTGATTTCAGTCGTTATTATTGTAAATATTTTCTTCTAAAATGGTTTAAACAGCGAATTCTCAATTGCTCTTGTTTGTCTAGTTTATACATCTTTGGTTATTTAGTAAAGAATACTTAACTGCTCTTTATTGATAATAAATATATTTCTCTTCTCTTGAATGTGTTGAAAGATTCTTCATTGTCTTTCATCCGTTTGAATTCCATTCCATTCACTTTAGATCTATAAATTTTTTCTAGTTTGATTATCTTGCCCTGATAAACCATATTTTGTTAAAAAAATTAAGCCAGTGCAGCCAATCCTTTGACTCCATTAGCCCAATGGACTGAAACTACTTGATCTTAATCTTAGCTAAAGAATTCCATCAACCCAAACAAAATCAGAACCCCCGGACTTTACAACTAGCCTAATATTCTCAAAAACAAAGCTAAATTTTATAGAGAGAGCCCTCTCTGGGTACAAATTGTCTAGATTCTATACCTGAAGGTTGGTTTGTGGTTACCTCGGACCCCTTTCCTCTTCCAAAAACTTCAAGGAAAATCTGAGTGATAACACCACCTACAGTAAATACATATCTTGTAGTGCTCCTCTTGTTATCTCTGTCACCTGTCATATCTGCATCAACATATCCCTGTAGAGCAATGTTTGAACCACCAAAGCATAATGCTTGATTTGTGGTACCTCTCAAATATCTGAGAATCCATTTTACTTCCATCCAATGTTCTTTTCCTGGATTTTTCATGTACTTGCTTACAACTCCCACTGCATGTGCAATATCAGGTCTTGTGCAGACCATTGCATACATTAAGCTTCCAACTGCTGATGCATATGGAACTTTAGACATATAATCCATGTCTTCTTGGGTCTTTGGGCACATCTCCTCACTAAGTTTGAAATGGATAGCAAAAGGTGTACTAACTGGTTTTGCATTCTGCATATTAAATCTTTTCAACACCTCTATGTACTCATTCTAAGACAGTGTTAATTTGCGATTTTTCCTATCTCTAGTTATCCTCATACCAAGGATTTGTTTTGTAGCTCCCATATCCTTCATTGCAAATGAATTTGCCAATTTTATTTTGAGCACATTTATTTCCTGCATGGTAGACCCTGCAACAAGCATGTCATCTACATACAATAACAATATAGTATAGCTACCATCATTTTGCCTTTTTAGATAAACACAATGATCAGAGTGACATCTAGTATAACCTTGTTCAGACATAAAATTGTCAAATTTTAGATACCACTGCCTTGGAGCCTGTTTTAAACCATACAAGCTCTTCTTTAACCTGCACACCAATTTTTCTTTCCATTTTACCTCATATCCTTCTGGTTGCTGCATGTATATCTCTTCCTCCAAATCTCCATGGAGAAATGTTGTCTTTACATCTAACTGTTCAAGATGTAAATCTTCCACTGCTACAAGACTTAAGATAGTTTTGATTGAATTCATCTTAACAACAGGAGAAAATATTTCATCAAAATCAATACCTTTCTTCTGTGCAAACCCCTTCACCACAAGTCTAGCTTTGTACCTCTGTTTTCCTCCATCTTCTTCCTTCAGCTTGTAAACCCATTTATTATGCAATGTAGTTTTACCTGCAGGCAACCTGACTAAGTCCCAAGTCTGGTTATGCATTAAGGAGTCCATCTCTTCTTCCATGGCTAGCTCCCACTTCTTCCTGCTTTCAACTTGCATTGCTTCTTCATAACATTCAGGTTCACCGGAATCAGTCAAAAATAAATAATATAATGAAGGAGAGTATCGTTCAGGGGGTCTACTTATCCTGGTAGATCTTCTAACACCACTTTCAGGTGTTTGAGGTGCCTGTTGCTGTTGTGGTGGTTGCTGCTGCTATGGTTGTTGATTATTATTATTTTCAGGCACCTTTACTTTTTCAGTTATCTCATCAAGAACTGTGTATTCCTTGCTTTCTTTTTCCTGTTTCTTTTCCTGCAGCTGATTCTTATACAAGACCTTTTCATTGAATATTACGTCTCTGCTCCTAATGATTTTGTGATTTTCATAATCATATAAGCGATAACCAAAATCATTAGCACCATATCCAATAAAAGTACATTTCTTTGATTTTGCCTCAAGCTTTGTTCTATTTTCTTTATTAATATGGACAAAAGCCTCACAACCAAAAGGCTTTAAAAAAGAGTAGTTTACCTTTTTACCTGTCCATGCTTCCTCTGGAATACCACCATCCATGGAACTTGAAGGCCCTCTGTTTATTAGATAAACAACGGTATCTAAAACATCTGCCCAAAATTGTAAAGGCAATCCTACATGCAATCTCATGCACCTTGCACGCTCCATGATTGTTCTGTTCATCCTTTCTGACACACCATTTTCTTGTGGTGTTCTTGGAAATGTCTTCTCTCTACGAATTCCATGCTCTGAACAGTACCTATCAAACTCTTTGCTGCAATACTCACCTCCATTGTCTGATCTGAGACACTTCAACTTCTTTCCTGTCTCAATCTCAACCAAAGCTTTCCATTTCTTGAAAGTATCAAATACATCGGATTTATTCTGAATACAATAAATCCAAGTTTTTCTAGTTGCATCATCAATAAAAGTAACATAATAATGAGAGCCACCAAGAGATGATACCTGAGCAGGTCCCCATACATCTGTATGCACAAGCTCTAATTTTTCTCTCTTCTTTTCTTTCCCAACTCTGAGAAATCTGACTCTCTTTTGTTTTCCATAAATGCAATTCTCACAGAAATCCAAATCAACATTCTTCAAACCTGGCAGAAAATTTCTTGAGTGAAGAATTTTCATCCCCTTCTCACTCATGTGTTCGAGCCTATGATGCCATAATGCTGCATCTGCTCCTTTGGAAGTTAAAGCATTAACAGAGTTAGAAATACCATTGCATAAATAAAATGTACCAACCTTTTCACCTTTTGCTATTACCAGTGCTCCTTCGGTGACCTTCCAAGTTTTATCTGTGAAAGTTGTCACACAACCTTCACTGCCTAACTGCCCTGTTGAAATCAGATTTTTCTTCAAATCTGGAACATGCCTTACCTCCTTTAGTAGCCATTGGTTTCCATTCTGTTGTTTTACAAGAACTTTACCCATTCCAAAAATTTTACAGGGTTTATCATCACCCAAACGAACTTGTCCAAAATCTCCTTGAACATAGTCATGAAAATATTTCTTATCCGGTGTGGCATGGAATGAAGCCCCTGAATCTACAACCCAAGAATCAGTAACATTTTCGAAAGAAAGAATCAAAGCATCTTGTAACACATCACCTGTCACATTTGCTTCATGATTTTTTTCTTGCTATGTGTCTCCTTCTTTTCCCTTCCGAGATCTACAGTCTTTCTTTAGGTGTCCTTTCTTTCCGCAATTCCAGCACACTATCCCCGATCTGGACTTGGATCTGCCTTTCCTTGATTTACTGCGATATCCCGAGCTCTTTCCTCTTTCCATTCTTATTCCCCTAGACTCTGCACTCAAAGCATTACCTGATGTCTCACCGGAGCTTTTCCGTCGCATTTCCTCGCTAAGGATAGCACCAACAACATCATCAAACTTTAAAGTACTAGATCCAGAGACAGAGTTACTAATGGCCATAACTAAACCATTCCATCTTTCTGGTAATGAGCACAAGAATAACAGAGCTCTAACTTCATCATCAAATTTTACCCCTACAGAACTTAACTGACTGGTAACTATATTAAATTCATTTAAATGGTCTGCAACAGATCCACCTTCCGACATCTTCATATTAAATAGTCGTTTCATAAGAAATACCTTGTTTGAGGCTGAGGGTTTTTCATATAGTTTAACCAACATCTGCATCAAACCCTCTGTTGTTGTTTCCTTCGAAATATTGAAGGCGACTGATGCTGCAAGGCACAACCGTACTGTTCCAAGTGCCTTTCTATCAAGAATGTTCCATTCCGCGTCTGTCATGGCCGCCGGCTTCTTTGTTTTTCCGCTCAATGGTAGGTACAGATCTTTCTGATATAGATAATCTTCCATCTGCATCTTCCATAGTGGGAAGTTTTGGCCATTAAATTTCTCGACCCTAAACATACCATCGTTCGCCATTGCTCCCACTCGAACCAGGAACCCTTCTTTCCTACGAGATTATCAGCCAAATATACCTTCAGCTCTGATACCAGTTGTTAGAAAATTATATATTATGGAGAAATGCAACACATAAAATATGTGAAAAATAAAAGCACACAAAATAAATAAAACTAGAGAGACACAGATATACGTGGTTCACCCAGTTTGGGCTACATCCACCCCGAACAGCCAGTCCTTCCTTTCTATTATCCAGCAAAATGAAAAGACAAAACCTACAACAGATCCACTGTAATATCCTTTGTTCTTGCTCATAGTCTCTCTCTCTGTTTCTCACTCTGAGAATACACATAAAATACACAGCCGCAATACAATACCCTCATAAAAGCGAGGGGTTGCCTTCTAGGGAAAAAAACCCTAATCTAAACATAACTTCTACCGTCAGATCATTTGCCTAATTTACGGCCCATATTGACTAGAAATTACTATACTTTTACAAGGCAATTTTACATCTGTTTTTAGCTTTGGGGGTGCTGCCCCCGAAAACCCCTACCAGGGGGGGGCTTCGAAAAGTGCTGCTGCCCCCCCCCTAGACCCCCCATGGCAACGATTAATTACAGGCGGCGTTGCCGCCCCTTTTAAGGTACATGGGTCCAATGCTGTGATACAAAGTAAACAAGGTAATCAGGCTCCACACCCAACAGTATATAAACTAAAACTAAACTAAAACTAAAACAAATAAACAAAAGCTCTGAATAGAGTCAAACAAATGCAATAATCCAAATGGTGGCTCTTTGGCCCCTATTATTGAGTGTTGGTAGGAAATGAGGATGAAAATTTAACCCTCTTGCCAAAGGGCCCCTAGAACATGGGTTCTAAGTCCTGATGCAAGGATGTTTTTACTTCCAAGCTTGCCTCGGTGCAAAGTCTACCTCTCTCTACTGTGGTGGAATAAACTTTTTGGATGGCCAAAAATTGAGTCCCCTCTATCTTCAGCTTTGGATCACACACTGCTGGCATTGCTTGGGAAATTCTGGCTAGCATAAAAATGTGTTCTCAAATTATTTATCTCATGGTGGCCTTATATAGGAGAATTCAAATCCTCCTTCCCTCTCTTGGTACATTGTGGATGGTGACCCAAGAGAGGGGGGTGATTCCTTTGTGTGCCACAAATATTCCATTGTGTGCTGCCTTGATGTCTAAGGAGGCTTTGGTGGTTGTCCTTAGGCGGCTTCAAGTGAGGAATCATTGTCCTGGAGTGTGCTTTTTGTGGTCCCAAAAAGTTACATTCGCCACTCCTAGGATTGCACACATTTCGGGTCAAAAGGCATGCAAAGGTGCTCTTCAAGAAGGATTATGCGCACAAAAGCATTTATGACTTTCTCAAATTTTATTTTTCCTTAGACCTTAGATATTTTTAAATACTTTCTAGATTCTCTAATGTCTTTCAGCCTTGTAAATCCTTCTGCCTGACATTAATTAATGTCGTCTTCTTCTTGTATGATTTTCCAGTGTTAACACACCTCTTCTTTCTTCTTCAAAGCATTGATTGTCACCTTCATGTAACATCAAATACATGGAGATCCTCTTGCACATTAGTGTATCCATTTATCGACTAACAATCGAAAAACACCATCGACTAAAACATAAGTTGTGCAACAGGCGACATAAACAAAAATTCGACATGAAATGTGCAATACAATCAACATAAGACGATATGAAAAGTGTGCAACACAATTGACAGAAGTCGAAAAACATGAGTGCGACACAATTGACACAAGTCGATATACAACATGATACATTGAAAACACTCGTGCATGTATCTATGTACAATGAACCTATTTATAAGTTCACCATTTACACATACTAACTCATGCATATGTACAATTTCAACTCTTCCTTTCAAGTACCAACAAGTACATATTCCAAAAACATGTGGGTGACTATAAGAGTTGAACTGAATGATATTGCTGCAACATAAGTGAGTAACATACCCTTCTTTTACACCTCCATGGAAAAATTGTGCAACAAAAAGAAATTCCTTCAACTAATCAACATTCACATGAAATCTTACATCCTACAAGTTGTGATCCTCTATTGCAACTTCTCATACTTTCAACAGAAATTCATTTATACATATACCTCAAATTTGAATTTATGTACAAAGTAAATGCATGCCTTACTTGGTCAAGAAATCGAGCCATTTCTTGCCAACCCACTTCAATGGATATTTTTCTTGTTGAACATCTTCTTCTTGTGAATCATCTGGACTCACATCGATAATGAAATCGTTGGTCACATTCTCGCCAGTCTTTTGCAAACAACCCCTCTTGTGATTCAAGGGTTTCCTTGAGGTCCTTTGGGTAAGGAGGATGCTTTCAGCCTTCTTCCTTCTTTTCCTCTTCTGGACTTAGCTAGCAGTAGCTCCCCTTCGCCTCTAGCAATCTCAAACTTGTAAACATCAGTCAATTTGCAAATAGTTAAGTTCTTTGCACTGTTAAACACCCTTCAGGACAAACGAGAAAGAAAGCAACATTGTGGTCTGTCAAGAAAGAAACATAGTGCTCTATTAAGCAAGAAACCTAGTGCTTTGATACCACCTGATATAATATGGGTAGCTAACTTGTTTTTCTATGAAAGCACCTCCCACT
This sequence comes from Pinus albicaulis, assembly GCA_034641835.2. NCBI lineage: Eukaryota > Viridiplantae > Streptophyta > Pinopsida > Pinales > Pinaceae > Pinus > Pinus albicaulis. The sequence continues at coordinate 481,197,870 of CM076578.1, forward strand.
CAATTAAAACAAATTAAGGATCTTGCTTATACATGCATGTGCGGAATTGAATTCTTGATTCAGGTGTATGTGTTTTAACTGGTTTAAGGCTTTATGTGTGGGAAATTAAAAAAAAAATTAAGCTAATTAAAAGCATGTAAAATAACCATAAATTGCAGAAAATTAACCAACAACAAATAACAACAAACATAATAAAGGAGTTCAGCCTCAACACTTGGGCTATGTCTCCTTGAGCCTCCATCAATGGAATTGGCTCTTTAGGATTAAGATGGTAATTTCTTTTACAGGATGATTCTTAAATCCAATGGTTGTTTTCATTGTACTAATGGGTTTAGAATACCAAAATACCCTTGGATTGACTGCTCAATCTCTGGAAATGGACCTAAGCTCCCTTTGGAATGATCTCTTCGGTCGGTGTCCTTGAGCTTCCCTGAGATTCTATGTGGCAGAAACTCTCCTATAAGTCCTCTTCTCCTCCTAAAACATGTTCCATTGTCTCTAGCACATATCAATCATCCAAAATAGTTTTTAAATTCACTCATAATAAACTCCGGCTCCCCATTCTATGCCTCCAACACCTAGTGGCACTAGGCTCTCTAAAAATTTCATGTGGTTTATTTGGCTCTAGAAGTCTCCAATTGATTCTGCAAACCCTAGCATTGGATTTAAAAGGTTCAAGATAGTTAAAAATGACTATTGGTTTCCTGAGAATTGCATCTGGCTTCCTTGGCTAGGCCTCATTCTCTTGGTGGCTCTTAGTGGCCCTTGGAACTTCTTTGAAGAAAAATCATGCTCAGAAGTCCTCAGATGGCTCTGAAAACCTCACCAATGGCTCTATAATACTTGAATTATTCAATAATGACTCTTCCTTTTTCAGAATGGTTAAAAATTGAACCTTCTACACTTTTTACCAATATCTCCTAGGAAAACTCCACTAAATGTGGATAACTCTAGTTAATTGGAGTTAGATTAGGGCTAGCCACAAAATTTTGCGCGCCCTTATCCACTCCGCTAATAAAGCTATACATCAAAATTTATGGTTAGGGAGGTGGACACATGCGCACCCCCAACCATTAAGTGGATTATACGTTAGCGGAAATAACGATATACAATATTGGAGTTTCATTAAACATGCATATGTTCATGATCAAACAATGCTTATGTTTAAACAGATCACACATAGCCTTAAACACCTTACATACACGCGAAACAAGGTTCTCGAGTCCCACAACACGCAACCAATCACAGTGCATTGAAAATTTCTTTTCTGCAAGTTTAACTTGGTATTGATAATGTTGAAACCATATTTTATGTGATGTGTGCTTGTGCGCAATGTCGATATGTGGCTCCCCTCATCACATCGCATATTTCAACTTTTACCGCAACACAACCAATTTAAAATATCTTGTGAACTCTTAACTTCTAAATATTGCGATTTTTGAAATCGGTTTTCTGGGTGCTGCAATCTCCATCGTTGGTTTGTTTCTCAATCTGACGATTCATGTTTTATCTCCACCTTCTCAATTCACATCGCAGGTTAAAAAATTTAACTTTTTGTAATGTTCCAAATCTGGAACTTGCCACTCCATCGTGAATATATTCTGATATTCCAATTTCCTTCTTCAGTGAGCTATCACAAGTCCATTCCAGAGATTGACTGTTGGGTAATTTACAGGATATGCCTCCTTCCATAGAAGGGAGAGATCCTGAGGCTAGCTGGCCCTTCACAGACTCTGTCTATGGATATGAAAAATTCCACCTTGGGAATTTCTGCTATAGGGTCCTTGAGGATATGCCTCCTTCTAAAGAAGGGAGAGATCCTAAGGCTAGCTGGCCCTTCACAAACTCTGTCTATGGATATGCAATATTCCACCTTGGGAATTTTTGCTATAGGGTCCTTGAGGATGCTGTATAAAGAAGTTGCCGTAAAAATAAGACAAACCACTGCTGGGATGCCTTAGAACACACATCATACAAATCCTATGCAGATAATGATCTCAAAGAAATAACTCTAGATGGGTTATTCAGATCTCCCCAATCTAGGTCTCTAAAACAATGCTTAATGAGAGAGCTTACAACAATATATGAACATAAACATTGAACTCTGCAAATTTGAATATACCATAAGAGGGAAATGTATGCAGCCAACATTATATGATTATACCAGTAGAAATATACAATAAATAGAAGAGGGAAGAACCCCTCATACAATGGATCCAAACTCCAAGTGATCATACCCTGAAATACATGAGTTGCTGCACTACTCAGAATGCCAGAGGACCATGCTTGCGCAGTCTCTATGAGAGTAGCAACTGCTGAATACACATGAAATACAAATGTGGCTGTAGGATACACAAAAATAGCCCAATAACAAGGAGATGGGCTAAAATACAATATTTCTAGCCAATCTATGAAAGATTGCTAGAAATGCCGGAGAAAACCAAAATGTGACAACTGAGTTGTCACTGCAAGTGATACAAAATAAGAATGAGGCCGTGGCTGATCTGAAATATGATTTCCCTCCTCTGATCATGTCTCCAACACAAAGGGCTGATCCCTTTGTCTCAAAAAAATCCTCCTGATGAGCTCAAGAACTCCTCTCTCACTGCCTCCTCTGAAATAATGCAGTTTCCTCCATGGACTGTGCAGTGGGAGATGATGGAATGTTGGCCTCATGCAAAATATTTGAAATCAAGCCCAGGAACCCTCCTTGTAGCTCCTTCAATGAATAGATCACTCCTCCACTGAAATAGCAAGCCAAGAATGACTCCATGAGTTCCTCCTTTACTACCCCCAGCAACACAACGTCCTTTCTGCTGCAGAGCTAACGCTGTAGATGATGGTAGTAGTTGTGGCCAATGCTAGATTGAGGAAAATGCAGCTCAATCCTCATCCTTACTTGAGGAAGAGGTAGAGATTCCCAACCGGGAACACCCTAGTGCCTGAGGGCACCATCACCCTGCTAAACAACCCGGGGATGCAAGCCTTTGCAGACCCAAGTATGAAACTCTAAACATGATCCAAATGGGCTACCATCTCCTCATTATAAATAAAGGGAACTCTTCTCCACCATGGTCCCACCAATTAGGGTTTCCACCCTCATGTGAGTGTATTCCCTCCAAAACTGCGCAACTTCTCTAGGAAGCCTCTCCTCCTTGGGCAACGCTGTTGACTTTAGTCAAAGATGACTAAATTAAGTGATCCGGGTTCCATTCACACCCTTAGGTGTTTATTTCAGCTTCTTTATTCTCCTCCTTTTCACATGAGGAATGTTATTTCTTGATCTAAGGTGGGCTAAGGTGTCTCCTTACCCATTTTATTAATGAAAAATAAAATGTGCAACTATAATGTTCCATTTTAGCTTGAGGCTAAAAATTGGGAACATTACAGTCCTCCCCTCCCACATGTTGCTTGCCCTCAAGCAACTGCATAGAGAGAAAAAAATTTCTCCCCCTTTCTTCTCTTGTGGCCTCCTCAACAACAAGCTTTACCACTGCTCAAAAGATGCTATAGTAAATCTGTCCTCCAATGCTCTCTCCCAAGTATGCAAACTGAAAATGATGCTCCTCATGGAAAGATAGAAGGTGTAGTGAATCCTTCTTGCCGTGATATGGCCTCCTTAATGTATGAGTGATGATATGCATGGGAAAATGTGTCCCCCAATGATGATCCTCTCATCCATGCAAACATCCAAATAAAAATCTCACCGATTCCCGCAATGTGTTGGGGAATGGAGAGTTGTTTTGGTTTCCCATGATGGCCCTCTCTCCATTTGGAGTGTTCAAGGGCTACCTCTATCCTTGGGCTAAAATGGTATGACCTCTAAGAATGGCCCAAGCTACCCCATCAAGAAATCTAGCCATGAAATTCCTCGCAAATTCTCGAAGTGGTCCCTCCCACAAAAAGGTACAAGTAGCAATGTGGCAATCATGGTTTTCCCATGGTATCTCTTGCAACATAAAACATGTATAATGGGGAGAATCATGCTCCCCAATGGGTTGTACATCCAATACTCTCCAAATAATTCTCCTCATGAGTGTAAAATCATTAGAAATGCAAGGAGAAATATACAATAGGAGCATGTTATCAAATGACAACGTGAGAGTGGTTCCAAGTTCCACTCATGGAACTGGCGTGCCTCCTTGTCCGCCTCAAAATCAAAAGTAACAAGTCCCGAATAGCCAATTTTTTTCTCACAACATCTCATCATAAGATAAAACATGAAAACACAATTTGGTGCCAATGGTGCACAATTAAGGAATATGTGGCTTCCCCAGAACCCATCATAAAAATAGATAAAATCAAGGCTACAAGTAGGTAGGTACATTATACCAAGTGCAAGAAGGGATGACCCTCCTTGAGACAATAGGCTACTCATGTGAAGTAAAGAGGTACAAAATGGGAAATGATACCTTCTCTACCATGTACTTGAAACCTTGAGTTGAAATGGCTCATCTGAATGCTCTCCCTCTTGCCCAATGAGTAAGGGAATGGTTGTGCCAACCTCTCCAAAATAATTCGGCTATGCATTTGTCCATATCCGATGAAGATCATGATGAATTCCCTCCCAAATGAACTCCTCTAGCAAGGCAAAGTATGCATCCAAGTGCATAGATAGGAAGTCCCTCAAAGGCTACATGCAATAATTTCTTCGAGACTTAGAAGCCCTAGTCAAGAAGAATCGCCATAGTGTTAGATGACCATATCATAAAATATGTATCGCTGATCTTCCTCTTGTTCATCAAGAATCATGCATGCACCAAGATCCCCGGAATACCAATCAAAAGTCGAGTCCTCCAACAGGATCAATCCTCCACATGACAACGCCGGTGTTCGCAATATGGTGCTCCCTCACGCTCGCCTCTGCTACTTTGACATCCCCTATGCCAAAGTCATCCTCCAGTTCCATGCCCATCATGCGCCTACTCATGCTCAAATAGAAATGATCCTCTTTGAAAATGAGCCTCCCCATGAGAGACTATCACCTCCAAAGAATCTCCCAATCCTAGCCAATGTAAGCATGAGTGGCCTCCATCTACTCCAATGCATGAAAAAGTCCTTCCTCAAAGGAAGTATCCTCTCTCTCACCAAATATATGGAGCAGCCATCCTGCATCATGAAGATGCTATCCTCCATCTCTGCAGCAACTCTATCTGTGCAGTAAAACTGATGAGAATGGGTGGTACTGAAAATGAGAGAGTGTATCCCTCCTTCTTGTGCTTATCCCCAAACTCTTTGCGCTGTGATGGATTCCTCCAATGTCTCCACCTCTCCAGAATCCAAGAGTGGTGAACCAAATGGCATGATGCCTCTTATCATCTCTAAATCATGTGGCCTCCCAAATGGAAAGCCTTCAAAAGTGAGACATCAAGATAGGAAGTGGATTGTATATATTAGAGGAATGAAAGGTCCCTCTCTCTCTACTGCATAGTGCAGTCCTTCTACTATGTGAAGAAAGTCTCTGAAGTAGATAAGGGTGAATTCCCATCATCCCTTCATGTTGATCCTTCTGCTCTTCTTCTTCTTCCAATGGTGCAGCATTGTAGGTTCTTCTATGCACCTCCTCTCTACCAACATGTGAGTGTATCTCCTCCCCAATGAGAGGCCTTATATCTTGGCCTTCCCTTGAGAGAAATATCTCCACACCCTCACCGATGGAAGAGTTCCCTTCATACCATGGGAGTATTGCCTCTAGCAATCCATCCTCCTGATTTACTCCCCCTCTATAAAGATGGAATGATCTTTGTTTCATGGTCCCCTTCCATGCATGAAAAGTGTTTGAAGTTTTGTCACACCATGTTTCACATTGGTTTTCATCAATCCCCTTTGCAAAAATCCTTGTGACTTCAACATATGATCTCTCATTTGCATGAAAAAATGAAATATAATTTTGAAACCAATCATCATGAATCATACCTTTGAGTTGCAGCGCTGCTCCTCCAAAGGCCTCAACATTTTCCCCCATCCTTCTTGCAGTAGCTATGGGAAATTTACGGCGCTGTGGATTTGCATGTGTGGCTGAATGCTCACACCCTTCATGAGAATAGCTAGGGCTTGCTCCATCCACAAAACCCTTTCAGAAAATTCCTCCAAATTTTCCCTTTTCATTAGATCTTCAATGATGTTCTCAATGGTCTAGAAAAGAAGAAGGGAGACCTCCTCTTCCGTCATTCCTTTTCCCTTGTTTCCTTTGTCAATATCCTCTCCTTGGAGAGAAGCTCCTCTTTCTAATGGAAATATTGTGCATAGGCTGAGCCAAGATTGATGCTCTGATACCACTGTAATGTTCCAAATCTGGAATTTGCTGCTCCATCGGGAATATTTTCAGATATTCCAATTTCCTTCTTCAGTGAGCTATCACAAGTCAATTCTAGAGATTGAATGTTGGGAAATTTACAGGATATGTCTTCCTCCAAAGAAGGGAGAGATCCTGAGGCTAGCTATCCCTTCACAAACTCTGTCTATGGATATGCAATATTCCACCTCGGGAATTTCTGCTACAGTGTCCTTGAGGACGATGTATAAGGAATCTGCTGTAAAAATATGACAAACCATTGCTGGGATGCCTTAGAACACACATCATACAACTCATATGCAGAAAATGAGCTCAAAGAAAGAACTCTAGATGGGCTATTCAGATCTCCCCAATCTAGGTCTCTGAAACAATGCTCAATGAGAGAGCTTACAACAATATATGAACATAAACATTGAACTCTGAAAATATAAATATACCATAAGAGGGAAATGTATGAAGCCAAAATTATATGATTATATCAGCAGAAATATACAAGAAATAGAAGAGGGAAGAACCCCTCATATAATGGATCCAAACTCCAAGTGATCATACCCTGAAATACATGAGTTGTTGCACTACTCAGAATGCCGGAGGACCATGCCTGCACAGTATCTATGAGATTTGCAGCTACTGAATACACATGAAATACAAATGTGGCTATAGGATACAAGAAAATATCCCAATAACAAGGAGATGGGCTAAAATACAAGATTTCTAGCCAATCTATGAAAGATTGCCAGAAATGCTAGAGAAAACCAAAATGTGACAACTGAGTTGTCAATGCAAGTGATACAAAATAAGAATGAGGCTGTGGCTGATTTGAAATATTATTTCCCTCCTCTTATCATGTCTCCAACACAAAGGGCTAATCCCTTTGTCTCAAAAAAATCCTCCTGATGAGCTCAAGAACCCCTCTCTCACTTCCTCCTTTGAAATAACGTAGTTTCCTCCATGGACTGCGTAGTGGGAGATGATGGAATGTTGGCCCCATGCCAAAAATCTGAAATCAAGCCTGGGAATCCTCCTTGCAGCTCCTTCAATGAATAGATCACTCCTCCATTGAAATAGCAAGCCAATAATGACTCCATCAGTTCCTCCTTTGTTGCCCCCAGCAACACAACGTCCTCTCTACTGCAAAGCTAATGTTGTAGATTATGGTAGTAGTTGTGGCCAATGCTGGATTGAGGAAAATGCAGCTCAATCCTCATCCTTCCTTGAGGAAGAGGTAGGGATTCCCGACCGGGAACACCCTAGTGCTTGAGGGCACCATCACCCTGCTAAACAGCCCGGGGATGCAAGCCTTTGTAGACCCAAGTCTGAAACTCTAAACATGATCCAAATGCGCTGCCATCTCCTCCTTATAAAGAAAGGGAACTCTTCTCCACCATGGTCCCACCAATTATGGTTTCCACCCTCATGTGAGTGTCTTCCCTCCAAAACTGCGCAGCTTCTCTAGGAAGCCTCTCCTCCTTGGGAAGCGCTATTGACTTTAGTCAAAGATGACTAAATTAAGTGATCTAGGTTCCATTCACACCCTTAGGTGTTTATTTTAGCTGCTTTATTCTCCTACTTTTCACATGAGGAGTGTTATTTCTTGATCTAAAGTGGGCTAAGGTGTCTCCTTACCCATTTTATTAATCAAAAATAAAATGTGCAACTATAATGTTCCATTTTAGCTTGAGGCTAAAAATTGGGAACATTACACTTTGCGAAAATATTTAACGTTTAACTCTGTTCTATGTGATGTTCGATGTTTCTCCACTGTGATGAGATATCTCTCGTTGATCTCCCATTGCTACTTCTCTGATCTAATCACCATTGTGCAGCCCTTGTTGTTTACTGGATCATGGCCGTCCGTTTCACCTGCAACATTTCCGCGATTGTGACCCGATTCTATATGTAGAGTTCAAGACTCCATGAAAACCACTAATTCGGATCCCACTCTATTGGTCGATCCAGTTCTGAACCTATTTTCCATTTCAAACCCAATCCTGTAACTTTAAATTTTGAGAAAATCCTTAGGCCTTGATCCCAATCTGATCAACGATGCTCCATGATCAAAATTTACCTAAATTTCTTTGGTTTGAAGCTTCACATGCTGTCATATATGTTAAAAATAGGGTGCCTCATAGAGATTTGGAAATAAAGAATACCAAAGAAGTATTTTTAGGTGTGAAGCCCAACGTTAGTCATCTCTGCATATTTGGATGTCCCATATATTTCGATGTTTCGAAAGACAAAAGGAACAAATTGGAAGCTACAAGAAGGAAAGGTACATTTGTTGGGTAGTGTCAAAATTATAAATAATGTATAATATATATTCCTTGTCAAAGGAAGGTCGAAATTAGCAGGTATGTCACATTTGATTAAGATGCCGCTCTTGGAAAAGCAAGAGACCTTCCTCCACTTCCTCCTTCCAAGAATAATGGTGATATGGATTGTTGGCTTGAGGGGTCCTGACCTAGGTTTGGAGTTAAGGTTTTCCAACAAACCCCTATACTACTTGCCCTTTCGGAAATGAACTACTTTCGCAGGCCAAAGTCTCACTCGAAGTAGTATGGGTGGGTGCTAGAACTAGGTTTCCGCACCTTGGGAGAAAGTGGGTAATTAAAGCATTCTTGTTGAGATCTATCAAGTTCGCACATAAAAAATCTTATAAATGTTCCCTTTACAGTATAACAACCATGTAAACATAAACAAAGCTACTATTATTAAGCAGATCTTAGTAACACCTTCACATCCACGTGCACATTAGTAATTATCATCACAATCACAACTAATTCGTATATCACAGACACAATCGCAGCTAATTAAAATAACGAAGAGGTACTTCAATAGTAACACAGAAAGTTCAAATACCATAGAGATACTTCAACAGATTTCGTGTTCATTAACATCCAAAACCAAGTTACAAACCCAAGTCACAGCCCGCACACATAGCCAACGGGGTCCGCACATAGTAGTACTGAGGATCTCCACACGCACAGCCAGCAAGAGTCCTTACCCAATACTACCCGAAAAAAATCTCAATAGTTCGTACTTAGCATCAATCTTACTTACTTCTAGACTCAAAATATCTATCTATTTATATCATCATAGCCTGCGCTATCCTGTGGTTTGCAAACCATGGTTTGCAGACTCTAGGTCTACCCTTTGACCCATTACAATACATTGTGGCCTTTGACCTACCGCAAATCCCCTACAATAGACTAATTACTACAAAAATATATCAAAAATGCAGCTAGAGGATCCTGTTCCAACATGGATATCTTGGATGGTCTATCCATGCCTAAATCCGAGAATGATATAGTTGATGATCCCATGGAGCCCATGGATCCCTTAGATTCTCCTCCTAGTAATCCTCCTACTATGAAGAGACCACTTTGGCTCTATGACACTCTACATGATTTTGATATTCATGTGCTCGTCGAAATATCGTTTAGAGAAAGGAAAAATCCATGCAGGTACTAAGGATATGTTGGAGTCATGAGCACTATTATTCAAGCCAAACCTTCCACATTTGAAGAACCCGTAAAAGAACAAGTTTGGAAAGAATCTATGGCCAAAGAATATGGATATATTATGAAGAATGATGTTTGGGATGTTTTCCTGAGACCGAAGGAGAAACACGTGGTAACTTTGAAGTGGATATTCCAGATCAAGCATGGAATTGATGGAAGCATTGAAAAATACAAGGAAAGGTTTGTGTCTCGAGGATTCTCCCAGAAAGAGGGAGAGGATTATGATGATATATTTTCACCTATGGCTCGATATACAACCATTCATTCTATAGTTTTCCTTGCTAAAATTCAAGGATGGACCATTCATTAGATGGATGTAAAGACCACATTTCTCCATGGAGTTATACAAGAAGAAGAATGTGTTGATAAATCATAAGGATTTTAAGTAGAGTATTTAAGGACTCATGGTTGTAGATTGAAGAAGGAATTATATGGTTTGAAGAAAGCCCCAAGAGCATGGAACCCCTACATAGAAATTTATTTGGTGAAGTTGGGATTCAAAAGAAGCAATGCCAATTCCAACCTATACTTCAATGTATTCCAAGGTATGTTGTTGATATTAGTTTTATATGTTGATGATCTATTACTGATAGGTATTGAGCCTCTGATGATCAAGTGTAAGAGGGAGCTAGGCTCTAAATTTTAAATGAAGGACCTTGGACTCATGCACTATTTTCTAGGCCATGAGGTGTGCAAAAGGCCTGGTGAGATTTTCATTTCACAAAGAAAATATGTTGTGAATATGTTGGAAAGATTTGGAATGACCGAATGCATGTCTCTACCCACACCGATGGAAATAAACTTCAATAAATTATGTGGAGAAGCTGCAGGACCTGATTTGGCGAATCCATCCAAGTATAGATAGTTGATTGGGGCTATGATGTTCCTTATGAACACCCATCCAAACATATGATATGTAGTGAACATGTTGATTCAATTCATGACTGAGCCTCTCCATGAAAATTAGACCGCTGCAAAACACATTTTGAGATATTTGTAGGGGACTATTACACTTGGTTTGAGATACTCTCCTGGAGATGTTCGAATTCATGGATACACTAGTGCTGACTGGGAGGGAAATGTTATCGACAAGAAGAGTACATCTAGATTTTATTTTAGTATTGTATCTTCAATGATATCTCGGATGAGAAGGCATAAAAAGTCCATAGAATTGAGTACCACCGAGACAGAGTATATTTTCACTAGTATGGCTATTTGCGAAGTAGTTTGGTTGAGGAAAATATTTGGAGACCTATTTGAGAAGGTCCTATACAGTACAGTGATATATTGTGACAACAAGAGTGGGATTCTTCTAAGAGAGAATCTTGTGTTTCATGACAAGTCCAATCACATAGATATCTGATACCACTTCATTCATGATATGGTAGAGAGAAGAGTCATTCATATCCATTACATATCGATAAATGAGAATATTGCAGATATTATCCCAAAGGCTTTGCCAAAATGGAAGTTCTTGGTATTCAGAGAGAAGTTTGGACTGATGGATATGACCCCCCCCTCGATAAGGGGCACCACTAATTGAGGGAAATGAGCCATACTCTTCCCCCTTTATGAGCCCCCAAGGTGAGGAATTGAGATAAATTTCTCTTAGGGTTGAGGGAATTATGGACAATAGGGTATCACCCCTATTTTTTACCCATAGGGTTGGAGTACTATCTCATCCTATCTTGGTATTTGTAGAGTATACCCACAAGCTGTGTTTTTTGGGATTATCCCTCTCTATCTGGCCAATGGGTGAGGAGGCTTGGGGGCATGAGTTCCGTACCTCTGGTAAGTCGGGTATCTCGCCCAAGATAGGATTATGATGCAGGTTTTATACCACATGACTCTTAAGGGTCATTGCTAGGAATATCAAAAGACGATAAGATGGGCTGAGTAGTAGCTCCCCTTCATCACCTATTTCTTGAAATGGGTTGAGTTGTAGCTCCCCCATGACATTTCTAGGTAGTATCCCGATGACGTATTTCCAGGTAGTAGCCCACTGTAAGATATTCCGAGTTGTAACCAATTGATAAAGGGTGGTATATTTTTCTCCCTGTGATTCTTCTTCTTTAGATTCAAGAATGTTTCAATAGATAGATTTGAGAATATTGGTACACATGATGAAAGGATGACACATTAATCACTGGATAGGTTTTACAGGTGGAGTTCTCCCTAGTTGAGAGGGAGCGTTAAAATTATGCAACTATTGTAAAATTACACTTTGGACTACTCATTTGATGGATATGATGATGTCATTGAGTTCCTATTTTCGAGAGGACCAAAATTGACCTGAATTTCACCTTGTTCAAATAAGCAGAGGTTGTTTTTTTATTTTATGCACCTGCTCATGAATATTGGATCAGGTTGGCTTCATTCACATACACATTTGGATAGGTTGGTCTCAACATCAAATGGACATCATTGGAAACCACCTAGAATCATATAAATAAAAGTGACCTAGAAGCTCATTTATACATCAAAAAATCAATCATCTTCTTCTCTTCTATGTGATTTGGTTCAAAAAATTGGCGAAGGAAACACACAAAATTAGGATTTCTATTCTGGATGCTGGCACAAAAGTGGGAAATTTCTTCCCGGGACGCATCCATGATATGGCTAAGGTATCATCCATGAACTAGATGTGCTCCCATTCTAACCTTAAGGGAGCTTCCAATGGTTTGACCATAGTTGACCATCATTCAAAGTTCTCTATAGTTGTTAGAAGTCTAAATCAAGTTGTATTTGATATATTCTACCACTATATACTGGTGTTGAGCCCTGAAATTTTCTTCTCTTTTGCCAAAATTCATTTCATTTCATCATTCCTTTATCCTTTCATAAACCTAAAACTCAATGAGAATGACTAAGATTAATTAAAGGTTGCATACAATGATTAACTTATTGTACTTTTGTGATTTTTCTGTCTTAATTATTTTTGAACAGTTTTAGCTATAGAATGCAGTCATTCTGTAGCTAGTTCAACGTTCTGTAGCTATTTTGGTGTTTACATGTGTTACAAGTGTCATATAGAGGAAAGGCACACATAGGAGGATTTGAAATCTTTCCTACATAATTTTTTCCCTTCCACGAAGACTGGATCGAAACCTGGAGGTGCCTATGTATGTGGTCAAAGCAAAAGTCAAGCAAGTTGTCTTATATAGGAATGAGGACTCCTAATTTGCTTCACAAGAAATTAGGAATCCTAAAAGAGTTCTATTTTGATTTTAACTTTAAAACTACATCTGGACCTACTTTTATTCAATATTAGTTATGTAATTGCATATAAATTCAGCTCGGTAAATCTAACAGGAAGAAAAAAGTTGGATACATATTTTATCATTCCTGTGATACTCTATTTTCAAAGCATTTTGATAATATAAGGAGTAAACTTTGATGCTGTTCTGAATACAACCTTGAAGAGTTGAAGAATTAATGTTGAATTTATAGTAGAGAGCCCCTTCTATTTAAGGAAGCCTTACATGTTTTCTAGATAAGTAGTTTTCAATTCTGTTTTGTTATATTTCTTTACTTAAATTGCTTTCTGGTTTTAGCATTATGTTTCATGTAATTTGCTTAGATAAAATATCCTCATGATATTACAGTTAGTATTTTTCTCAAGTTTTTCCAACATATCTATATTAAATGAATGGATTTAATTGTAATATTCTGAGTTACTATCACTTTAGTTTCTGTCATCTAGAATAAGAAGATCCTCATTATCTTACAGCCATTCTCTTTCTCAAGCTTTTCCAATATATCACTATTATATGAATGAGATTTGGTTGTACTATGTTGAGTTATTAGCATATCTTGTTCTGCAATTAGATAGAAGATCCTCCTAAATATTACAAATAGTCTTCTTCTCAAGCTATTCCAATAAATCTCTAAATCACGAATAATACTTATTTGTAATACTGTGAGTTACTGCTTGATTTTTTTTATAGAATATCCTTATCCCATTATGTCTAATCTCCTTCAATAAACTCTTCCAATAAATCTCTAACTGATGAATGCGATATAGTTGTAATGTCATAAGTTGTTTCAAACATTCCATAGGAGATCCTTATTACATTATAGAAATATTTTTCTCAAGCTATTACAAAACACCTCTATTATATGAATGAGATTTCACTATAATGTTCTAAGTTGTTGTTTGTTTTAGGAATATCCTCATCACATTGGAGTTTAATCTCTTTCACAAAATATTCCAACAAACCTCTAACTAAATGGATCAGATTGAATTGTAGTGTTTTGAGTTACCTTTCATTTTCATAAATGTTCATTTGCAATCTATAACATCCATGGATTAGGATACTCTGTTTTTTTTACCATTTTTTAATTAGGGACAGAATTTGCAACTAAACTCTGTTTTAATTCTAAGGTTCCTTTTCTTTCCTTTTTGACATAGATTTAACTTCATCTTCCGAGAATAGAGTATCATACTAAAACTCAAACATAACAAAACCCAAAAACATCAATAAAATATTGAAAACAATGAAATAAGAAAAATGATATTTAGGCACATATAGTTCAAGTAAAACTCATCATTTTACTAGCCCTAGTTGATAATTTATGCTATCAATTTAGGAACACTAAACTGACTAAAAAATTTGGTGCCGTTGCTGGGGAGGTGTAACTAGGTAGCCTTATTTCCTATTTCCCAAAAATAATGATATGCATAGAGAGAGAGATTCTAGGGGTAGATTTGTAAGAGGTAGAAGCTTAATTCCCACAACTCCACTTACTCCACCAAGACCAAGAAGCGGCACACCCCCAACTCAAACCCACATTCCATACTATACTGGTCATAGGCTTCCAGAGGTATTAAGATCAAATATCCCATTAGGAAGATCCCCCACTTCATCCACTGAAGCAATTCTAGAGGAAGAAGATCCAAGGAATCCTACAGAAGGGATAACCATTTTCACATTCACAGGGGAATATATTCCAGCAGAAGAATTACAAATCGCTAGTGAAGAATAATAAAATGACTATTTCTTCAATATAACCTTGATATAAGAACCAATAGAGCAACTAGCTCTTCCAACTGAACCCTATATCAGTTCAGAGGAGTCTATCATGGTAGAAGAAGGGGAAGGGGAAGTCTTTAATGGAGAACATACACTATTTGGAGGAGGTAGAAGAAGAGGAGGAGATAGAGGAAGAGGTAGAGGTACAAAAGAAGGTAGGGGAAGAGGAAATGTAGAAGGAGGAAGAGGTAGAAGGGAAACTGGAAGTCCTTTTGGATTCCCTATAATAGATGAAGAGACTAATGAAATTATGAAAAATATCTCACCCTATGTTCTTCCAAACATTCATGGACTAAAAAGTGAGGATCTCCAGACCTTCTTATTTGAATTTGAAGTTCTATGTAGAACCTATGATTACCTACAAGATGCTCAGAAACTTAAACTATTCCCTTCAACATTGAAAGGAGCAGCATTAAAATGGTTTATGAGTTTAATCACTAGGTCTATTAGGACATGGGATGAAATGAGGAAAGCATTTCTAGACAGATATTTGGATTAGTATATACCAGTCAACCATAAGGAGGAAGTGTTCAGGATGATGAAAAAAGAGGATGAAAATCTCGAAGATTTGTTGGGAAGATTCAATTATAACATCAAGAGGGCAAAAATGGAAAACTTAGACCAAGATACTTTGAAAGCTCTTATGTTGAAAACAAGTAGGGATGAATGGATATATATCCTTAATATGATGGGAAAGGAGACATATCTCAACTTTCATTACCTGATATAACATAACTATGTATTAATATTTCAAGACAAAAATCTAAGATTCTAAAAGGACGAAGAGACTCTGCTCTTGCAAGGGCAAGTAAATCTGCAGCTGGAACAATAAGTAGGGCTGAGATAGGTAATATGCTTGATGAATTCAAAACTGACATTCTAGGGAGTCTTAGTGAGAAAATAGACACCCTTAAGTTACAAAACAAGCATAAAGCTGAAACTGATGCCTTAGCAATATTTTGTCCCAAATGTAGGAAGAAGCATGCCATAAGAGAGTGTCCTTTGGATGCAAAATTAAGAGAGACTTGTGCAATTTTTTTTGAAAAACATGAGACCAATAATTGTCCCTCAATCCCTGGCCTTAAAGTTGTCTTTCAAGAAGAAACAACCACAAATTCCACATAATCTCTTAATTTTGTCTCTAGAAGACCTTGACAGGGACCTCAAACATAAGGGTTTAGTAATCAAATGTACAATCAACCCTCACCTAATTGGAACTCTTGGCAGCAACCTTGGCCCCAATTTCAAAATCAATCTCAACCTTGGGCTCAAGGAGCACAAAATCCTTATGGAAGGTTCTCCCAGTATTATCAATATCCACCCTCTTATCCCTCATATCCAACATATTCAAACTTTCCTCATCAACAAAATCCTCAGAAGAATCCACAAAATCAAAATCAAAATCCACCACTTCCATTACCATTTCCTCAAAAAGAAAATCAGTTGCCTGCGCAGCTAATACCAAACCCCAACAATGAAAACCCTCAACATACATATATGATAGAAGGTCAAAAATTTCCAACCTATTTGATTACTCCTTTAGACCTTAATGATCTTCAAATTAGGTTTGGAAGAATACTTGAAAGAAAGAAACCTTCTGTAGTTATACAAGAACATAAAAATTCTGAGGAAGATTCTCTAGGTAAATAAAAGTTTTGAAGAAAACACATCTCTTCAAGACCAAAACATTGGAAAAGAAAAACAGAAAGAACCAATAATTTCAACTCCTATATTAGAACAACCATCAACATCTACTACTACACCACCTTTTCCTGAAAGATTACAAATTGATAGGGGTGTAGAGAAACAAATTATGATGCCTAACTATGATTTCCTAGATGAGTTAAGAAATGTTTTTATTAAGATTCCATTATTACAAGCCATCAAGGAAATCCCAATTCTAACAAAGACAATAAAAGAGTTGAGTATGAAAAAAAAAGGAAAAAAAATAAAAGAGATAAAGAAAATACAACATGTAGGAAAAATAGCAGACATAATGATGGGGAAGATTTCCATTCCAAAATATCTAGATCCTGGAAATCCATTTGTTAAGATACATATCAATGGAACAGAAATCCCAAACACACTTATTGATCTAGGAGCAACTATCAATATCATGAGTAGGCAAATCATGGAAAAACTAAAACTTCATAATCTTCTTTTTACACCCACACTATTACACTTAGCATATAGATCTGTAATGAAACCAAATGGGATATTAGAAGACATTCCAGTGTTCTTAGATTCTTGGGAGTATCCTGTGGATTTCATGATCCTAACTCCTAGAAATAATCTAGGAGGACATCCTATTATATTAGGAAGACCTTGGTTAGCTACAACTGATGCTATCATTAGCTGTAGATCTGGTGATATGTACATCTCTGATGGAAGTTCAACCAAGAAATTCACTTTGTATCCTCCAGCAAGAACAATCACAGAATTAGATGATACTCAATGGATTGATGATGAAGAAGATATACATCCTCTCTTCACTATTTCAGAAATTAGTGAAGATAGTCAGATTCTGAATACTTTGGAAAATTATGAATCTTCTTCAGAATTAAAACATGAAAAATTTCAAGAATAATCCAAAATTGAGTTATTTTCATAAATACATATGTCTCTTTACTCCATGGAAGAATTTGGCAGTTCTACAATTGAAATATTCCCAGGAAAAAACTTAAACATAAACAAAAACCTAGAGGAATTTCAACAAGAAAAACTAGTCAAAATATTACAGAGACACTCTTCTGCATATGCATGGGAGTACATCGACATGAAAGGGATCAACCCTAAGACTTGTGTTAGTATGAATCCTTTGTCGAAGTGTACGAAAAAAGGACCACTTTAGCTACGCATAACTAATAGCCCTAACAACAAAAGTGGCTGCCAATATCTTCAGATCTGCGGTTAGTTAGACAGA